>JAHHUM010000923.1:148490-513757 GCA_036173005.1 Crenichthys baileyi
TGAAACATGTGTGGGCTCACACACCGGAGGCACCTTAAAGTTCACAAAAATTCCGTTTTTCCATCCCTGTAATACTGAAAGGGAGAAAGCGCTTGAACAAACCTTAATGTCTGTGATTTGCTCTGGATAAACCAAGGCTGGGCTGGAATGAGACAAGGACCGGGGAAAGGCAAACTTTATATGAAATTCAAATTTTGAACTGAGGCACTTGATTGAAACACTTGAGATCTATCCAGCAACAGTTCATCCTTTTTTTTCTGGCCAGCATATAGTTTCTATTGTGAGATACTTTTTTTAATAAAAATCCCTTTATAACTTTGAAAATTTTTTGGGTTCCCGCCCAGTGACTTCATCTCTAACCCAGTATAATGGGAGTCCATATTGATAAATGATGATGCTTTATACTGCAGAAAATTACAGGGGAAAAATGAAAAAAAAGGAGTGCTCCAAGGCTTAAAACAAAATTTTGGGCCAGGGCTTTTCCACACACCGGTTTGGAAATTGGTGTAGGCTTACTTAACACCGGTTCTTTGTGTGGCCTAAGCTTTCACTTTGGCCCTGAAAAACTGGTGCTAACCCAGCACCAGTTCACTGCTGGACCAGAGAAAAGCACCGCTAACATCAAGAGCTAGAGGAAGGCTTATGGTAAAGAGCTACCAATCAAAATGTTATGAGTGCCATGTTTAAAACTCCGAGTTAAGCGTAGTTTTTTTTAATCTTTCAAATTTAAAGCAAAACAACGTACTTCAATAATTGCTTAGCATCATAATAATACAAGCTTAGAATCCATTGTCTTCCCACAGTTTATCTTGATATTACACTTTGTGTATTTAAGTAGATGGTAAATGGACTGAATATATAGCGGTCCAGTCACAGTTTCATAATGGTTCACTCAAAGCGCTTTTCACTAGAACCACATTCACCCACGCTCACAAATATACAGACAATATTACACCGATATGCAGATCAGTAGGAAACTGTTTACTTAAGACCTCGCAGAACCTTTATCATAGTGGAACATTAACTGCTCACATGCTAGAAGCAAAATCAATCCACCACCAATGGCAGCCTGTAAATAATAGGGAAGATTAACATTCCTTCTTTCATGTTTTAGTTGAAACGTCATGTCACATTTTTTATCAACTATTTTTATTCATGATCCTTAATAAATGTACATACCATATCACACCTTAATAAACTGGTATATATGTCCCAAGAGACTTGAGTTTGTTAGGGTTCCAGCACATTTTCTTTTGGGCAGATTTTGAGAACAAAACCATAAAGCTTTCAATGACATCAAAATTACTTAGCCCTCTGCTGCACTATGGTGGGGCTATATATCAGCACGTGATGTTGTCCATTTCTCATATTTCCTAAATCAACATGGTCATTTGAAGAGCTTAGGTGTAAAAATGTTTACCTTTTTGAAAACAGATTAGGAAACAGAGTCTGGAAACGACACTCTATTATCTTTAACCATATCTATCCAAACTGAGACAAAGCAAAAACTATGGGAAGAAACTTGCCATCAGAAGCTGAATATGAATTGTTCAGACTGAATCTGTTTTTGCTTAATTTGAAATAAAATGCATTGGCTTTAATATGAATTTCACTAAACTGAAACTGAATTTAATGGTTTGAAACTTGATTTGTTTGCTTTGAAACTGATTTTAGTGGTTTGAAAATTAATTTTATTGCTTCAAAACTGAATTTGTTTGCTTTGCTGTGTATTGAAAATTCAGTTTGACTACTTTCACTTTCAGGTCTGAAATTCAATTTCAATTCCAAAATTCTGTTTTTTGTGTCAAACATCCGGGTTCTTGAAGCCACAGAATAAACAAACACAGATTTACAGATTCACGGATGTCATTCAGTATTGCTGTGTCCAAATTCAGGGGCTGCATCCTTTGAAGGTCGCATTTGTAGGCCGATTACGTCATGGTGAGACGTCGAAGGTTCCTTCAAATGCATCCTTCTTTTCTCCAGATTTGAAGGATGGGTCCGGTATATCCTCTGTGGTCCACCCTATCCCATGATTAATTGCGGGTCGAAGTGGATTGTTTAAACGGAAGTAGCAAAGGCCGGACATATTGCACATTCTGTGAAACAAAATTAACTTTTACAATGTTTTTAGATGAGAACGTAGCTGTGTAAACCTAAAATATCTGCTCAGTTTAACAAGATATCGCTTAATTGTTCGGAGATGTCCGCTGCCCCAGCAGCTGTTTCGCCTCGCCAGCTGTCAGCTGACCTTGCGGTTGAGGTTGGGTGGAAGTTATACATATATATTTCAGTCAGATAAAATCTAATATTAATGTTTGGTCTATTTATTATAATTATTATTAGTAGTAGTAGTAGTAGTATAATCTACAAATAAACTGATTTAAACGTTGTTCCTAACGTTAATATGTAAGTGTTTAAGTTGTTGAAAGCTTTACAAATAAAATCATAAATGATTTTGAACATTTTAAATGGCTGAATAATGAAGAAGATCATAAAACAAGAACATTTTAAACAAAATAGGATTCTAAGCCTTCAGCAATATATAAAAGGGTAAATAAAAACAATGTAGTTATTTGCAGTGCAGACAGCAGTATTAACCTTCAGGCTCACGCTAACACGGTTGCTAGGCAACAGAAGTTACGCTAAGGCAGGGGAAAAAGACCGACGTAACATGGGCTGCTCGTACTCGTACTCGTACTCGTACTCGTCGTCTTCCGCTTATCCGGAACCGGGTCGCGGGGGCAACAGACTCAGCAGAGACACCCAGACGTCCCTCTCCCCAGACACCTCCTCCAGCTCCTCCGGGGGGAGCCCAAGGCGTTCCCAGGCCAGCCAAGAGACATAGTCCCTCCAGCGTATCCTGGGCCGTCCCCTGGGCCTCCTCCCGGTGGGACGTGCCTGGAACACCTCCCGAGGAAGGCGTCCAGGAGGCATCCGGTATAGATGCCCGAGCCACCTCAACTGGCTCCTCTCGATGTGGAGGAGCAGCGGCTCTACTCCGAGCCCCTCCCGAATGGCCGAGCTCCTCACCCTATCTCTAAGGGAGTGCCCGGCCACCCTACGGAGGAAGCTCATTTCAGCCGCTTGTATCCGGGATCTCGTTCTTTCGGTCATGACCCAAAGTTCATGGCCATAGGTGAGGGTAGGAACGTAGACCGACCGGTAAATTGAGAGCTTCGCTTTTCGGCTCAGCCCTCTCTTCACCACAACGGACCGGCAAAGCGCCCCCATTACTGCGGCAGCCGCACCGATCCGTCTGTCGATCTCCCGCTCCATTCTTCCCTCACTCGTGAACAAGACCCAGAGATACTTGAACTCCTCCACTTGAGGCAGGAACTCCCCTCCAACCTGAAGAGGACAAGCCACCCTTTTCCGGTTGAGTACCATGGCCTCTGACTTGGAGGAGCTGATCTTCATCCCAGCCGCTTCACACTCGGCTGCGAACCGCCCCAGCACATGCTGTAGGTCTTGGCTAGAGGGGGCCAGCAGGACCACGTCATCTGCAAAAAGAAGAGACGAAATCCACTGGTCCCCAAACCAGACCCCCTCCGGCCCTTGGCTGCGTCTAGAAATCCTGTCCATAAAAGTTATGAACAGGACCGGTGACAAAGGGCAGCCCTGCCGGAGTCCAACATGCACCGGGAACAGGTCCGACTTAGTGCCGGCAATGCAGACCAAACTCCTGCTCCGCTCGTACAGGGACTGAATGGCCCCTAATAAAGGGCCCCCGATTCCATACTCCTGGAGCACCCCCCACAAGGCATCACGAGGGACACAGTTGAATGCCTTCTCCAGGTCCACAAAACACATGTGAACCGGTTGGGCAAACTCCCATGAACCCTCGAGTACCCTGTAGAGGGTATAGAGCTGGTCAAGTGTTCCGCGGCCGGGACGAAAACCACACTGCTCCTCCTGAAGCCGAGGTGCGACTATCGGCCGGGCTCTCCTCTCCAATACCCTGGCGTAGGCCTTACCAGGGAGGCTGAGGAGTGTGATCCCCCTGTAGTTGGAACACACCCTCCGGTGGGGACCACCACCCTGGTCTGCCAGTCCAGAGGTACTGTCCCCGACCGCCATGCAATGTTGAAGAGGCGTGTCAACCATGACAGCCCCACAACATCCAGAGATTTGAGGTACTCAGGGCGGATCTCATCCACCCCCGAAGCCTTGCCACCGCAGAGCTTTTTAACCACCTCGGTGACTTCAGCCTGGGTGATGAAAGAGTCCAACCCCGAGTCCCCAGCCTCTGTTTCCACCAGGGAATGCGTGATGGCAGGATTGAGGAGATCCTCGAAGTACTCCTTCCACCGCCCGATAATGTCCCCAGTCGAGGTCAGCAGCCTCCCACCCCCACTATAAACAGTGTTGGCGAAGCACTGCTTCCCCCTCCTGAGGTGCCGGACGGTTTGCCAGAATCGCTTCCGGTAGTCCTTCTCCATGGCCTCACCGAACTCCTCCCAGGCCCGAGTTTTTGCCCCTCCCACAGCTCGGGCCGCAGCACACTTGGCCTCACGGTACCCATCAGCCGCCTCAGGAGTCCCACAAGCCAACCACAGCCGATAGGACTCCTTCTTCAGCTTGACAGCATCCCTTACTGCCGGTGTCCACCACCGGGTTCTGGGATTGCCACCGCAACAAGCACCGCAGACCTTACGGCCGCAGCTACGGGCAGCAGCATCGACAATAGATGCGGAGAACATGGTCCACTCGGACTCTATGTCTCCAACATCCCCCGGAATCTGGTCAAAGCTCTCCCGGAGGTGGGAGTTGAATACATCCCTGGCCGAGGGCTCCGCCAGGCGTTCCCAGCAGACCCTCACTATGCGCTTGGGCCTGCACAGTCTGTCCGGCTTTTCTCCTCCTCCAGCGGATCCAACTCACCACCAGGTGGTGATCAGTGGACAGCTCAGCCCCTCTCTTCACCCGAGTGTCCAAAACATGCGGCCGAAGGTCTGATGATACGACAACAAAGTCGATCATTGACCTCCTGCCTAGGGTGTCCTGGTGCCAAGTGCACTGATGGAAACCCTTATGCTTGAACATGGTGTTCATTATGGACAATCCGTGACTAGCACAGAAGTCCAATAACAAAACACCACTCGGATTCAGATCGGGGAGGCCATTCCTCCCGATCACGCCTCTCCAGGGGTCACTGTCGTTTCCCACGTGGGCGTTGAAGTCCCCCAGCAGAATAATGGAGTCCCCGGGAGGGGCACTATCCAGCACCCCCAACAGGGACACCAAGAAGGCCGGGTACTCCGCACTATCACTCGGCCCGTAGGCCGGAACGACAGTCAGAGACCTATCCCCGACCCGAAGGCGCAGGGATGCGACCCTCTCATCCACCGGGGTAAACCCCAATACAAGACGGCTGAGCTGGGGGGCAACAAGCAAACCCACCCCAGCCCACCGCCTCTCCCTGTGGGCCACTCCAGAGTAGAAGAGAGTCCAGCCCCTCTCAAGGAGATGGGTTCCAGAGCCCACGCTGTGCGTGGAGGCGAGCCCGACTATTTCTAGTCGATATCTCTCGACCTCCCGCTCAAGCTCAGGCTCCTTCCCCCCCAGCGAGGTAACATTCCACGTCCCTAGAGCCAGCCTAAGCATGCGGGGATCGGGCCGCTGAGGTCTCCACCTTCGTCCACCCCCCCAATCCTCTTTGCACCGGTCCCTCACGGTTCCCCCTGCAGGTGGTGGGCCCACTGGGGGATGGCCTCGCGTCTCTCCTTCGGGCTTGGCCCGGCCGGGTCCCGCGAGGAGCAACCCGGCCACCAGGCGCTCTCCGACGAGTCCCGACCCTAGGCCTGGCTCCAGGGTGGGACCCCGGCTCCGCCGTACCGGGCGACGTCACGTGCCTCGATATACTTGTCCTCATGAAGGATTCTTGAAACCGCTCTTTGTCTGACCATCACCTAGAGCCTGTTTGCCATGGGAGACCCTACCAGGGGCATTTAAGCCCCAGACAACATAGCCTCTAGGATCATTTGAACACTCAAACCCCTCCACCACGTTAAGGTGGCGGTTCAAGGAAAAAAACTGGACCTGAAATTGAATTTCAAACCTGAAAGTGAAAGTAGTCAAACTGAAATTTTTAATACAACAATACATTTTAAAGCAAATGAATTCAGTTTCAAACCATTAATTTCAGTGTCAAACCAATGCATTTAATTTCATATTACACAAATACAGATTCAGTCTGAGCAATTCAAATTCAGTTCCTGAGGGCACAAGTTTCTTACCATAAAAAGCTTTCCAACACTTTCAAGACTGACTTAGAATCATGCTTTCTAGTGATCATTAAATGAGCCTGCAGTAATAGAGCAAGTTACAGTGATGAACATTTTTTTAAACACCAATGACGTTTAAGAAACAGTTGTCACCTCTGTTGAACAAATGAATTTGATCTCTAGCTGATGCTATGTTGCGAGAAAAACAGCAATGTTTCAGGAGACCCCCTCAGAATGTGTCAGGAGACCCCCTCAGAATTCGCATCTTATCTTCACATTTGCTAATGTGGTATTTAACCTTACATTAAGTCATCAAAAGACATAGTATTGATGTACTGAATGAGAAGTTGAACTTCAAGCAAGGGTGGAATTTGAACTTTTGCTTTTGTGCTTTTTTTGTCATGTCTGTACATGTAGAATAAAGCGATGAGGAAATGGTGACAAAGCAAGGAGAATATGGAGGTAGGTGGAGTGCTGGGACAAGGGAGAGAACAGCAGCGGAGGGGGCCTATAGGTGAAGGGTTGTCTCATTAATCTTAAAAGGGCACAGCGTAACTTTCTGAATGCAAATGAAACCATCAATCTTGTCAGTGAGTTAGAGCGATGGAAAGATAGCAGGATCTAGGGGGTTACTTGGGTAGAAGATGTAGTACAAAAGAAAGAAACAAAAAAAGAAAAGAAAAACTGAATCATCTATGTGCTTCCTTTTACATCATAAAAGTCTCATAAAGGGCATTTCATCTAAAATGGGAAACTAAAGTTTAGCTAAAAGTCAAAGTAATTAAATTGTTTCAGATATGAAAGAACCTCTGAACTTTTTTGCTCATACTCTTCCTGCTATGAAAACCTAATTGTCATCAGTTATTGGTGTTTTCAATTATGGAAAAACGACAATATCTGAGTAACAAATGTGGGGAAATGTTGACTTCTTGTGGATGCTACATCTGATTGCTTCACCAGGCTATGGATTTTGATATTTCTCAAAAATTTCCTTTCTAAAGAAATATTACTGCTTTTCGACGTGTCAGAGTGCCCTTGGGTTAAATATTGAACCTCTCAGTAAAAAGTACAGCACCTTGCAGAGGTGCTTCCTGCCAGCGGTCTGTAAATGTGAATAGGAGTCAAGCAAAAAGCTAAAGGGAATTCATGGCTGTTGCACTACATGAACCTAAAATACAAGGCAGTTACCATCGCTGCCTTTACATAGAGTGTTATGAACACTATATGACTATATGTCTGGTGTATGACAGCTGATAAGCAATTTTACCTCTCGCTCTTAAGCAAGTGCCTTGCAAGAGTATTAATACCCCTTGAACTTTTTCACATTTTGTCATGGACCAACCCACAAACTTCCATGTATTTAATGGGTTTTATTTGCTAGAGCAACACAAGGTAGTGCAAAATTGTGAGGTGGGATGAAAACTGAAACATGGTTTTTAACATTTGTTGCAAATAAATATCTGAAAATCGTAGTGTGCACAAGTATTCAGCCCCTTCAAGTTAATGCTTTGCAGGACCACCTTTTTGCTTTATTTCCTGCTCCAAGTCTTTTGGGGCATGTCTCTACCAGCTTTGCACTTTCTTTGTTGAAAAAAAGCTCACACAGTTTTCATTTACCACAACAGCTTCTACTAAGAAATTTAGATTTGGACTTTGACTGGGCCATTCTAACACATTAATATAGTTTGGGCTGCACGGTGGCGCAGTTGGCAGCACTGTTGCCTTGCAGCAAGAAGGTCCTGGGTTTGATTCCCGGCCAGGGGTCTTTCTGCATGGAGTTTGCATGTTCTCCCCGTGCATGCGTGGGTTCTCACCGGGTACTCCGGCTTCCTCCCACGGTCCAAAAATATGCCTGTTAGGTTAATTGATTATTCTAAATTGCCCTTAGGTGTATGAATGAGTGTGTGCATGGTTGTTTGGTGTGTTGCCCTGCGATGGACTGGCGACCTGTCCAGGGTGTACCCCGCCTCTTCGCCCATAGACTGCTGGAGATAGGCACCAGCTTCCCCGCGACCCACTATGGAATAAGGTAGAAAATGACTGACTGTTTCTTTTACATGTTTGCTGTGTACCTACATGGCAAATGGGAAGCTCAAGAAATACTTCTTATGACTTTTATTCAACAATTTGCCACTCTTCTATAAAGGCTATATTTGTGAAGTACACAACTAATAGCTCGTAGCAGATTCTCCAACCTGAGCTGTGGATCTCTGCAGCTCCACCTGAGTTACCAGGGGTCTCTTAGCTGCTTTTTCCAGGTATTTGAATGTTTGTAGCTGTGCCATGCTTCTTTCATTTTCAGATTATTTACTTTCCCCCTGATCTGTCTGCTGTTTTTTGGTCTTCGTGATTCTGTGTGTTCACTCATGTTTGCTAAAACACCTCTGAGGCCTTCACAGAGCAATTAAAATTATACTGAGATTCAATTACACACAAATTAAATTTATTTACTAATTAGGGGACTTTTGAAGGCAATGGGTTGCTCTGGGTTTTATTTAGGAGTATTAGAAACTAAATATATATGCACAACAATCTTGTCAGGTTTTTATTTTACATTTGACTATCAGTGGTTTATGTCGGTCAGAATTTAGCAAAGATTGAAATACTGAAAAAGATCATATGCTTTACAGGAAGTTGGACTTGAAGAGGGAAAAGTACTGGACAGGAGAGAGCATAGAGTACAGTAAAACCAAACTGAAAGGAGTCTGTTCATCTTGCTGGCCGTAATAGTACAAAGGCGGTCAGCATGTCTGTCTGCACATAGACAGTAAGAAATCATTAGATAAGACATCGTGGAGTTCCTGACAACTGATGAGTTCTAGTCTTTTTATTTTTGGCTTTGTGATATTGGAGTTCAACAGCCAATTGACAAGACAAAGGCCAGCTCTTCCTGATAGACTGTGCAGTTCCACAATTTTTTTCAAGTAACAATGGATGCTTTGTTTCTGTTTGCCAAACTCAAGACATACTTTTAGTTATTTCCACACACTGTTGAGTTTAATGATTGATGTAAGTTTGCAAAAAACTTAAAATAACTGCAAAAAAAGTTGTTTTTATAAAATGGTGAGTCTGATGAACCCATTGAAACCTCATTGGTCCAAAGCTGTTGCACGCTTAATAATCAGCTTTCCTCTTGGTCTCGCTTTCTTTTGCCCTCAGCCCTGCAGACGACTCAGCCTCCCAAGGTCCTTTTTCCTCCAGAGAGACAAGACACGGTGATAGAAATCACACCTGGTAAGGAATAACCCTTTCACTTTGTGTGGCCATCCTTATGCTCCTCACTATTGGAAGAAAGTCTCCAATCTTGGCACAAAAAGAAAATCGATACGTTTTAGTTTTGTAATATGTGTGCACATTGGTGCAGTTGTTAGCACTGTTGTCTTGCAGTGAGAAGGTCCTTGATTCCAATCCAGGACCTTCTAAGCTTTGTGGAGGTAGTTTGCATGTTCTCTCCGTGCATGTGTAGATTTTCTTTGGGTACCGTGGCTTCTTCCTGCAGTCCAAAACTATGCATATTAGGTTAGTTGGTTTTACAAGTTGCTGTTGACTGTAGGTGTGCCTGGATGTTCATTTCTGTGTTTCCCTGTGATTGACTAGTGACCTGTCCAAGGTGAACCAAGCCTCTCACCCTTTGTCTGCTGAAAATAGGCAGGGCAATACTTGCCTGTAAGGACTTAGTGAGATGGAAAGTGGATGGATAGATGACACTCTTCCATGAATGCCTCATGTTTTTCCATGAACAGCAGATGTAATTAATGGTATCTTGATTCAACCTGGAGAAGTACATGACCTCTCTACTTTGAGTTTGACTTGTTCCAAAATGTTTTTAGAAATCTGCTGGAGAGTGGTTTATTTAGTAGGTTAGTGTGGAATGATGTAAGAATTTGATGCAACCAATGCTAGAAAGCATGGGTAAATAGTTTTTTAACGATTGATCATCTGTTCATAAAAGAGGGAATAGTATTAGGCTTTGGTATTGCATTATAAACTATTCTCTGTGCAAACTGAAAGGAGTGTTAAGCTCTGTATGTGACTGCATCAGCTTTTCCTGTAGCTTCTAATAACTGGATCATGAAGAAAGTGGGTGGCAGAGGTCTCAGGGTAATATAGTGGAACATATGCATAAGAATCATGTAAGGTCTGCAGACGCATGGATGACGCAATCAGGATGGTGTGTGAAAACTGCTTATATGGGTATGTGAAAATGTGTGTTTCTATAGATAAATCATGGCATTTTTGTTTGAAAAGTAGGTGGAATACATCACCAGAAATTATTGTTGTCCATAACCAAGGTGTATTATGTAGCCAACTGATAGAAGCAATGCAGGATCTAAGGTCTTCAGATTAGCATTCTTTGAACAATTTATATCATATTAGTTGATTTTTCTGCCATGATCACTGATTTGTTCTAATGAGTTTACTGGTTAAAACATAATTAGAGTACACATATTAACAATATGGCCAATAATAAAAAAAATAAAAAAAAATTAATCACATGCATATATGTAATGGCACAGTAAACAGTTCCATCTTTTTTGGCTTATATATTGTAATATATAATATATAATAGTTCAATAAGGTTCAGTTTAAAAGGTTATAAACTGTTAATATCTAACCTTTAATAAATAACTTCTTTGGTATTTTTATCTTTATTTATATCTTCGTTTAGTATAAATCCAGCATATTTAGTCCTGGAAGTGGCAACTTCATCTTTAATGGCTTCCTAGGCAAGACTTTACTTCTGCGTGCCCCTTCTCTTTACTGAACTACACAAATTCACTTCACAGTACTCTACAGTAAAGCCCATTCCAAAAATACTGTATCTTTTTAGTAAGTAACTTCTCAGAAACAATAAAAACAACAATACATGAATTTGCTTTGTTTCTGTGTGGTGTCGAATTATCCATCTCAGATACTCATTTTGGATACTGAACTCCGCGCTGCTCAGCAACCTGCAATTTTGCCAGTCAGAATTTTGACTTCAGGGGTCATTCTTCTGGTATTTCTGACTGGGAACTCAGAAAAGTCTACATCTGAGTACAAAAAGAATGCACAAACATTCATTTAATTAATCATAACTGAAATCTAATTTAAACTTAGGCATTATTAGCCACTGTACCAATACCAGTTCTCTTACGTTGCTTACACTGTTCAGAACACAGAAGGGAGGGGGAGTGTCTTTATTCCATTGACTGGTCATTAAGTCATTGAAAAAGAAAAACTCAATAAAATCGTTCTTCCAGGGCAACTGAGTGACTAATTTTATTTTATTTTTTCTGGAGTGCTTGTTGCTTCCCTTAAGAAACGCTGCCCTGGGTGGTGAGCCACATCGCTGAAACAAACAGCGACTCCGAGACAAGCAAGAAACTATATAGATTTCTGCTATCTTTAAATAACATTAATCTCAAACACCTCATTGCAGTTTAGGCAAAAGCTAGTTTTTGAATCATCAAACCATGTTTATGATGGACGGCTATCTCCACAGAAGCTGAGAATTATTTATGTGGAGCATGAGCAGGAGGCAGTGCATCTCCACTGATCCTCCCGAGAGGAACGAGTAATAACAACAGAGCATGTCGGGCATTTCCTGCCAGATTAAATCTAAGATAGGCAAATAAAGCTGTGTTAAAATCTATAAAATAGTGTCCACTTGAACTGCTATAATGTTTTTGTGTTTAACAGTTCTTTACTTTTATATCAGACAGCAACTCTGACTGGAAACCCTTTATATGTTCCATTGTCAGTAGGTGTTTTACACGCCTCCTACCTTCACTTCTGGTGCAATTAATCATTGGCTTCTGAGTAAATAACTGCCTAATGCAAGAGTGAGGGCTATTTCTAGGTTTATTAATAAACATTTACATCAAATAATATAATACTTTCTAGATTTGAGTTATTTCAAGAGAGTAGAATTCCACTTTGGTCTTGGCTCCTGTTGGATTAGCTGTTAGCTTCAGCCTCTGTGACCACCTAACCAGGATTTGTACCAAATGAGGACTGTAAGTGTTATTTACTATAAGTAAGACATTAATATCTTCCTTTACAACCTTTTACTAGAACCTAAGTTAAAAAATCCTGAACTATCCCTTTAGGGTCAGTTAGAGCCACATAACCATCCGCTCTTACTATGACTACTTATCTAGTATCCCCTCAGCAGTTGGTATTGTTCTTGTGGGCTTGGTGCTTTACAAAGCCCTGAAAAGTCATTGCGTGGATCTGTGGGGGAGTCAGAGGTCAGATTTGGCTACAGAACAGCAGCCACAGAGCTGGCAGGGATTTAGCGTCTTGGCTGAGTTAAATGAAGGATAGTGGATCTTTGAACACACAGTTGGCCTTCTGCTCTATGTCAGTGTGCACTCTACCCTTCACGGTCCTGCTGAGCTTTTGTTCTTTCATCTCATGCAGTCGGTGAATAACAATGACTTATGAGCAGATACATCTTGGTCTGATTTAAAACTGTTCCGAGTGCACACAGGCCTAGCGTGATCAACTGCTGAGACCATTTTTTTTCAAAGAGTATTTTCATTTGATTAATTATCTTCCTGTGATTGTCAGAGTCCCACTGACAGTGGAATGTCCAGCTCAGAATGTAATTCTGCTAAAAATCCATGGAAGAAAAACGGTAGACCAGAAATAAACACTAAAGGATCTAATTCAAATTACCCTGTGTGCTTAACAGTGTGTGTTGTGTTCTGCAGTGAGCCCAGTTGGCTGCCTTCCTCACCAGCTGTGTGTGTGTCTTAGCGGGTGTGTGTTTGTATCTGCCCAATGCGTGCATGCATGGGTATGCCCTGCTGTTCAGTGGTCTCTCCGACAATGTTAACACCTTAGGCAGAAATGTGTTCTGATGTGTGCAGCAGTGCTGCATGTTTGTATTTGGCTACATCCAGACTGATGTAGTAACAAATAGACCCCGAGGCCTCTGCACACTGATTGCAGCAGGGACACCTTTTAATGGGCCCTGCAATATCAACCCCACCACACACACACTCTCTGAGAGCCATAAAAGTTGCATATAAGACACACACTTGGTCACATAGAACATGTTATTTCTCTCTCTCACACACACAAATACACACACACAGTCACACTGTGACCCTGGGGCACACTTTTAATTATTGTCTTGTTTTAACCTGAGGAGGATTCACATCAGCAACCACAGTGGCGATGCTCGTTTTCTTTTCCCCCACGTCTCCTCTCTGCTTCATGTCTTTTCCTTTGTTTTTTCACTTTCTTTCTTTTTTACATCCTTCTTTCTTTTTCTACGAACCAGGTGAGGTTGCTCTCTTACTTTCTGAAGCGTTAAATTTGTTGCATTGAAAGCTTTTATCCTTGCCTCTGGCATTTTTCTCACATTTTTGTAAGAACTGGATTTAAACGGTGAGGAAGTATGAACAATTGTTGATTACTAATAGGATAAACCTAAATATCCCCTTCGACTGTAGTGTTGCCAATCTTTTTCATTTGGCAAATCGCTTTCGCCAGTGTACATTTAGAGAAACATATTCACTTTTCACTGTAATGATTTTTCTTTACCTTTGAGGAGCACCGTCAGGGAAGATCATGGCTGGATTGAAGAATCTTCTTTAAGTGCTCATTTTAAACATGAAACAACATGCACCAGCATTTAGTCTCCATACAGTTTCATGTTGGTGTGCCTGCTGAGACTCACAAACTCGACAACACGCAGCTGCTCTGTTCTGCATATTTCTGCCGTTTTTTTAAGGAGAAATATTATTGTGAGAGCCATTTGAGAGAATTGAATTGAAGAGCAGCTCGTTCTACACATATTTTGCGGCCTTCTATTTATACTTTTGGAACGGCGTCGATGAATGCGTGCTACGACCAAGAGATGGCGTTCTCTCCCACAACGTGTTGCTAAGCAACGCACAGGTATGATTTTATAACTTTATACACCTTTGATACCAGCTACAATGGCTTGTTAAGTTTGAAGAGACGTTTTGTTCCCTTTAAAACGGACCAAAAGTAGCAGGAGTAAATCCACCTGCATCTTTATGAACATACTTTTTGTCAAGCTGCGGCATTCTTTGTTGTCCCATCGTCTGAGAAAAACACGGTCTCGGTCTTCATTTGCCATCTTCAGCACAAAACTCAGCCGTAATTTGGTCCAATGCTTCATCCACGGTTTAAAACTTTTTTTCGGGAAGCCATTGGGCTTAAGAAACCAAATAATCCAACACGAGAAATTATTTTTAAAAACATATACACGCTCAGCTGCATAATCGGTTCTGCCCTGTTTGAATTCAAAGTGGATTTTTGAAATACGCGCCGTTACGCATGTCCATAACTAGAGTTTGGATGGGCCGAATTCCACAAATGACCCCTCCTTTTCATCCTTGGAGCCAGTAGAATAAAATTATCTCCAAGTCTTTCACGTCAATTCCACCAATCAGGAAGCAGAGGCCGAGACTTCTGCCGAGACTCCATTTTGTAGGATGTGTTTACTTTCTGATTCAACTGCTTGTAGTTTTAACTGTGTTTGGTGTTCGTAGAAATTGTTTATATCGGCTTTTAGCCAAGATTCTGATGTTTCAGAAGATACCACACATGTCTATGTTTAATTAAGGGAAGTTTGAACAATAAGCATAGGGAAAAAAAAAACCTGGAGCTTCCCCGTTTGCGGGGGGTGGGGCCTAAGTTTAATTATTTCTTGTGCGGCCCGGTACCAATTGATCCACGGACCGGTACCGGTCCGCGGCCCGAGGGTTGGGGGACCACTGCTCTACTGGACTGGGATCTGGTGATTGGACGCCGTTGTACCGTAAACTCTGACATGGTGCCGTATCCTGCTGGAAGAGGCCATTAGAAGATGGGTACACTGTGGGCATAAAGGGTTGGACATAGTCAGCAACAACATTCAGCATTAGTGTTTAAATGATTTAGACATGATTTAGTGACATTTAATGACGTTCTATTCAAAAGTAAACTGATACAGGCTACTTTCAAAACAAATGGCCACTATGTGCAGATAAAAGCTGGTATGTGTCCATTTTGTGACAGAATGTGGTTTCTAGTAGGTGTGCTATGAAATTAGGCTGTTATGCCCCTTAGACCCTACTCAGCACGGTTTGGTAAGGCTCTACATGCTTTTTTAGCTTTTCCATTAGTAATGGATACACAGAATTACTATTTTTAGTACCTACTTGCTTGTTTTTCCAACATTGCCAGGCATTTGGAAAACGTGATGTCAGAAGACTGCGGGTCATTCATTGGGTAGGGGGCTTCTACAGTAGTCACAGCATAGTTTAATAACTATTATATTCAACTGTTAAATTATTGTACGCTGGGCTTATTGTGTATGTGACCACTATAGCAAGCTAGCATTAGGTAGCATTAGCTTACATGTCCTTCAGCTTGTACCGCTCCATGGCTTCCCTGTCTTTCCTGTACTTATCCAAAGTGCTTCGTCTTTGTGCCTCCAGCCTTCTGGCTCTTCTTTCACATAACATGACATAAACTATAGACCATGCAGCAGGTCCTCCATTGTTGTTATGTTTGTGTCACTGCAAATTCCATCACCTTGCTTTTTCGGACTGTGGGGCGGCCTTGCTATTGATGATCCCACCCAAAGTGAGATGGTACTATACCGTATAGAGTAGAACTGACCCATAATGGGCATTAGACACCACAAATTATTCATATCTACATCTGCACCTATTTCTTATATAATATGCTCTTTTTATCCTTGCTTTAAACTTTATTAGCAAAGGTCCATGTCACACTTGTTCAAAGTAAACCCTTCTGCTAAACTGCATAATAAAATCCAGAGTGCTCTCAGTTTTCATTCAAAGCAGACAAGTGAATGGAGCTGCACTGAAAGTATAGAAAAACTTTTACACATTGTGCCACAACCCTAACCCTTTTATAACTGCAGTTGCTTTGAAAGCAATTGCAGTTACATATGAAATCATCATGAGCAACTTTTCAAGCCAACTTCTAAAGCTAATTTGATTTTGCATTTAAGTTCAAGTGCTGCATTTTTGAATAGGTTGGTGTTAGGACATAAATTAACCAATCAAATACTTTTGTATGTTTGGTCTTTCTGTTGTTGCTCGTTTGGTATTTCTACGAACACTAAAAATAGTAATACAAAATGCTTCCTTGCTGCTAGAAGTTGCTATTGAAGCAGTTAACTTATTTCTGTGTCTGTTAGGCATAACTTTTACAGTATAAAAAAGAAAAGACGATAGAAACTTTGTGCTCTCTTATATTTTTCTTTTTTTTTCCAATTGAAAGTTTTACACATTCTAAGTTGCAGGCGCCACAATTAAATATGTCTCAGACAAGTTGAAGTAATAAATTAAGACATTTATAGAAAATTCACAGGGATATTTAATCGAGTAATTACCAAACAATGAGTTTCCATTATTTTTCTTGGTGTGAGTCAGGAGAATGGAATTGATGAAGCGAACTGATGAATGTTGGCTCTGGAGTGAAAACTAATGGGAATGTTAGACCACCAAGGCGAAAGTAGATGGGAAAAAGCACCTAATCTAAAGCATGAGAAATAGCATTGCGACTTAGTAAATTAGACACCATTCATGTAATGATTGGTGATGTAAAATGTTTACCACCATTTATCAAAGGGTCACTGCGACTTTTTAAGGTTCAACATTTACTTTATGTAATTTTTCTCACTAATGCTTTCAGCCCTAAATGTCATACATAGCTTCACTGGGACCCAGCTAATTACTCAAGCCAAACGTTTGTGTCATCTATCTTTTCTTCTTCTTCTCCAGCCCAAATGTTTTCCACTGTCTGATTCATGTCCTAGTGGTCTTGCTCCTCCATAGAAAGGTTGAAAGTGATGGTGGAAGCTCAGAAACCCTTATAAATGAGAAAGTTCTATAGATTATTAAGAAATATCCCTGACAGGAAATGTATGGTTGTAGTATGGGTAAGATGGCTGGAAAGCAGACATTAAAATGCTCTTTGAGTACAGAGAATGGACATGGTTACTTTTACGATAAAATTACATTATCCAGGTTTCTTCATTGAGGTCCAATACCCATTTGGCTGCCTCATGTTTTGTGAAGGTATCCTTGGTCAGTCCATGGACATGACTGTTATCATAACACTGGGGTTTTGATAATAAAAATCAACTGAAAGGCCATGAAACAATTCTAAAAATGTAACCAACTTTTGCCTTTAGCTACCATATACTAAATAATCATTTAGTCTTTTTAAATTTGACATTTACTTAGAACCAAGATTAATTTCACTGCAACTCATCAGACTCCACCAAGGTAAATTCATTGTTTTTATGCAATCTACTATTTACCAGGGCAGTAATACAGTCCTAATACATTAAGTTATTATAATAGTTGGTGCAGAGTATTTTTGTTTCTGACTTAAAAACATTAATTTAACTTTTGGTAATGGATTACCAAAATTATCCAATTACAAAACCTACAAATTTTGAATTTAATAATTATAAACAGAATGTACACCTCCTGTCAGCTAACTTCTTCACCCACCTTTTCTATATTGGTGGGTCTTCTTCAAGCTTAGTTTCTCTATGACCTAAGAGCTCAAGGGTTTTTTTTGCAATAGCTTAGCTAATGAGCACTGGTAACACTAGGGGCTTTACATTCTATAGGCTTTGCAGTTTCCTTAATATCTCTTTGCTCTGTAGGTGTTTAATAAACAGTTTTTGTTGCCTATGTGTGACACTGCTGCTGCTTTGGATCAAGATGTCTATCAATTTTGCCTTCTTGTCTGCTTTCTCCAACCCCACAATCTCCAGTTGGCCCACCATCATACTTGTCAGTCTGGATTTGAAGGTGATTTTGTCGTGTCTACCTCTTTTACTCAGTCCACACTGAGCAGAGATGTTCCTGCATAGAATTCCAGACACTTGGTAGTTTTCACCAGTATACACTTTATCAATAGTCTTTGTTTGTCAGAATCTGTGATGGATTATCTCCCGGGAGGTGTCTTTACATAGTTTGTGAATCATATCTGGTGGGTTTAGATCCTCTGTTGCTCCTGTGCTGAAAGCCTGTTCTTGCCATGATCCATGCCTCAGTGCTGTCTTCAGTCCAACCCTCTCTATTAGACTATTAGTAGGACTTTGTTATAGCACCTGATTTATCAATCCCTTGTGGTACATGCAATGCAGTGCATCCCTGTTCCTAAGGGCAGAGTTATAGTAAAACGTATTTACTTGCTCTCTCTTCCAAATAACACTCACCTACACAGTCTGAATGACATTCAAATGTCTAAATTGTATTTCTTAGTTAGATATATAGCCAGTTGAAGTCTCTGTCTTCTAGTGTGCAGCTTGATTTCAGCAGTGTAGATGAGGTGGTTAATGATCATTCAACTTCGGCTAATAGGTTTATACCTATGAAAAACAATGGTGGAGACAAAGCATTAACTTGTTATAAGCTGGACTTGACTGTAGCTGGTTTTTTGATTGGCCTCTAGGATTGTTTTCCACATTTCCATTGAGTTATTAAGGAATGCTACCAGCGTTTGTTAATATTATACAGTTACTCTAGCATTCATTGGTTGTGCATGTATGTTTGGTATTACAATTTTAAGAAAATGCATTGTCAAATATTAGCTGGTGCAATGCCCGTATGGTGTTAGGGCAAATTCCCTTTTTGACCCCATGTATGTATTGACACAATTTCCTATTCATCAGGAACAACCTCTAAACTTTCTAGCATAAAAAGAGTAGAAATGAAAGATAAATGTACAGTTGAGGTGTACAGCATCGGTTGCCATATTTACACAGAGAAACATTGGAGATATAGACGACATAAGAATTTGTCACATACTTGCTTATTCTTTGCACTTACTAACATCACATTACCAAATGATTTGTGTCTCCAGTAACCACAACTATATAGATTTTCTCATAGCCTGTGTTTAAATCATACAAGGCATGCTTACAGATAGCTTCAGAGGTTCACATACTGAGACACATTAGATGCTAGTGTGACTGTGAAGGGCAGAGTTAGATAAGAATTTAGACAGTTTTTTTCTCTTTCCCTTTCTGTCTCTGTTCTTAAGTCTTTCTCATCTCCCACTGTATTTATCAACCCCCGTCTGTCTGATTGTCTCTGCAAGGTGTCTGCCTCTATCTCACTTTTCCTCTAACTGTCTGTTTCCTTTTATATCTAACGGTCCCTTTGCCTTTCTCTTTGAGCTCATCCTTTCCATGTTTTATAATTATTGTGTACATCATTATTCCCTTTCAGACAGCCACAGGCAGATGGAAACATTGGGTGGGAGGAGGCCAGGGTAAAATGACCGGAAGGTCTTTATATTTTAACGTTTCATACATTAGAGAAATTGTGATGGTGTTTGCAGTTAGTCATCCTACTGTAAGCTGTGTAATTCAGAGCAGAACAATGCTGTGCAGTGGCTCCATAATGTCATAGTGTCTAAAGCAAAAAACATCCAATGGATTATTCATTTATTTTTCTTTGTCTAACTGAGAATGAAAAAAGATGTTTGTTGTCAAATCTGGAAAACTGTTCTTGAAAGGATCAGAAAATAAGATGCTCAGTGTGAAGGAAAGGGGCAAATTAGGGAAAATTAGGGAAAATACTTAGTTTTCATTTTAGGCTTCTTAACCCCGACCTGAGTCCGAATTTCATACCTTAACATGTAAATGTGAGCTGGTATGACAATAAAAATCCTGAAAATGGTAAAGGAAAGCTAAAAGACACAGAAAATAAAATGAGGAATCAAATGGAAATGTGGTTTGAATAAACTAATAAATAGTCACTGTGATCAGCCATAACATTATGACTGCCTTATGAGTTAGCAGGAGAAGTGTAGAAAAAGAATTATGGATATTATATCAGAAAAGTACCAAATTTCTATAGATGACAAGATTGTGTCAAATTACAGAAATTCAAAATTTATATACACCGCTCAAAAAAAATAAAGGGAACACTTAAACAACACAATATAACTAGTAAGTAAATCAAACTTCTGTAAAATCAAACTGTCCACTTAGGAAGCAACACTGATTGACAATCAATTTCACATGCTGTTGTGTAAATGGAATAGACAACAGGGGGAAATCTTTGGCGATTAGCAAGACACACTCAGTAAAGGAGTGGTTCTGCAGGTGGGGACCACAGACCACTTCTCAGTACCTATGCTTTCTGGCTGATGTTTTGGTCACTTTTGACTGTTGGTGGTGCTTTCACACTCGTGGTAGCATGAGACGGACTCTACAACCCACACAAGTGGCTCAGGTAGTGCAGCTCATCCAGGATGGCACATCAATGCAAGCAGTGGTAAGAAGGCTTGCTGTGTCTGTCAGCGTAGTGTCCAGAGCCTGGAGGCGCTACCAGGAGACAGGCCAGTACACCAGGAGACGTGGAGGAGGCCGTAGGAGGGCAACAACCCAGCAGCAGGACCGCCTTTGTGGAAGGAGGAACAGGAGGAGCACTGCCAGAGCCCTGCAAAATGACCTCCATCAGGCCACAAATGTTCATGTGTCTGCACAAACGGTTAGAAACCGACTCCATGAGGATGGTATGAGTGCCCGACGTCCACAAATGGGGGTTGTGCTCACAGCCCAACACCGTGCAGGACGCTTGGCATTTGCCAGAGAACACCAGGATTGGCAAATTTGCACTGTGCTCTTCACAGATGAAAGCAGGCCGCATGGCCCTCCATGTGCTCGCCAGAGGTAGCCTGACTGCCATTAGGTACCGAGATGAGATCCTTAGACCCCTTGTGAGACCATATGCTGGTGCGGTTGGCCCTGGGTTCCTCCTAATGCAGGACAATGCTAGACCTCATGTAACTGGAGTGTGTCAGCAGTTCCTGCAAGATGAAGACATTGAAGCTATGGACTGGCCCGCCCGTTCCCCAGACCTGAATCCGATTGAGCACATCTGGGACATCATGTCTCGCTCCATCCACCAACGTCACGTTGCACCACAGACTGTCCAGGAGTTGGCGGATGCTTTAGTCCAGGTCTGGGAGGAGATCCCTCAGGAGACCATCCACCGTCTCATCAGGAGCATGCCCAGGCGTTGTAGGGAGGTCATACAGGCACGTGGAGGCCACACACAATACTGAGCCTCATTTTGACTTGTTTTAAGGACATTACATCAAAGTTGGATCAGCCTGTAGTGTGTTTTTCCACTTCAATTTTGTGTGTGACTCCAAATCCAGGCCTCCATTAGTTAATAAATTTGATTTCCATTGATGATTTTTGTGTGATCATTCAACTTTGTACAGAACAAAATATTCAATGAGAATATTTAATTCATTCAGATCTAGGATGTGTTGTTTGAGTGTTCCCTTTATTTTTTGAGCGGTGTGTATGTATATACACACCTGAAATTATATTCAAAGCAAGTTTGAAAGGTATGTGTTTTTAATATTGGGGAAACTCAAACCATATTTAAAAAGATATATATGCAAAATATATATTAAAAAATAAATAACATGACGAAGAGCAGCTGTTTAATCCAGGCCAGTCTTGGCACTGTAAAATTTTCTGTTTTTCTGTTGTATGGCAATAAGAAAACTAAAATGGCAAAATTGTTGTTAAATTGAGCTATGTAATGGGTTTGAATATTTAAGCTTTACTTCAACCTACTTCTTTCTAAACATGTAAGAAGAAAATTTATATGTAAAAAAAAATAAATAAAATGAAATGTTAAAAGTATGCTTGTTTGAACATGTTTGAAATAAAGTGTGGTGTAAATGTATGCTGTATTTTTGTAGCTCTGTTATTACTTTTTGAACCCCATAAAATGATTTAACTTATAAACATATGACTATGTAACATATCATATAGTGATGCAGCCTAATTCCATGCAGTCGCTAGAAAAGCCCCTATGAAGGCCGGTCAGGTTGGGACTGAGGTTGGGGACAATTTGGACATCTCACCGTTGCTGATTTAAAGATGGATTGCTCTATGTCTACAAGTGAGTTAAACAGATCTGTTACAAGAAATGTTTCAAAAGTCAGAGAACAAGTATGTTATGTCACAAAGCAAGACAACAGAGCTTCAGATACACAGCAGCAGATTCAAGGAATTGAACAACAGTCCGTTGTGGTTGTGATTGTGAAAACTGGCACAATAGGTCAAATTTAAGTGAATAAACCAGTTGGAAGAATTGATTGACTTATTTGGAAGAATTGATTGACTTATTGTACAAGATTCATATTCATATTAGATTCATATTAGATTCATATTGTAGAATGTCTTTTACCTTATTGTCAGCACACATAACACTCATGCACAGCTCCCTATACACTTGTTGGTTCCCCTTATTAAATAATGTAATCATGAAGCGTGATCTTACAGTGGCAAATCTGCTGCAGTGAAGAATTGTTTTAACCTCCTGACACCCCCCCCTGCGCCCCCCCCCCCGCCCCCCACTAACTGTGCAACATGGCAAACTGAACGTGCTTCTGCGTTAAGCCTTGTTTGTGACAGTTCCAGTTGTTTTAATGTTTTTATTTGTTGCTCTGACTATATATGGGCAAGTTTAGGTTAGTAGCTTTTCTTTTCCTTTTGACCATTTCCTGATATAATGATTAATACACATCTGCTTTTCTCCAATGGTATGTTCACTTGCCTTTCCCATCTTCGAGAGAGACATGTGCCTCTATGCCACAGTCAGTCGTAGATTACAAAATAATAGTTCCTACACACTCTGAATTAAAAATATGCTTCAGTACCATTTCTTTTAGAACAATTGTTTGGGTGTTCATGACTGTCCAGGTATGGACTCCTAGTTTGGACAAGCAATTTCATACAAAGAAAAATCAAATTTTTATTTGATTTTTTTCCACTCTAAATAAATGTACTCAAATTAAAGAAAGCTTTTTTTTTCTAAAATATTCTGTGTGAGATAATGCTACTGCAACAAATGATTTATTCTTTTACCTCGGGCACGAATGAATATAGAGGGCGCTGTGACGATTATTCTGCACATAGATTCAGACAAAGGCTGCAAAATCACATCATATATTGGTACTCTTCATGTTTGGCTTTTACAGAAAAAAGACACAAAAAACAGGCACGATCAAAGCTGTGAGGGAGGAGAAAATAAGCTTCAAAGGGGTTAAAAATATAATTGCAGAGAAAAGAATGAAAATTTTTGTGCTCAGATTATAATAGAATTCATGAAACTCATTTAATTTATCGTTTGTGGAGCTCATGAATATGGTTATCAGCTTTTGTTTGCAACATTTGCAACATGGAGACTGATTAAGGAAGAGAAAAACGATGCATGTGACGGGAGTGAGGCAGCTAAAGAAACAGCTTGTTTGACTGTGTTCTTACTGTGTTCTTACAGGCAGAACTAACAGCAGCAAGAGCAACTTGGATTAGAAGAAGTGGGTTTCAGGCTCGCATGCTTTCTTAGTTACGCACAAATAAACTCTAAAATGGGCTTTCTCATCTGCGCTGAAAGCTGTATGGGCTTTGTAACACTCGACAGAAGGTTCTCGTCCATCACCGATTCCCCCACGCACCTGAAGATGAGCTGCTTTTTTCCTTTCATTTTCTATCAAAGCACAAGCATCAGAATTGTTCAATTTACCCTTTTGAGCACAGAATCCAATCATTAGGGATGTCTTTCCCATGGATCTAATTGAAGATGTTACTTCTAACCTTTTTTTCACAAACAGCTACTGTTTGGCCTTTCTTTTCAACTCAGTCTCCAGTTATTTCTGCTCCAGCAAAGCGAAAGTCATTTATGGGCCTATTTAACTTTAAACCATTCGTAATACTGAATGTTATAATAAATACAATATATTTCTCATTTGAAGGACCACCTGTCTTTTGTTTGTTTTTAATTCTCCTCAGCTCAATTGGTGGTTTTGGTACTTTCAACATTATTCTATTTTACATAGAAATTTTAAACAAAATTCTCAGATAAGAATTTTCTGGTTTATTTTTTATCTCCAGGTTTTGGATGGATTTTAACCTTCTGATACAGATTTTTGCGAATTCAGATTTCTCTTTAAAAAATTATAAGAGAAGAGACAAGAAAATCAATAGAAAATTCAAACCTTCTTACCTTGAGCGGATTTGGCTAAAACAAAGATTAGTTTTAAACTGGCTTTAGCATATCATATTAGCTAAAAAAATCATATTGATTACAGTCACTAGCTGATTTGCTAATGTGTCTTAAATTTCACATGAAGACATGACCATGACTCAGAAAGCAGCTTTTGTCATCCTGATATATACAGTACATTAATCATATTGTTCTTTTTTCCTATGTTTTGTAATTTAACGTGTAATTTATTTTTATTATAGAAATTGGTTCAGAAGCTGCTACACAAACACAAATGCTCACTGTCAGGCTCTCCACCATTTATGTTTCTCCAGTACTCTCTAAATAGTGGTTCATTTTCCTTTTGAAACAAGAGGGAAAAAAATGCAGGCAATTCATTTAAATACTCTTGTCTTGTTGAGGTAGGGGTGCCCGGATAATTTCGCTCCTTTAAAAGGGAGTTCAACCTACAAAGTTTGAGAAGCACGTGGTTTAATACAAACAGATTTATAGAGTGGTATATGCAGAAAGAGTATATACAGAAAGCAGTAATAAAGATGTGGGTGGTAATTAATTAATAATTGATTATAAGAAATCCACTGATCAAAGATTTCAGGGTCGATTTCCAATTTTCAGTCAGTTTTGTAAGGCTCTGACCTCACATTTCTAATTATAACTGTTTCAGGTTTCTCTTTCAGAACCATAAATATCAAGAAAATAGTTTTTCTTCTTTTTGGATAAATAAAAAATGTCACCATCTTGACAGTAAAATGCTTGAATGTTTATGGTGAGCTAAAATATTTTTTTCTCAAAAAAGTTAAGTTACAATTCTGTCCTTCTCTCTTCCCCAGATTATCTATGAATATAGTGACATCCTCCAGAAAGATTTACAAAATATTTTTTTCACTTCTGTACAGATAGATCATAGCCCAAATACACTTTTTCTTTTGCCGAGGTGTGTCATATTACAAGAGATTTTTTTTACACTTATTTATCTACACCAGAATGTATAAGAGCTGTGTCCTAGGTAATTTCACATTAGTGATTCACTATGCTGTGCTAAACTGTTGAATTATTTATTTATTTTTGTAACTTCACACGAGCCTTTAGCAGCTTTTCTGCCAGGATTGATTGAAGGTTTCTTCACACTGTGTGTGAGGGAGAGAGTAGTTACTCAGCTTTGCATTTTAACTGGATTTAACTCATATTTCAACACAAGACAAAAAGTTATTACAGACTCGATATTTTAAATTTGCTGTAGTATCTCATATTAGCGCACAATTAGCAACATTAGCAAGCTTTTCATTCCTAATAACAGCATACGTTGTGTCGGATCAGAATTAAGCTTTATTGTGTGCACAAACAAAGAATTTGACTTTACACTGTGAGCTTGTGAAACAAACATTCAGTATAAATATATAAACCTTTGGGGGGATAAAAGTAATACAAAAAATAAAAGGAACAAATATGCACATATACTATATCAGAATCAGCTTTGTTGGCCAGGTTTGTGCGCACAAACAGGGAATTTGGATTCGGTTCCACCTTGCTCTTAATGAAGAATTTTTTTCAGAAATATGAAGGAAGATGTAAGTATTGTAACTCTGGGTAACTCTTAATGGCAGTCCCCTGGCTTCTGCACCTTTATTGAGAGTGAACAATTATTTCCAATATGATCTCTTATTTACCCACAAATCTGCATTACAGTCACTCAAATGAGTTTACCTTTAGCTATGGATTGTGTTGCTGCTTTTATCTTGCTGACAACGATATAATTAAAACACTTGTCTTCATTCTTAGTATTCATTCATCTGTCTGTATAGATTTGTTACAGTGAACATGTCAGTGGATGGATCCAGTTGGCATGCTTGTGCTAACTTCCAACAGAAGGCACTTTCTATTACCCAACATTTTCACACCTTTAACAGCTGTGGGAGAAATCCTAAAGGCATCACAAGTGTGATAGTTTTTATCTCACTTTTAGTTGTCTGAGGTTTTTTAACATTTTCTGCCTTCAACAGCAGATACTTCTTAGCTCCTAATTTTTTAAAAGCTATGAGCTCAAGATGGACATGCACAGCATTGCTTTGCATAGGTTTGAATAGTGATAGTCATAGTTATCAATACAACAATTGTGAAGAAAAAACTAATTTTGCTGAAGTGCATTTTGCAGACAAATATAGACTATTAAGGGCATATCACAAGTATTATAACAAAAATAACCCAAGCATAGAGCTAAATAAAAATGATTAAACACCTGTTTAGAAGACTGGTTACAGTAGTATGAGTGTATTTAGATAAAATATAGATGATATAGATATAGATAAATGTTTAATTACAGCTACCTTAAAAGCCTGGGGTACATATCCATTTATTAAGGATAGATTAATCATTTATAAAATGGGGCTGGTAATCAGAGGGAACACTTCCTTAAATAATTTGGTTGGGATTGGGTCTAACATACAAGTTGAAGGTTTGGATGAAGCTAATATTTTAGATAACTCAGGAAGGTCCAAAGATTCAAAACAGTCCAAACACAGATCAGTTTCTATAGTTACCTCCAATTTTGTCTCGCTTGCTGAGGATGAAGTAATCATGCTCGGGAGGATGCCAATGATTTTGTTTTTAATAGAATCACTTTTATTTTAAAAAATCCTATAAAATCTTTACTGCTGAGAGCTAAGGGAATGGATGGCTCAACGGAGCTATGACTCTGTGTAAGTTTAGCATCTGTATTAAAGAGAAACCTAGGATTATTCTTGTTCTCTGCTATTAATGATGAGAAATAAGCTGTTCTGGCTTGGCGAAGTGTCTGTTTATACAACAGTAGACTATTTTTCCAGATTAAGTAGGAGTCCTCTAGGTGTGTAAAGCGCCATTTTCTCTCTTTCTTCTTTATTCTATAAAATACGCAGCTCTGAATTAAACCAGGGAGCCATGAATAATTTTCTTCTTTTTCAAGGTGACTACATTATCTAATGCACCACACAATGAGGAAGTAACACTATGATCAAAAGAATCAATTTGTGAACGGGAAGAAACAAAATTATTGCACTCATCTGTGTTTTTCTTTGATAATGAAGAAATGGAACATATTCTTTAAAGGTTGTTACAGCATTGTCTGATAATGATCTACTATAATGAAATGTTCTTCCTGGTGTGGAGTACTTAGTTAAATTTAACTCAAAGGTTATTTAAAAATGGTCAGACAGGACAGGGTTATGAAAAAATATTGTTATTTCTTCCCCTCAATGCTATGTGTCCGCACAAGGTCCAGAGAATGAAGACAAAGGTGAGTAGGTTTGCTAATGTTTTGAACAAAGTCAATTGGGTCTAAGATAGCATTAAAGGCTATATTTAGACTATCACTTTCAGTGTCAACATGAATGTTAAAATCCCTCACTATAATGACCTTATCTGTATTTAACACTAAATCAGATAAGAAGTCTGAAAACTGATGTAAAAATTGAGAGTAAGGGCCTGGTGGACGGTACAAAACAACAAACAGAAGTGGTTTTAGTGCTTTGCAATATGGATGAAGAAAACTAAGGATTAAATATTCAAAAGAGTTGTAGCTAATAATTAGTCTGAGACTAGTAAATAAATCGGACTGAAAGATGGTTGCCCTCGCCCAGTATTTCTAGGTATCTGAAAATGTAAATAATTGGAAGGAGTTGACTCGTTTATAGTAACATAATCCTCTTGCTGCAGCCAGGTTTCCGTGAGACAGAATAAGTCAATCTGATTGTCACAAATCAAGTCATTAACTAACAAAGACTTTGAAGAAACAGATCCCCAAACGTTAAGTGCAGCAACAGAAAATATGTGTTTTAACGTGCTTGTGTGTTAGAATAAGTCAGAGATGTCACAGTAAAGAGAAATGAGATTAAATCAAGAGAGCCTTCACACACCAAACTATCCGAGTGAAATAGTGAAAACAGGAAGTGACACAATACGCCTTACACGCTCCATGGTTTCCTTCATGCTGTGCAGCTGGAAAGATTTTTGCCGATGTTTTTTCACTTTTGGACATTTGAAATTATGCATCACCATGGCAACAGGGTGGAGTTTTTTTTTTTTTACAACCAGGAGCAGCTAATATCTAATATCTCAAAAGCCCAAATAATACTTCAACTACAACCCTAAATCCCTGATGAGTTGAAAAGAATGGGCCGTGGATGCAGAGCAGGAGCAAACTGAAGAGAAAGGAGGAGAAAGTTCAAACCATCTCTTCCATTGATCATGAAGGGCAGTGTGAGATTGTTGGGAAACAAGTTGGACGAACTCCAAGCCCTACAAAGGACCCAGTCCCCAAAACGGGGAAAATATGAGGAACCATTGCAGTCGACTGAATCACCAAGGACGAAAACTCGTCTCCTTAGAAACAAACCTCCACGGGCTTTCATCTGCGCCAGTGTGTCGGTGGGGTCTTTGATCAGTATATGAATCTTCTGACCTTCTTGTATCAGACAGATTCCAGCTTTCAAGCGCTTCCGGGAATGGCCATGTGGAGGAAAGGTTCGCCTGCCAGCTTTTGTCTCTCCAGACATGCACCTCTGTTGCGTCGACCCGTGAGACCCGCTGGAAATGCCGGTTTAAAAGTTTGTTTCTTCGGCTTTTATAGCTCTGGTGACGTCAGCTTCGATGTCCATCACTGCAACGAAGGGTGAGCTGCGCATGTTGAACTGCATAGCCCAGTTGGTCTATCCGACCAAAATTGATGACCCCAACACACAGACATGTTACTGTGAATGGTGTCTCTGCAGTCCAGATATTGAACTGTTAACAGTACGTTTTCGTCCATATCATTTACCCAGAGAGTTCACCAGTATTATTTTGCCAATAGTTTACACTCCATCAGCTTAGTTGTTGTTAAGCAACAGACACAACACCCCAATGCTTTTGTGGAAATATCTGGTGATTTTAACCATGCTTCACTCTCTGCTACACTTCTAACATTTCAACTGTTTATCAGCTGCTCTACCAGAGAAAATAAAATGTTGGATTTGTTTTATGCAATTGTCAAAGACTCAAACATCTCTACAGCAAGACCTCCTCTAGGCATATCAGATCAGATCAATCCCTGCTTGAAATATAAGCCCCTTGTTCAGAGGCAACCTGTAATAGAGAAAACTGTGAGGAAATGGTCACAGAGGGCTAAAGAAGCCCTGTGAGGTTGCTTTGAGGCTTCAGATGAGGACATCCACATGGAGAAGACACCAATGCCATGACTGAATGTATAACTGTCGATATAAACTTCTGTGTGGATAACACCATCCCCACCAGAACAGTGAGTATATCCTCAATAACAATCCCTGGATCACCAGTAAAATGAAGGACCTGTTCAACAATAAAAAAGAGCCAAAAAATGTAAGGTGCTCTGCTCAGCTGACACCAGATTTGAAAATTGGCCTGCTTGCAGAAAATTTTATCTGCCAAAACCCTGGATGAATATGGTTGAGGCAGCAGCATGTTCTGTGGAGGCTTTTTCTTGGCAGGGACAGGGAAGCAGGTCATATTTGTTTGGAATATAGATAGAGCTACATACAAGGCAATTCTAAAAGAAAACCTCATAGAGACTGGGGTGAAGGTTCACCTTGTTGCAGGACCTTGACCAATGTGTTAAAATGTTGCAGTCAAAGTTCAGACCTGAACCCAATTTTAGAATCTGCTAAAATATGTTAAACCTGATGAACTTTGTCCAATCTAACTTACCTTTAATTATTTTCCAAACAAAAATATAAAAAGAAAACAAAAGCTTCAGATGCGTATATATATATATATATATATATATATATATATATAATACACATACATACATACACGGCACACTGTTTTAAAATGTTCTCCGCTTTGAAGGTTTTTTGTTCCTTTGTTACCACTCTCTCTGTGATACACGTGGGTGAACAAAAATGATTTTGGTCAGATGCATTCAGCTAGCTATTTATGTACTGAACATTTAGTCTACTGCCTAGGCAGAGTCACTGGTGTGTATTGTTGGAGTTGTCATAATTTGAGCCTTAGAAGTCATCGTTTTATCTCATCCAAGAATGGCTTTGCTAAAAGCAGAGGAAATCTAACGATTGCTAACCAACAATATGTAGGTCTGAATATAAGTATTTATGTGGAGCAATTAAAAATGGCTTATATATAGTATGTGCTCTTTCTGATCAGTGGTAATTTGGTCTGAAAAAAGTGTCTAGAGTCACAGATGTTTGTGGGTTTTGTTGTTCATAAAAGGTACACAAACTTTCTTTTCAGTACATCTGCTGCTCTGGAAAGACTTTAATGTCTACAGCCTTAAACCATTTTTAAAATTAGAGTTGTGTAGTCATATTGTGGCCTACAGCTGGATAAATCTCAGATGACTCAGACAGTTCAGGGACCAAATTAAAATTTCCATGCAGTTGTCTTTTTCTGTTAAATGCCGTCTTTAAACCATATAAGTGGAACACTCCTGGATGTTTTGGAAGCCTCCGGTAAAAGCTGTCAGTCAGCCATCACCTCCTACCCAGATCTGTCATGAAATCCCCCCAACACACTCTTAGTAGAGCTACAGAGACTAAAACTATTAACACTCCTAACCTTATGTGGATTTACTTTTTTTAAAACCCCTCCTTCAGAATATTGTTCCTTTTTTCAGCACACTGCCATCCAACCCAATGGGAAATGTATCTGTTTTGTCCATTTTAGCTTGTCATTGGTTTGTGTCTTTGCTTAAATTCTAGCTTGTATTTACCTTAGCTGAGCTGCAGGCATTAAATGAGTTTACCTTTAGCAATGGGTTATGTTGTTGCTTTCATGTTGCTGCCAAAGAAATAATTAAAACACCTGCCTTCAGTCTTAGCATGCATTTGTCTGTCTGTATAGATTCGCTACAGTGAACATGTCAGTGGATGGATCCAGTTGGCATGCTTGTACTAACTCCCAACAGCAGGCACTTTCTATTACCCAACATTTTCATGCCTTTAACAGCTGTGGGAGCTGCTTCACTTGCAGATGTAATTCACATAATATTGCAATATATGTTCCCAGTTCCTTCCACCTATTCAGTTAAATCTATCTTCATCACATTCATGCTTTTCATTGTTTAAAAGAAAGACCAAATTACTGTAAATTACAGACCTATTGTATGGAGGCAACATCAAATTTGTATAAAGGATCATAGTTTCATTGGTATACTTTCCAACAAGATTAACATCATCACCCTATGAAGACTCACAGATCAGAATATATTTTTACTATAATTAACATGAATACTCTAAGCCATCATGGGAAATTACAGCCTGAATGTAGCAAGTATGTTGCTTGTTCTGTATACCCATATCACACTAGATAGACAGTCTTCACATGACTGCAGTGTAAACCAGTCTAATAAAACCTGACCATATTCTGAATAAATGGACAAAAAAACAGCTGTGCTGTGAAACATCTGTTTGTCTGAGTCTGAAGAATATACACAGCTGTGGTCAAGTTCACATTCACTGATCATGTACATAAATGTTGTATTCACACAACATATATCTTATGTTTGGCCACTTTTCTTATCAGGATTAGTAGAGCTCATTTATTTGATTGCTTTTCCTGGCACATACCTGGCTTTTAAACATAGCTCATGTATTTTCAATTGGGTTATTGCTTCAGTTGGTAGCTTTTGTAAAAATGTATATTTACATGTTTGTTTATACTGTCACTATATCCTGGCAGTAGAATATGAGACAAGATAATCTGCGAAAAAATCAAGCTCCTCTGGCTCCTAGCACAGCAGAGAGCAAGATGGGGGGGACCTGTAAGGTGTGCTGGTTCAAATTTTTCAAGGTCAGGCTTTCAAATAAGAAAAAGTAGTAGTGTACCATCTGTCAAGTAAGTTTCTTGAAAGGGCCCCACTAAATTACTGACCTAAGTCTAAATGAACTCTAGCAATTCTGCCTAGGAAAGTGGTCAAACATCCACTTAGAACTTTTTCATAGGTTTGCTGATGGCAACAAAAGACATGTGGTCAAATATTATAGTGCTGTGGTTTTAGCAGAACTGTAAATACTAAATAAAACCATTCGAAAACAGCACTGAGACCATTCCAAGGGTGAGAAAATAATTCTAGCTCTAAAAAATGCAATGTTGAACTTTGAGCCGTTGTCCATCATTCATCTGTTGTTCAAAAAAGGAAGTAAGGACCTTAATGAAAATGGGCATAAAGCACTTTAAATGAAATATCTAAAGGAAAAAGAATGACCATAGAAAAGTCTTTGGAGCTATTCTACTGCTGGGCATTTTTCTAATTTGTAAGAAGGTCTGGCTCACAAGGTACAAAAATATACTATATATGTATATAAAGACACAGCATGGTAAATAAAAGTTATTTGTACTTGTAATAGATCCGATCATTATGTGAAATGGGCAAATGCCCATTTCTGTTTACAAACCAACAGAAAGCCACCTGGAAGCTCTATTTTAGTCAAAAAATAGGCACAATAAGTAAGCCTTTATATGCTCTCTGACTTTTAATGTTGTAACTCCACTAATATGTGGCTTTCAGATAAAGGGGCTGGACGTTTAATGAATAATGAATATTTCATGTTTATTTTGTGAACATTTCATATAGATAAAAATGACTACAAATTAACAAGACAAAACTACTGTTTAAGAACTTTTCTTTGTTTCATCATGTCTACATATTTGTGATGTTGCTGAAAAAATTATCCTTTTGCATGGAACAGAAAATGCAGGTAAGTGCAGGCCTACTTTTGCCAGTCACATCATATTGATTTGTCGCAACCATCTCTAAGGTTTACAGAGAATATCCTCAAAAAAACAAAATATCCAGTGAGCAGCAGTTGTGTGGACGACAATTCCTTGTTGATGTCACAGATCAGGGAGAATGGGGAGACTTGTTCAAGAGGATACAAACACAACGATAGCTAAAATAACCCCTCAGCACAACCAAGGGCAGACAGGCCCACTTTCAACTGCTGGGTTGAAATTTTAATGAAGCTTACAGGCCTATAAAAACAGTGCTAATGTTATGATTTTTATTCTTAGATGGCCAATATAATTTACAATATATATGTATTTATAGACTGTAATGTATAACAAAGCCACATAGTCTCTTGCCTTTCAACAAAATAACTTCCAAACAACAACTTGAACCTGACAAAATAGAAGAGAAGTAAAACTGGAAAGTTGCTGTATTTGTACACCTACATTGTTACTCCATGAGTAACCTCTGCAGCTACTGACTTTTTTCTGCTACACCATCTATGATCTTATCACTTTCCAGCATCTTTCATACATCTGGCTTTCAGAGCTGGAAAGAGTACAAAAATGATGTACTCAAGTAAAAGTACAGTTTCTTTGATAAAGGTTTACTTAAATGCCAGTGAAGTTACCATTGTAAAATGTTACTCAAGTAAAAGTAAAAAGTACCTCATCTAGAATTGTGCCCCTAAAGGTGGCAGCAGGTTGAAGTAGCTCTCTTACTTATCATTCTGATTAATTATTTTTCCAGTTCCTCCTGTGGTGTATAAAAATGTTTTTGGACAATTATTCTCTGATTTCGGATGCTGTGCAGCTGGAAGGATTTTTTGCTGATACTTTTTTTACATTTGGACATTTGTTATGATGCATCACCATAGGTACAAGGTGTTTTTTTTTTACGACCATGAGCTTTGATATCTCAAAAGCTCAAATAATACTTCAACTTCCCCACCAGAGCAGTGTGATGCTTCCCTAATATCAAACCCTGGATCACCAGTGACCTAAAGGAACTGCTTACCAAGAAAAGAGCCTTCAGAGAGGAGACAGGGAATTATTGAGGAGTATACAGAAGCAACTTAAAGTCATGATAAGAGACAGCAAGGAGGTGTACAGGAAGAAGCTGGAAAGCAAGCTCCAGCAAAACAATATCAGAGATGTGTGGTCAGGGATGAAGACGATCACAGGCTTCAAGCAGAAGGTCGGACAAATGGATGTCTGGACAGAGCCAATAAACTAAACACATTCTTATGTTCAGTTCAGAAACAAGCTCAGCATCCTCCTCTCCTGCTCACACCCAAGCATACAGCCCACCCTCCTTTGACCCACAGCTTTTCTGTCACACCTCAAATGTTTTATCTTCCACCTCAGCCATGAACCCTTCTGCTTCTACATGTTTGCCTTCAACAAAATCAGAAGATGCTGATGCTCCATTTGCCTCTCCCTTCCACCTGTGTGTCTCAGGAAGTCAGGTGGAGAGACAACTGGAAAGACTGAACAGGAATAAGACTGCAGGTCCAGATCATGTCAGCCCTAGAGTCCTGAAGGCCTGTGCATATTCTGCAGCACCTCTTCAACCTTAGCCTGGCCCAGAACAAGACCTCCTGTCTGTTCTGGGCCTGTCCTGTTCCGGTACCAAAGAAAACTCACCCATCAGTCCTCAGTGACTATAGACCTGTTGAATTGGAGTTGAAGATGCCATCATACACCTGCTTCAACAAACCCACTGTCATCTGGACAAAGCCAGCAGCACCGTGAGGATCATGTTCTTTGATTTCTTCAGTGCATTTAATACAATTCAACCTGATTTACTTTGTCAGAAACTCCAGAAGACTCAGGTGGGAGCCTCAACAATCTCCTGGATTAAAGACTACCTGACAAACAGACCACAGTTTGTGAGACTGAAGGGTTTTGTGTCTAACACTGGGCTCTGAACGCGTTGCAGTTTCGGTGCAACTCTGGGGCAGACGCCGCAAGGAACCCAAATAATTAAAATCAATGTGTACACTCACATCAGCCATGGTGCAGTGCGGTTGTGGTTACCGAGGTCGTGCGGCTCAACGAACTGTTTCCGCAAGAAAAAAGATTGGCCAGACGTCGCAGTGGCTTCTGCATCAAGCTCATGAATTTTACTAGCCAGACAGAAGAGAGTTCCGGTGAATTTAGTAATAAAATCAACCCACCAACATATGCTAACTTGACTAGTGTAAACAAAATGCCAAAAAACAGAAAAACGAGGGAACAAGACGCTATTTGAGGATAAAAAAGGATAGTTATGCACATGGATAACGAGTTTTGCTATAGAAAACAAAATCCATAGTTGTTTTTACTCATTTAGAGGGATGGCAACACAAAGCAGCAGACAGGGATTTTCCTCTCTTGTTTTGCCTGCATGCTCCGAAACGTGAACATTACTTCATAACCGGTGACACGGGGTTAAAATACGGCCAAATACGGGCTTTGTTTATGAGAGACTTGCTAAATGTTTGGGGTAGTTCTCACGTGAACTCCCAGAAAGCACATAAACCCACGTGAACTTCTGGTCTCGGGAGCGCAGTTTCCGCAGCCAGAGGCGGAGCTGGGCCGGGCCGGCCACAGTGCAGTGTGAGTGGCTTTCTGCAGCACGACCGAACCGCATCTGCACCACATTTGCACCGTGTTCAGTGTGAGGCTGGCGTATCCAGCTGCTGGGGTAGCAGCATCAGAGCCAGGGACTTAAAAAGGCTCAACAAGTTAATAACTCTGGCTCTGTTCTGGGGAGAGATCATTGTGCAAAGAAGGATTCTTCCTAAAGTTAAGAACATTATGGAGAACCCGGAGCATCGTCTTCATGAGACTGTTGTACAACAACAGAGTGTCTTCAGTCAGAGGCTTCTTCAGATGTGCTGTAAGACAGACCACTACGGGAGATCCTTTCTGCCCACAACCGTCAGAATCTACAACGGCTCTTTAAGTAAACCTGCATAATATGAGCTACAACAACATCTTATTTCCCTTTTGGATTGATAAAGTAGTTTTGAATTGAATTGAATTAAAATTTTACTTTGGGCAGAAGAAAGTCCCTGTTCTGCATTTCATAAAGAAAAAGAGAAGATATTGGTCTTGTTTTTAATTAAAAGAGAACCTTCATAAATAAAAATGATAATTTCTGTCAGATGGTGTCTTTAGGGTTGTCTGCAGCTGATCATTGATCATCAAAACCTGCTTCCAAACTAAGCACCTGATCCTCTGTTTTCAGCTTTTGCTAATATGAATTATAATCACAAGTACTAGATAAAACTGATATTATTTACATTAATTGTTGAAATTGTCTTTATTATGTTCACATGGTCATAGTTTTGAACAGAAACCAGATACTGTCCACTTATTGACTCATCCCTGCAGTAATTAGATGTGCACCTGGTTAGGTAATGCTATTTTTAGCTTTAGATTATGCCCGGTAACTATACTTGATAGGTTTTTGCTAGCACCACTAGCGTCCAATTGTGCCTCCATGTTTGAATCTGATTAGTAATCCTGCTGATGGATCACTGCCTTTGCTCCAGTTTTTCAATTAAATTTTTATTTTTACCTTTTAAGGAATGGGATTTCAAATGTAACAGAGTTAAATACTTAATTAAAACATACTTAAGTAATAGTTAATCGTTTGAGAAGGACTTTAAAAAGTGCAAAGTACAGACAAATTGTACTTAATACCAGCAACGCAAGTAAATGTTATTCATTACTTTCACCTCTACGGGCTGAACCACCTCCTGTCTGTATGCAGACTCATCATTGTCTTGGATCAGTCCAGTAACAGTGGTGTCATCTGCAAACTTCAGGAGTTTCACAGACAGGTCCGCTGAGGTGCAATCATTTGTGTAGAGGAACAAGAGGAGTGGGTAGAGAACACACCCCTGGGGGCGCCAGTAGATTTCTGGGTTGATGGTGTTGAAGGCCGAGCTGAAGTCCACAAACAGGATCCTGGCGTACATCCCTGGGTGGTCGAGGTGTTGCAGAATGAAGTGTTGTCCCAAGTTGACAGCATCATCTGCTGCCCTGTTTGCTCAGTAGGAAAACTGCAGGAGGTCCAGCAGGGGGACTGTGATGTCCATTAGTTGCTTCAACACCAGACGCTCAAAGGATTTCATGATCAGACGTCAGGGCAACAGGTCTGTAGTCATTTTATCCTGTGATGGTGGGTTTCTTAGGTACTGGGATGATGGTGGAGCTTTTGAAGCAGGAGGAAACCTCACACAGCTCCAGTGACAGTAGATCTCAGTGAAGATGGGTGCCAGTTGGTCGCAGAAAACGAGAGAGCAAAGCTCTTAGGGTGCCATCAGTGGCTTCATCGTAGATGATTGGTACCTAAGACAAATTCCTGAAGTCGTGCTCTAGTGAAAACTTTACTGTTGTTGTCATGAATCTGCCCTGCTTCCTAGCAAATGTGATCTGTGTGTAAACTTTGGTGAATTAGTGATAAAAAAACTAGTGAACTTCAAGAGATAGTATCGCATGTTAACGTGCCAGTGGCTTAATTCTATTTAGGATCTCTGAAAGCTATCTTGGAAAACTGGGACTAGACAGCAACCTTAGTAGCAGAAGATCTATCATCTTAGGATCTGCATCCCCCCTCGTGACTGGTCATTTAATTAACCTTGTCAAACATATCTGCTGTAATCTCCTATCTAATTTCATCTGTTAATTTAAAACAGTTCCTAACAAGGCCAGCCTCCCAGCCAATTAAATGTCAGCTGCACATGCATAAAGGACTTAGTTAATTAGAGCTGTTAGAAGGTGGACAAATACGGATGAAGATGTAGGATGGATTTCCCTTTATTACTTTCTGCGGAGAGTTATTGTATCTGTGGGAATCACCTCAGATTCTCTAAAGAGAATCGAGAAGCGGAGGAGGGAGCTAAGGCGAGAGAGTGATGAGGTGGGATAGAGGGAGAGAAAAATATTTAGTTTATTCAGACTAATCAAATATGACTCTTTTCAGCTTTGCGACAGCTTCATTTCCTGTTAGACAGGAAATTTCATTGCGTTTCCAAGAGTGATTCGGCAGATCATTTTTAGCTCATAATATTCAGTCTCTCCAGTGTGATTGTAATGTCAAATTATATTGAATGTGAGCAGTGCTCATTGAAGTTTTTATATCATTGTAAATATGCTGAATATGGATTTCAAGACAGAGAAAAAAAACAATTTATTGTAAAATTGCACAAGTTTCCTCAAGTTTAGGAGTTTTGAGTTAGGCTGCGGTTTTGCCAAGAAACTGTAACGTGATCTAATAAAAAAACCAATCTGAAACAACAATGACGTCTAGGTGAACATTAGCCTTTTATGTTTCTCTTAAAGTATAAATGAAGAATTGACAGACTCAAATCTTATCTGATCCTGCATGTTCAAAGACAGAGTTAGCCTAAAGTTATTTATTTAGTCTAACTTGCAAAAGCATGCTTATCCCTTGAACTTTTTCACATTTCATCACCTTACAACATCAAACCTCAGTCTATTTTGTTAGGATTACAGGCCAACAGAAAGTAGTGCATAATTGTAAAGTGGAAGAAAAATGATTCATGGTTTTCAAAGGATCTTTGGAAAACAAAATCTGAAAAGTGTGGTGTTTATTTGTATTCAGCACTCAAAATTAAATTCAGATGACCAATAGCCTAGTTAGTCTGTATGACTCCAGCTGTTATGTGAAGGTCTCAGAGGTTTGAACATTAGAGAACAAACAGCATCATGAAGACCAAGGACCACAGCAGGTAGATCAGGGATAAACCGAACTTTGAAGCAGGGGTGGCATGGCCGTCCACCTAAACTAGCAGGCAGGGCAGGAAAAACGTTTATCAGAAAAACGACCATATTATAGTGATACCTTTTTTCAGTAATGACACGAAGAAGCTGGTCTGAGTTGAGGGGCAGATGGATTAAGCTAAATACAGGTCAATCCTGTCAGAGGCTGCATAAGAGTTTAGACTGGGGCAGAGCTTTGCCTTGCAGACACACAGTGAGCAGTGTTTTAGTAATGTGTTAGAGCTGCACAGTCTGAACATACATCATGCGTGGAGTTTGCAACAAGCCACACAAGGGGAAATGTTAAATAAGGTGATTTGGTCACATGAAACTAAAATTTGCCCCTACATGTGAAATGATGTGTGGTGGAAAACTAGCTCTGCACATAACTGTGAAAATACCTTCTACACTGTGAAACATGGTGGAGGCCTTGCATGCATGGAGCACATTCATGTGTTATAATGACCCAAGCAGAGTCCAGACCTAAATCTAACTGAGAATCTGTGGCAAGATTTGGTAATTAATGTTTATAGAAGCACTGAGCCAGGGGGCCTGAATAGAAATGCATAACACACTCAGAATAATGCATTCATTCAAATTATTAATTCAAGTTATTCATTCATTCAGATATATTTGTAAAAAGAAAAATTTTAAACCATATGTTCTTTCAGACCTTTTTTACACTGGTGCACTACTTTGTGTTGCTCGATCATATAAAAACCCAATAAATACATTGCAGTTAAATACTTAAACATGCAATGTGACAAAATGTAATAATGTTTAAGAAGTATGAAATATTATTGCCAGGTGTAAGTCAACAATATGATATGGTCAGAAAACCTAAACCTTTAAGTTAATCAACACACCTTGTGGATGAAGTTTGTGAAAGCAGTGAAGATCAATGAAGGCATCTTTATTTTAGAAGTGCAGCTTTAACTGAGTATTTCTTTCTAACTTACTGAGGAAAGTAGAAGTAGTAGTAGAGCACATAATTAGCTTCCACACTCAACATCATTAACCTCAACAATTATTTGCATCAACTAAGTGATGAGGATGAGGGTTTGGAAAAGTGTAGGAGACATGTACGCACATTTCTTAAAATAAAAGGAAGTGAAAAATAAAAATTGAATCATTTATTAGAGTCATGATGCCATTACACACACAACAGCCCACACAGCTGTGCAGCCCACTCACTCACATGTGGCTTTGTGTGTATAGGAGTGTGTCTGCCTGTCCTGAAAGTGTACAGTACGTAGCATTTGTGTGTGTGCATGTTTCGCCTAAGTGTGTTTCTCTGTGTATCTGCATGCATGTGTGTGAGGCACCATCTGTGTAGCCATTTGCAGCTGTGTACCCTTGGAGCCCAGGACCCAAAACTCAGCTGTTACCAAGACAACCCCCTACACCCCATACCTGGTCCATGAACACACTCACACACTCAGAATCACCTAAAGGTTTGAGAGTGTGTGTGCTTGTATGGGAACAGATGGACTACGATGTATTAGCTCTGATAAAGTGTGTAGCGTATGAGAGTGAGGCAGCAAAAGAGAAACAGAAACTGGAGTGACAAGCAGATGGACAGTCTCTGATTCTGTTTTACTCGAGTTTCTTTCTCCCATACTCTGCGTGTACAGCGTGAGTTAGCTACGTCTCTACAAAAACACTGTGTACATGTACCAGAGCACATTATCTTGCTTTTATTCAGTCACTCAGCTTTGCTTTAATCCAAACTGAGTCAAGATTATGCATACAGGCTCAAAATGTACATACACCCCAGTTATATTTGGATAAATGTCTGTTAGCAAGCTGCAAAAAAAAACATTTTTCTCTCAATAACCTCAGAATTTCTGGAGTTCATTTTAATAGGCAAGCTTCCTCAGCTCTCGGGCACAGGTCATACATATTCAATTGCTTGGGGTTCCAAACTAAGTTAGCCACCTTTATCTATTCCAAAGCCAGTTTTAATGTGTGTTTGGGAAAATTGAGAACCCCATTTTGTTAAAGTTTCAAACATCAAGCTGTTGAATTGAGGTGACATTGAAGAATATGGAACTATTTCTCCATCTTTAATACCTTGTGCGGTACACTGGTTAAATTCACAGTAAAATAGACCCTCAGCATGATTCTACCACCACCATGCATAACATTTAAAGCCCTGCTCTAGAGCGTGGGACTGTTAACTGTCTGACTCTTTCCCACCTGCTCCTGCTGAATTTCTGACCATTACTGCCTGCTCTCGCTGTCTGTCTCTTTCACCCCACCCTCTCTAATATTTGTGACCAGTCCCTCCCACCCCCTCCACTCTAATTGATGCACTGGTACTATTCAATAAATGTATATAAACTGAATATTTTATTGCAGTCAAACAAGAGCGCAAATTATCTTGTGTACTAAGGTCAAAAAGCAAAAATAAAATACTTGCACAGTAAAAACTTAATATATAAATAAGATCTAAAAAACAATCTCACAAAAACAGATGAAACTTCAGAGAAATCTGAAAAAATTGACTAAATTCAGAATTGCTAATCATTATTACAAAACAATGCCTCAGAACATGATAAAAAAGCAAAATACAACAGTTAAATCAAAATTGGACACCTGTCTTACTTGATATTACTGTACAGAAAGAGTATATTGCTGAGAGCTTTAGGCCTTAGTGGAAAGAAAAATCTCCTTCTACAAACAGTTGCTTTTTTTGTGTGTTTTTGGGCTGCTGGCGCTGCATCCACGTCAAAGCCCTTGTTCTGAGTGATTTGTTTTTCATCTTTGATTGAAATTGAGCAAATTGAAAAAAAAATAAACGGTTCTAATAAATCTGTTAATGAACAAAACAATTTTTTCATTTATGAGTGTTTGTAAACTCCTCACTGGAGCTTTATTGACTTCCTAATTCAGTGGTTATTCACTCTGTAGACTGTACTGATCCTCAGCAAATATTCAAGCAAACTTACATGTCAAACATGTGTTGTGAAGTAAACATGGTCCACAAAGCTTACAAAATGTCAACAAACATTTTTTATTTAAACTTTTAGAAAATAAATAAAGTTACAAAATGGTTTTAGGCATCATTACCTTTGTATCCAGATAGATGCAACAGTCTTTACCCACCGACTTCCATTCAAATACATTTCTGAATCAAAACTGACAGTACAGGTCGGTTTATGATTGTTTGCAGTGACGGTCAATACATTTGTGAAACCGGCGTTATAGTATGTGTCTATGCTTGGAAATGTATTTTCAGATGGAAAATGTATCTGGAGCAAAATGTTCTGGCCACATCACAAATCTGTACTGATGACTATTGTGGTATGTTTCCAAATATTGTCAAGAACAAGTGACTTAGATCATTATATGTCTCGTAGATTATATTATGTGTCCACCTTCTTAACTCTTGTGCTTTAGAGATGGCTTCCAGCAGTCTCCTCCAGAGTACAGTGACAACATCTAGTTCCAAGACCTGCAGATTGCTGGCATGAAACAGAATCATCTTTGAAGCAGTTACAAGTTCCTGCAACTCGAACTCCCAAATAAATCAGCAGTAAGAACCAGTCGAATGTGGACTTATTTTTTCTTTTTCTTTTTTTTAGCAAAGTCTAACAATTAGCAGCCATAGAATAAAGCCTGTGTGCATTCTGGGTTTTGAACTTGTGGTATTTTTCCAGCCATGTGCAGATCTTGCTGAATGTTTTTAGTTCTGCTGCACAGAGGCAAGATGGAAGCGGAAAGGATCAGTGCATTTGTTAAGTCAGCATCACTGGATGATGCTGCTGCCAGAATTAGACATGGTGCTTATGCAAGTCCTGCTTGAGTGTGGCTATAATTGTCTAAAGCCAGAAAGTTCTCTGTGGCAACTTGACATGGTCTTCAAAAGAATACTACAGCCAAGGTGCACAGATTTGAAAAATTGTCATCTTTTATTTGTGAATTATTACTAGACGGTAGCCTTCTAGCTACTTGACATACACTCCCATATCCCTCAGATAAAGTGCTCAACTGTTTTAGGCATTGTGCAAACACCTAACTAATGAATGTTCACTACAGTTATTTTATTTTTATCCACTAACATATTTTCCTACTCCAGCAAATTCAAGTGCATTCCTATATTTGTACTGCTGCAGATTAAATATGCATAAACTTGTCCAGGCACATACGTATTGTGGTTGCTCCATAGAACTTGGATCTAGAGTCATCTTCTCGACTTCTTTGATGTGTTCCTTGAAATTTTCTTTAGGCACACCTCCCCACATCACAATGTTATCAACACGGTGTATTGCTATAGGGATGCTGTGTTCACAGTGATAAAGCTTCTTGATCTTTATTGCTAGTCACTTTGCTTTAGTGTACAGACTCACTAGAGAATAACATTTCATGATCTTCAAACTGAGGGATCATCATTGTTGCACCTTTTCTCAAACAGGAGGCCATTTCCACTCCTGACACTGCTGTGTCAGCAGCAGTTTGGAGATCGGTGTTTGAAATACTGTTAAGACGATGGAACCTCCCTACAGAACTGCAGCCTTTTCTCAGTGTCAGTCCTGAGTGACACATGCTGTGGAAGTGGAGATGCCCAGCTGGTCTGAAAGACAAGGCTATGAAGACAACTGTGCAATCAGAGAAACTAATTTATTTTATACTATGACAAACTAGCTCACCTCTACAGTTCAAGCTTTATTTTGAAATCATGTCTGGTATGAGTGTTATTAGTTTTCCTGTGATTCAATGTTTCATAAATTTAGTCCAGATGTTGTCAGTGTATGTAAAATGTAGTAGATTATACTTTACCAGATTTCTCATGTATATTTGAAAAATAATAGCTTTATCTAAAAGGACATCTGATATATTTGATGATGAAATCGTAGGGAGAATTAAGACTTACAGTGCAATCCAGTGTAAATCGCATAATATTTGAATTGGTTAATATGTGGACTGGATTAAACTAATTAGATTTTCCCTCAACAATTCATGTATTTTTCAAGCTTTAGAGAAGAACTGCTATTTAATAATTTGGTCTATCTATGTTTTATTTCAAATGCAAGAAAATGTGACCACTCTGATCATCATCAGAACATGGGAAGAGAGCAAGCACTAGTCTGTGACTTTATCCAACTGTTCCACATTCAAAGTCATCCTCAGGTAAAAAGCCATGGTGTTTAACAAAGACTCTTTTCCTGTGTCAAGTCAGTTGTTTCAAAGATTTGCCCATCTTAGGTAATTTGAGGCAAGAGCACGGAACCACCCCCCACCCCCGTTCATTTTTAGCATGTGCGTTGTTTGTTTATTATTGATTTTAAAATTAGCCATATAAGCAAATAAATTCTTTACTACTGAAGAGATGAGTAATGGAGGGGGGCACACTGGGCATTCCCTTGCTTCACCATCTTGTACCCAGTGAGGCCGTCTGCTGCTGGATGTTTCACTGGGTCAATTCCTGATTGCAGGCGGAGCCATAATGGGACTATCATTAAGTTGCTAATATTTAAACCGCTAACATTAATTTATAGCATCTGGCATGTTCAATCATGTACCGTTGCAGATACAGGAGTATTACTGGCCTTTTTAAATCAGTCTGGACTATCGCAGAAGATGTTTGGATTGTAACCAGCAGCTCATTGCTCTGTAGCAAAGGTAGCTGGCCTGCCTGAGCTTCTCAGCATTCTTTAGTTTTTCCTGTTTTTCTGCCTCCAAGGCAAAATGCCCTCTGAACAATGCTTCTGCCTTTCCAACTGAGAAAGATCACAGATGCTCTTTTCCAGACTTACTTGCGATGCACTGAAAAAACTGATCAAAAAATAAGTTAAAAATCTTTAAAGATAAGTGAAGTGTTTTTGCCCTTAATTTGAGCAGGAAAATATGATGATCTGCCAATGTAATCATTATTTTTCCCTTAAAATAAGATAATTTGATATCATGCACTTGAAGATAGTTTTTTTTTCTTATTTTAAACATAAATTATCTTATTCCATTGGCAAATTGTCTTACCTGAAAAATAATCAATGGAAAATACACTTATTTTAAGAAAAAATGACTTACTTATATTTAAATTTCTGCACTGTGTTAGCAAGGTTTTAAACTTTCAGCAGCAGCTCGCTGTTTTGATTCTCAGTCATAATTGTTAGCGTGAGCTGCTGCAGGGCAAAAATGTCTGTGTGTCTGCAGCGCTTTTGTGCTGAAATTGTTTTGCCAACTTAAGAAAACAAAAAAGCTCAGTTTGTGTAGCTTTTGACACAAATGAGTCTTTTAAGTATCAATTATATCAAAATATGGATGATTTAATGGTAATCATTCCACTGTAGCTATGGCTGTATGTTTTGTGTCATTCTCCTGCTGGAAGGACCTCCACCCATGGTTTCAAATCTTTAAAATGTTTTCTCTGCTCTGTATTTAGCTTCAACCATCTTCCCATCAGCTGTGAAAATCTTCTCTGTCCCTGCAGAACATAAACACCCCCAATGCATGTTTCAGCCACCAACATGTTTCACTGCTAGGATCGTCTATTCAGGTTAGTCATGTTAGTTTTACATGTAGGCCCAAAAGTATAGCTCTGGTCTAAGAAGGGCACCTTCTCTCACATAGCTTGAGACAAACTATAAACAGGACTTCATTTGCTTTCTGTCAACAATATATGTCTTCTTACTCCTCTTCGATAAATCTCAAGTTTGTGGAGTGCATGACTAACAGTTGTGCTGGTTTCCCACATAAGTTGTAGATCTCTGCAGCTCCTCCAGAGGCTTTTGGGTGTTTTTTTTGTCTAATGCTCTCCTTGCATGGTCTGCCAGTTTAGGAGGACGGCCATGTATTGGTAGGCTTGGAGTTGTGGCATCCTCTTTCCTTCTCTGTAAGATTCAGAAATTTTGGATATTGTTTTTAACACTGCTAAAACTTCTCCTCAGTTTTATCCCTGACCTGTCTGCTGTGAGAGAGATAAACAAAAAGTCAGTTCTCATAAAAACTTGACTTGCTGAGAAGCGAATGGGTTTCGTAAATATTTTAGATTTCTCCCTTCCCTCGTATAAAGACATTGCACTGATTGTGTAAGTCAGAGCAAATAGTCCGACACTGGCAGATGCTTTTGCTCTCATCTTGCACAAGTTTACTTTAATAAACCTATGTCATTGATTTGTACCATGTCAGTACTGGGATAATATAATTTTTTCCACAACAGTAGTAAAACATTGCATTCAGAAAAAAAGAAACAGGAAACATAATTTTGGGGAAAAGTAACAAAATATGGACGGGGACAAAATCCACTTCCTGCATTGCTTACAGTGGGAATGGGCAATTTTCATGTTGAAATACAGTAAGTCACACAGCACTAGATAGAACAAATTAGCCCATTTTTTTTGTCTTTATCTGCTTGACCTCTCATTTCTGCAGCCTGCTGCTCTAATTCAGTTTGATTTTGTCTATCTTTAATGCAGCCATTCCAGCACTGTTTCATCTACTGAGGCGAGCAGGAGGACAGTTTGAATGATGCATTTGCAAGCAGTGACAGTTAAATCACCTTTGGAGTTTTTTTTTTTTATTCAGCGAGCTAATTGAAAATTATCCAATCTTTACTGAAACACATCGGCTCCCCTGACACCTTTTTATTTCCCAGCGAAAGGAACATTTCAATTCAGTGATTTTTATTTAACATCAATCTTAAGCAGGCCAAGGTTTAATAGAGGAGATGAATTACAATTGACAGGTGATAAAAATGCCTGACTGTTAAAGTGAGTTCTTCAGGTTTCTGTCCCACAATCCTTCGCCTGACACTAATCTGCCCCTTTACCTTTTCTTATTACAGTTAATCTAAACATTACTGTCATTATCCGCTGCTTTTATTTACGATTATTAAGATTTTTTACATGTCATACACGTTACTTCCAGAGCTACAGTGCTGTGAAAAAGTTGTTGCCTCTTACAAATTTCTTATGAATGTTTGTTACACTTAAATGTTTCAGTTATCAAAACAAGATAACAGATATAAAGATCACCGGATTAAATAAAAGTAACATTTTTCAAATAATTAAAAAACTACCTCGTCCCATGTAAAAACAGAATTGCCTCCCTTGATAAGTTTTTTTGAAAGCTGAGCTCAGTTTTATCAGACACACAGAGACCTGATTGACTGAAGTAGAGTCAAAGAACTCAAAAAGCAAAACAATATGCCTCAATCTAAAGGAACAGCGATGGAGGTGAACCTTCCCAAGAGTGGCAGCCCTACCATACTTAATAACATCTAAAGTATAACGTATATATAAATAACAGCTAAAGTACTGCAGGCCTCACTTGCCTCAGTAAAGGTTAGTGTTCATGCTTCAAGAATTAAGAAAGGGGCTGGACAAACATGGCGAAAACCACTGCTGAGCAAAAAGAACACGATGGCCTGTCTAACATTTGCAAAAAACATTTTGAGGTTTTTTCTGTGGACTTATAAAAGTGGAACTTTTTGAAAGGTGTATGTCACCAAGGAGTGGACATTTGCTGGCGTCAGAAAAACACAGGTATTTCACAGACATGTCAGAGAAAGATATGTCTGTAGAGTCTAAAGGTAAAACCTGGCCAATCACTGAGGGGCAGAGGAAAACAAGGTGCAAAAGAGAAGACAAGGGAGGTGTGGACAGCGAGTAATTGGAAAGAGAATAAATCCTGACACAATAAGGAAAAATGGCAAGAATACATGAAGAGATGAGAATATTTTCCAGTGAAACACAGGCACAGGGAACCCTGAAGACTGACAAGTGAAACAGACTAATGATGTGAATAGTTGTTGCAAGAATTACAGAGGGACAAGCCAAGATGACTGGCTCTGTGGGGTTTTTTTTTTTTGAATTTAAGAACCATAAAACCCCCCCCTTTTTCTCCCCCTTTTTTTTTTATTTAACCCCTTTTTTATCACCCAAAACAGCTCCTTTGGGGGTTTTTTGGGGGATCTTAATTTTCCCGGGCCCAAATTCAGATCACTGAATATAAAATTTAAACCCCCCTTTCTGTTTTAAAAAGTTTTTTTTTTTTAAAATTAAAAGATTAAATTTATTTTTAAATTTAATTTTTTTTCAAGAAATTTTAAATTTAAAACAAAAAATCCGAAAAATTCCCCTTAAACCCAAAAAAACCCCCGTTTTTTAAAAAAGAAAACCCCGACTGTTCCCCCCTGGGGGGTTTTTAATTTGGCTCAAGGCCCCCTTTATTTAAATTTCAAATTTTTTAAATTGGGCACTTTTTTTTTTTATCGACCGTTTTTTTGCCGAAACGTGGGGAAAATTTTTTCCTTTTTTTTTGACTGACAATTTTACTCCCTTGGGCCAAAAAAAAACACAAAACCCCTTTTTCTTTTTAAACTACGTGAAAATTTATTTAAAACAATCAGCCCCCATACCCAAACAAATTCCCCCGATTCCCCAAAATTCTTCACTACTCCCCAAAAGCAAAAATTTTTTTTTACACAAAAAGGGGAAAAAAAATCCCAACAAAATTTAAAACAAAACAGCAAGTGGGGGTTTTTATTGAATCCCAAACCCCCCAATTTTTTGGGGAAAAAATGGTAATATGGGGCCAAAAGGGGTTTTTGGTGTTTTTTTTAAAGGGGTTTTTTTTAAAACCCCCCCCCCAGAAAAACGTTAAACCCCCGCGGGACAAAAGGGCTGGGCAAAAAACCCCCACAGCAAAATTTTTAAAACTCCCGCTTAGAAAAGAGTCAAAAAAAACCCCCCTTTTTGGGGGGCAAGTTTTTAAAACCCAAGGGCCCGTAAGTTTTGGGAAAAAAGAAAAAAAGGTGAATTTTACCCCTGGGTTACCCCGTCCCCTAAATCCCGTAAAACCGGGCGCCCCCGGTTTTTTTTTTTTGCCTGGTAAGACAACTTTTTTGAGACCGGGGGGGCCCCCCCCCCAGGGGCTTTAAAACAATTTTTTTTGCCCTTCAAATTTCAAAATTTTATAAAAAATCAAAACTATAAGTTGCCCCATTTTGTAGCAATAAAAAAAGCTATCTCTTTTCCCCCAACGCTGGGCCCCCCAAATATTTTTTTTAATTAAAAAATTTTAAAGAAAAAAAATTAAAAAATGGGTAATTTTCTTTTGGGGGAGCAAAACCCTTTTAGGGCTTCCAGGGTTTTGGGGGGGGAAAAGGAGGAGGGGAAAAAATTTGGGGTTTTGGAAGGGGAAACAATCCCCGACTTGTTTTAAAAGGTTTTTTTAAACCTTGCCCTTTTATTTTTGGGGGGGTTTTTCTTTAACAAAACAAACTTTTTTTTTTTAAAAAAGGTTTTAGGGGCCTTAAAACCCTTTTTTTCTCTTTTCCCCCTGGTGATGGGGGGTTTAAAAATTTAAATTTCCCCGTTCCCCCCTAAAAATAAACTAATGGGGAAAAAGGGGAGAAAAAAAAAATAATTGAATTTTTCAGTACTCAAAAAAAAAGGCCCATAAACCGGGGGGTGTTTTTTTGGAGGTTTTTCAAGGGGGTCCGCTGGGGTGGAAATTTTGGATTTTTTTTCCCAAGTTTTACAGAAACCCCAGGCCCCTTGGTTTTTCCCCGCGCCCCCGGTTGGGAACCTTTTTTTTCAGATAACCAAACCCTCCCCTTTTAAAAGATTTTGGCCTGAAATCTCTGGCAAAAAGTGGGGTTTTTTCCCTTTTTCATCATTTTTTAAAAAAACTTCCCGGGGAGGGTTCCCCCCCCAGTGGGAAACAGAGTGGTTTTTTGGGAAAAATTTCGTGGGCCAAATTTTAGTTTTTAAAACTGTCCTGAAGGGGGGTTTTTTTTTTTTAAATGTTTTTTTTTGTTTTTAAAAAAAGGTTTTTTAAATGAATTTTGTGGGGATGTTTTTTTGTGTGAGTTTTTTTGAAAAAATGGGCCCCCTTTTTTAAATATCCCCAAAACCCCACTGGTTTTCCCCCCCCGCCTTTTTTTCCCGGAAATGGAAACCCAAACTCTGTTCCCTTTGGGGGAGAAAATTTTTTATTTTAACTTGATTTTTGGTTTTAGCAAAAGAGGGGAGCACCCGTGTTTTAGGGTGTCAATCTTTTTTTTTGAGAAGATCCCCCACCCCCTTTTAAAGAAACTTTCAAAGTCACAGTTTTAGGAGGGAATTTTTTTTTTTCCTCCCCCGCTAATTTTTTTTTAACTGGTTTTTTTTGAAACCCCGTTTTTTGGGCCCCAAGGGGTTTGGGAAACCAAGGGAAAGTAAAAACCCCCCCTTTGCCGAAACCCAAAGGTTTTTTACTGGGGTTTGGGCCCGGGGGTGGCCTTGGAAAAATGGGCCCCGCAAGGGTTTTAAACCCCTCCTTGGATGTTGGGGGCCTGGGGTTTCCCCCCCGAGACGGGCCCGTTAAAAACCCCTCTGTTTTTAGGGGGGGGGGAAATGGGGGCCCCCTTTTTGGGGCTCCCCTTTGGGCCCCCCACAGGAGAGTAATGGGGGGGTTTTGGATAATGTTTACCCCCCTTTTTTTTTTTTTTGGAAAAAAATGTTTTTTTAAAGCCCAAAAGGGGAAAAGCTTTTTTTGATGCCAAACTGCACAATGGAAGTGCAAAACTCTTTTTTGTTCCCGGGGGCGGAAACCCGGGCTGCTAAAAAAGGAAAAAGGGGTGGTTTTTGGTTTTTGGCCCCAAGGGTTAACGAGGGGGAAACCTTTTTTGGGACAAGCGGGCCAAAACAGCCCTCTACTGGGGGTTTATGAAAAATTTTTTTCCCCCAGAATGGGTAAATGGCCCTTTCCCGGGATGAACATGGGTTTTTTCCGGGGTTTTGGGAAAAAACCCTTTTTAAAAACCTTTTTTGGGGTTTTAATTTTTTTTTTACACCTGGGGTTTTTTTAAAGAAACCAAAGGAAAAGATGCGTGCCCGCATCTGGGAGGTGGGTTTTTTTTTTGGTGGGGGTGGGTGGCAGGTTTGGTTCCCCCCCCCGGTGCCCAAAGGGCCGGCTTTTTGACGAGGGGGGCCCCGGGGAGGGCCCCTTTGGGCCCCCTCCCAAATGGTGAAACCCGGGTTTGGGCCCCCAAAAGGATCGTTTCCCCCCTTTCTTTTTTCCCAAGGTTTTGGGTTTTTTCACCTCCCCCCGAAATTTCCCGAATTTTGGGCCCCGGGGGGGGCCAAAAAAAATGAGCGGGGGGCCCGCCTGTTTTCCCGCAAAGGGTTCCCGGCCACCAAGAAAAAAAACTCTTTTTTTTTAGTGGGCACAAAAAGTGATGGGGGGCAAACCCAAGGTTTTTTTCCCTTTTGGGGGTGTGATGTTCCCCCCGCTCCACCCCCCAAATAGTGGGGTGCCCCGATCCGGGTTTTTTTGGGGGCGGCCTTTGGGGGGGGATCCCCATATCCCCCAAAGGCCCTCGCCCTGAAATGGTTTTTTTTTATTGAAGGAGAGCCCTGGCCTACCCCCACCTCCCCCCAACCCTGAATTTGGGGCACATCAAATTTTTATCCCCTGGAATTTCCTTTTTTTTTTAAAATAAAAATTTTTTTCCCCATGTCCCCCCCCCCCAGAAAAAAAGGGGGGGGAAAAGTAAAAGGGAACACGTTTTGGTTTTTTTGTTTTTTGGTTTTAGTTTTTTTCCTGAGGGAAATTTGGGAAAAATTGGGTTTTTTTTTGGGGGGTTTTCTCCTGGGGGGGTTTCCCCAAAGGGGGAAAATTGGGGGTTTTTTCCCAAAAGGTTTTTTTCCCCCCCCATCCATCCGGTAAACCCCCGATGGCTGTGGAAAAAACTGGGGTCCAAACCCCAGCCCCTGCTGGAAAAGGAAGTTTTTTTGGGCCCGGTTTTAACCCGGAGGGGCCCCCGGCCCTTTGTTTTTTTTTTAAGGGGTTTTTTTTTGGGGGGGGTGGGCCCCCCGAAAGCAAATGCTTTCTGTCCCCCCATCTTTCCCCTAAAGGGATCCTTTTCCCAACCCTTTTTTTCCCCCTAATTTCCCTTTCCCCGCGTGTCGGTCCCCCCCCCTTTTTTTTCCCTCAGTTTTTTTTCCCTTTTTGGCCCAAGTGGGGTGGGTTTAGGTTCCCCCCCCTTTTTTCCCACCCGGAAAAATGGGCCCGGGGAAATTTTTACCGGGGGTTTTTTTTAAATTTTAGTACCACCCCCCCGGCCCCCGCTTTAACCAAACCCCACTTTTTTTCCCCCCGAACCCCGTTTTTTTTTTTGAAGTGGGTTTCCCGCTTTAAGGCATTTTCCCCCGACTTTTTTTTTAACCTTGGCTTTTTTCAGTTTTTTTTGGGCCTGTAAAAACCCTAGCCTTTTTCCTCTAAACCCTTTGGGGCCGGGGAAAGTGCACGTGTTTTTTCCCCTGCCATTTTTTGAGGCCAAATTTTTTCTGATCTCTTGCCTCTCATGGGCTTTGGGTTTTTTGGGAAAAACATATAAAAAATCGTTTTCGCAAAAATTTTTATGGAAGGGTTTTTTTTGGGGGAAAAAGGATTTTAAAAAAGCATGCCCCTCCTCAAAAGCCAGGGCCCTTGGCCCTCCCCTTTTTGGAATAAACAGCCCCCCAAACGGGCCCAATTTAAACTCCCTGGGGCTTCGCTTTTTTGCTGGATAGTGGGAAAACACCAAATGTGGCGGAAAAGGGGCCCGGGCCCCCCAACATTAAAAATATTCTTTTCCCTTTAAAACTTCGCAAGGGGTTTAATTTAAAGGTCCCCCGGGCTGCAGGGGGGAAAAGGCCCCTTCCCCCATGGAAAAAAAGGGGTTTTCCCCCCTGGAATTTTTTTGTCTTTTTCCTTTAAAGAAACTTCCCGTTTTTTTTTTGTCTTTAATGGGCAAAAAAAACAAATCTAAAAGGGCAGCCCTTTTAACTTCCCTAAAAATAGTTCCCCTCCCCCCTTTTTTTGACTCTGCATTAAATTAAAGGGGCCCAAAAAAGCTCCCCATTTCCCCCTTTCCCCGAAGGGCTTCCCCCAAACTGGGGGGTTGGCCCCAAAACCACTCTCGGGAAATTTGGGGCCGGCCCACTGAAATCTTCCCTCCCCGAGAGTTTCACATCCCCGGGGTGCAAATCAAGGGGGTTTTGGGGAAGTGCTCACGCCTCCTCCCCCCCCGGAAAGGGGGCCCCGTGGAGGCCTTTCCCCGGGTAAACCGGGGGGCCCTTTTGCTCCCCCCCGGAAAAATTCCCGGGGGCCCCGGTCCCCCCGGTTTTAGGGGGGGTTTGGAAAACCCCCGGGGGAAACCCAGGGGCGGCCCCCTCCTGGGCCGCCTTGGGCCCGGGGGGTGGGGGGAAACCCTAAAAGGACCGACTGCAGGCCATTTTTTTTAAGGGTGCCCCGCCTCCCCAAGCCCTTTAATTTTTTTTAAATCCCCGCCCGGGTCCCCAGCCAGGTTTAAACCCCTTTTTTGGCCCCGCTGATTTTAAATGGGGGTGGGGCACCCGCAGCCCTGAACCTATTTTGATTACTTTTCACCTTTTTTTCTTTCCCTTTGGTTTGGTGTATTGGGGGAAACCCCCTGAGCCCTTTAAGGGGGAAACTCTGGAGAGCAGCTTCTACAAACCCCCCAGAATTTTTGCCCCGCCAGGGTTTTTCCCTCAGGGTATCGCCTGGTGGTGGCTTTACCTCCAAAGGTTTTTAAAACCCGTTTAGGGTGGGTTTTCGTCCCCCCCCCCCTTCCCCCCCAGGGATGGGGGAGGGGGCCGGCTTTCCCTCAATTGTCCCCCCCAAACCCAAATTTTTTTCCAAAATTCTGTTTTTGTTTTTCACCTCCCCAAGGGGCCCATTTTCCCCTTTTCCCCCGAAAGTAAACATTTTTTTAGCTTTTGAACTGGGAGTTTTTTAAAACCCCCTGGTTTAAATTTTTTCCCAAAATTTTTTAAACCCCTTTGGCCCTTTGATTTTCAAAAAGAAAATTGGGGGCTTTTTTCCCCCTTTCACATCTTTTAACCCGTCTGGCCCCCTTTTTTTGGGGGGTTTTTTTTTAAGACTTTTTTTAAAACAAAACCTTTAATCCCGGGTTTACATTGCCCCCAATTTTTAATTTTAAAAACCCCCTTAAACCCCTTTACGCTCCCTCTGAGGATAAAAAGATTCAAAAGGGCCCCCAAACGTTTTTTTTTTGTGGGTTGAAATTTCCCATGGGGTCCTCCCAACATCACACTTTTCCAGCTGCAAATCCCCGAAATGTTTTTCCCCCCAAACCCTTTTGGCCCCCCAAAAAGCAAAAAAGGGGAAAAAACTGACAATGGGAAAAAACAACAAACCCGGTTTTTTGGCTTAAGGGAACCCCCCACTAAAATTTAAAACCCGTCGTAAACCAAAATTAAAAACAGTTCCCCAAAAAAGCCCCCAAAATGGGTTTCCCCCTTTAATTTAAAAAATAGCTTAAAATTTTTTTAGGGGGAGCACACAAACCGGGTAAGCTTTTTTCCCATGAAAAGAAAAGGCCGGGAAAACCCTTTTAAATTAATTAGCAAACAAACAAACCCCGCTTTAAACTGTTTTTTTTTTGGGTGAAAAATAAAGCTAAATTAGTTTGGGACACACCCCAAAAAGGCCCAAACTGTTTTTTTATGATGAGCGGTTAAACTAACCCCAAAATTAAACAAACAATACTTTCCCGCTAACTGGTTTAGGCCCAGCTGGGCCCCGATCCAGATTATTTTTTTATCCCCGGGAGGGGTATGGGGGGTTTTTCCTTTTAAAAAGGGGTAATCAACAAACCCAAAACCCCACAAAAAGGGGAAAAAAGGGGGAAAGGAAAAAGGGCGTTTTTTTTTTTTCCTAAAAAACCCAAAACCCCAACTTCCCAAAATTTAAAATTTTTTTTAAAAATTGGGAAAAAGAAACCCAAAAAATTCAAGGTTTCCCTTTTCTTAAAACCCTTTAAAATTTAAAAAATTTTGTGTTTCCCAATTTTTGGGTCACTTTTCCTTCTTTGTTTTTGGGAAAAATAAGTTTTGTTTTTTTGGGGTCAAAAATTTCCAAAAAATGCCCCTTTTTACACAATAAAAAAACCCCCGCCAAAAAACCCTTTCATTTTTCCAAAAATGGGGCCCCTGAAAAGAAAACAATAACCTTTTACCCTTTTTTTAAAATTAAAATTTTTTTTCCCTTTTGGGTCCCTAAGGGTGATGGGAAAATTTTCTTTCCTTTTGTTAAAAGAAAACCCAGTGGATTTTAAAAACAAAATAGGAAACCCCGAAATTCCCCCCACTAGTGACCACCAGGGTTTTACAGAGTCCCGGTCTGCCCCAATTTTTTGGGGAAAACCAGCTGCCACCTGGCCAAAAATTTTATTCAAAAGGCCCCCCAAAAAGTTTTGGGGTTGCCTTTTCCCACCCGGGCTGTGAAAGGGCCCCGGTTTAAACCTGTTTAAATTAAAACCCAGGGGGACACGGGGCTGGCTATCAGTGCTTTGGTTTTCCCCCAGTTTTTTGGGGCAAAAACAGGGTTTTTCCCCCTGGAAAAAACAACTTTTTAAATTTTTTCCACAAGGGTTTTAACACCCTTTTTTTTTTTTTGGGATCCCCCCCACAAGCAAATTCTAAAAAGATTATTTTTTTTTCCTTTTGGCCACAGAATGAAGGGAAAAACCCTATTCAAGAAAACCCCCCCAAAATCAACCCAAAAGCTCCTTCCTGCCAAAAAATCGAAAAAACTCACAGTAAAACCCTCTTTGTTTTAAAAGCCCCCGGATTTTTCCCCAAATTTTTTTTAAATTTTCCCCGTGCAAACCCCGTTTATGGGGATGTCCCCCTTCCCCTTTTTTTTTTTGGCCCACCCAGGGGCCCCAAAACTGTTTTTTTAATTTAAATTAAATTTATTAAATTTGAAAAAATTTTTCAAAAATTTTTAATTTTAAAAAAACCCAAAACCATAAAAAATTTTTAAATCCTTTAAAACCCAAAAAATTTTCCTTCCTTTTAATGAAAGAAACCAAATTTTCCCCCTGGTTGGTTTTTTAAATTTTGGCCCCAAAGGCCCCCTTGAAAAATTTTCAATTTTTAAATGTCACTGTTTAAATTTGACCCCGGTTTTTTCCCCTGCCGAAAAAATGGGGAACTTTACCTTTTTTGACTGAAAAAAAAATTTAAATCCCCCGCCAAAATAAAAACCCAAAAAAACCCCTTCCCCCTTTATCTTCGTGAAAATTTTATTTTTTTCAAACCCGCCCCCAACAATCACCCCCCCCCGAATTTTAATAATCTTTCCCCCTACTCCCCAAACTGAAAGTTTTTACACAAAAAAATAAAAAAAATCTAACAACCAAAAAAAAAGGGGAAAAAGCAGTTGTGGGGGTGGGTTTTTAAAACAACCTTTGCAGTTTTTTTTGGCAAAAAATTTGGTTTTATGACAAAGGGAAAGTTTTTGGTTTTTTTTAACGGGGTTTTTTTTAAAAAGTTCCCCCCCCCCCGAACCCCAAACCCCCCGGGGGGGCCCCGGGCCCCCCCTATAAAACCCCCACACCAAAAATTTTTTTAACTCAGCTTAAGGGCCCAAAGAAAATTCCCCTAAAACTTTTGGCGGCAAATTTAAAACGTAAAAATTGGGGACAAAGAAAATTTGGGGGGGGAAAATTTTTAAACCCTGGGGGTTTTCGGCGTAGTCCCCCTACCGGGGGCTTCCGGTTTTTTTCCCCCTGGGGAAGGGCAAATTTTTTAGACGGCCCCGGGGCGGCCCCCTAGGGCCAAAAACCAAAAGTTTTTTCATGCCAATACAATTTTTTTTTATGACCCAAACAAAACCCATTTAAAAAGGGGATTTTTTGGAAACGCAACTAAAAAATTTCCCCATCTCCCTCTACCCTGCCCAGACCCCAGTTCTAAAAAAGAAAAACCCAAAAAAAATAAAAAAGGGTGGGTTTTTTACTTTTTTTGGAGCAATCCCCTTTAGGGGTTTCCAAACCCGGGGGGGGGAGGAGGAGGGAAAAGTTTTGGGGAATTTTTCCGTGCTTCCCCCCAGTTTAACTTTTTTTGGGAAGAGCGGTTCCCCCTCCTTTTTTGTCCCCTTTTGGCCCCCCTTACGAAAGGGAAAAATATGATCCTTACCGTCCAAACAGTCCCCCCTAAACAAAAAAACAAGGTTGGGGGGATTTCCTCCCCCTTGAAAAATCCCGTGTTTTTTTTTTTTTTACTGGGGTTTTTAAATAACCCCCTTTTGTCTGTAAAAAATTTTAAATTTCCCCCGGCCTTTTTATTCCCCGGGAAATTTTCCCGTCCCCTGAAACGTTTTTTTTTTTTCGTGGCCAACGAAAAGGGGAAAAAAAATTTAAGACCTTCCCCCCGTGGGACCCTCTTTTTTTCTCCGAGGATCTTTTTAGTTTTTTTTTCGTGGGGAAATCTGTCGAGATCCTTTCCAAAATGAAAAACAAAAGGTTTTTTAAAAAAAACCCCCCTTCCATAAATAATTTTCGTGTGACGTCGACTTTTGGGGAAGTTTCCCCCCCCCCCCCCAAAACCCGGCCCCCCCGTTTTCCCCACAGGGAAATTTTTTTTAGGGGGGGCGGAAACCCCATACTGGATACCCAAAAGGCCCCCTTTAATTTTTCCCCAAAGGGGCCCGGTGGTTTTCCCCCCGCAAAAGTTTTTTAAATGGGCCCAAAATTTTAGCAAAAAAAAAGTGGGGCCCCCAAAAGAAAAACTTGGTTTTTTTTAATTTTTTTCCCCTCGTGACAAAAAGTAACCCTTTTTTGGGGGAGTTTTTTTTGCAGAAAAATCTGCAGAAGAAAGGTTTTTTAGGGAATTTTCCCTAAACCCCTTTTACAACCATATTTAAAAATTTCCTTTTGGAAGGGAAAAAAGAAAGCTTGTCTTCTAATATTGCTGATTAAGTAATAAAAGACTGAGCGTTGGTCAGTCTTGGTTTGACAGCTTGTCACCATACAATCCCCATGCATTAACATCACGGAGAAATAAAGGTATGTGTCGGCTCACTCCTGTTTCCTGATCAGCGGGGCCTGGGCCCCCTGGGTCTTTGCTGGGGGGTGACGTGCCCTAGGGTCTTGTGTCTGGGTTCATGGCAGGATCTGCTCTGGTGTAGCCAGCTGCCGGCGTTGAGGTTTTCAAATGGACAATGACCCAAGCGCTTCCACAGAGTAGGGGGTACTTCACTCCCCAGAACCCCAACTTCATACGCGTACCCCTTGTCACACAATAGACTGCTCGGTGGAAAAAAGTCTCCACATCGAACTGTTTTATATGTGACACACTGCTTCAAGCAACCAGTAGCGAGGACAAGCAGCGTCACTGCTACTCTGCGCTGCACTGTCAGGTGTATTCCCCTTGATCGTCCCTGGTCTGGTTTAATGACATTATATACCACCTTTTTTCTTTTGTTTTTTCTAAAGCTACAAGGCAAAGTATCTTTTCCTCCTTGTCCAATGACAACATGGCAGAAATTGTGGGAAATGTAGGAGCTTGTCTCAAAAAATTTAGAAAATACAGTCAATAGTTAAAACTCAAACCTCCGCAAACAGTGCGTACACAGTACACCCGACTCTGTGGGAGCCTTAAGAATACCATAAAGACAGATACAAAGTTGCTTAAACACAACACAGTTGATTTTTTAGAATGGCCATCACAAAGCCCTGATCTCAGTCCTGTAGGAAATCGGTGCAAAGAGCTGAAAATAAGAACAATTAGTTTTTTCTTCTGGTGCTAGGCAGGTAAAGTAACAAGTAATGCATTATCCTTTCATATATCTTATAAATATACATTGAAATGAAATTGTGTTTCTCTTGTCCAAAGAATGTTGATGCTAGGAGATAAAACACCTCCCAGTAAAGGGCAGAACTTGTCAGCCTCCATGCTCACCAACCCTTATACATTGTTTGGACACACAGCCATGGTTACAACATGAAAGATGCGGTAAAAACTTTTCTGGAACTTTCAAAATAACTTGCATTTAACCGACTTCCAGCACAACTTCAGAAAGGGAAGGGGGGGTAACAGCGGACTTCCCATGATGCCACTGCCCGTATAAAACCCCCACCTTTCCAATGGTCCTTTCTCTACCACCCGGACTCCATGCAAGGTTGGCCGGGAAGACAGTGCGCTAATGTCTCTTTGCTGGCAAACAGACATAAACTCTTCAACTGGATCCGAGAGTGTCATAAGATCACGCGATCATATGCACTAAGTTAAGTACGAATGAATCACTGTTTGTGTACCCGGTATTCATTCATAAAAAGGGGAAATTAAGGTATAAGCATTGCTTTACCTTCTCTCTGAGGCCTGCAGAAGCAAACTGTGTTCCAGAGAATTCCCTGCAGGGACGCGGTCTCTACGAAGCCGAGTAGAGCGGTTTTCCTAGTCTGAAAGAAGGACAACAGTAGGCGCATCACCGTGGTAACGTGCAGTTTATTCGGCCGACAGAGCAGCCGCCCAGTCACTACTCCGGTGGTTAGCTGGAAGCTAACCCTTTTTTTCACAGAGCTTTCTTCGAACGTCGTCGTCGCCCGGACAACTCCTCCGCAACACGTTTCAAACGAGGTTAGAGTTTGGGCAGAGAAAGATTTAGACTGAAATGATTTAAACGTTTTTCATTTCATGAAGTTTGGTTTTGTTTGTGTGAAACTCAGCTATCTTAGTGCTAGCAGGCTATCTGCACCACACGTGCTCAGTTTTGTGTTCGTGTTTGTGTGTTTTTAAAGTTAAGACAAACTTTAAATAAAAGGGGTGATTTTAACACAGAAGATTGATCATAATGCGCCGGCCGCGCTTATGCATTTTAACCCTTTTATTGACGGTATTTTTAAAGGTGTGTGTTTGATTCTGGTGCTAAGCTATCAGCTTCTTTTGTTAACTTTAACTGCTAACAAACGTGCTTGCTGCTAAAGAATATTTACCCAGAAAGGTTGTTAGTTTTCAATCCAGTAAATAATATTTCCCCAACATTATTTGACTAAATTTGATAACTAAGTAAACACCATTAAGCCCCATTTCTCCAGAAAGATTTGGCTCCTTTCCAAAATATTTCCTTAAATATTTTACCATTTCCTTAATAATATTTCTTTAAATATTATTTTAATAATAAAGGCAGCTACGGAGACACCGTTGAGAATTAGTCATCCAGAAGGCTGGTTTTATTCAGCAGATCATTCTTTAAAACATTATTTTATTAAAATAATATTTTATCTGATCTTACATTGTGAATGGTTGTCTAAAGGTATGCTGATTATTGCCTAAGTTAGTTCCAAGACTAACTTAACTTCATTTCAGATTCTTCAAGATAATCCTTGGTTCTCAAACATAAACATGGCATGGTACTGTTGCATCACATCATGGTTTTCAATCATCTTTAATCAACTTGTTGTACATAGCCCATTAGTCTTTGTTATTCTTTCATTCTGCTTGGTAGTTTAGTTGGATTGTTTTAGTATAGTAAAGAGTTTGCTGATTGAAATATGTTTGACTTTATTTATTTATTACTTATTATAAGAAATTGTGTGAATTCATTCCATGTGTGTGCAGAGTTTGGCTGTTCAATAATGTCAGAGCTTGGCTCACCCTTTTGATTTTGTCCTAATACCACCGCCTTACTAGCCTGGTATTCACAAGACAACCCTTAACAGACCGAAATATTATTTGATAAAATATTAAATTATTAATATTAAATATTAAAAATTATTTTCAGATTCATAGTCACAACAACATACTGATGGTTGGCAGTAGTTCCCACTACTTTTAATACTGCATCGGGTTTTAAGTTAAACATTCATCACGGACCCTTAATGTCTCTTAGCAGACCCAGATTGTTGTCTGGATTGAAATTTGCTGCTAGCCCTAACAGTATGACCAGCTGGAGACAGTCAAAAACGAAACCACAGCAAACTCTTGCCAGTGCCCCTAACTTGGTCTCCAAGCACACAACATTTAGTACGTTCTGATCCTGCCAGCAGGGAGCTGCCTACTCAGTAGACTGCCATGCAGCTCCTTCTAAGGCTAAAATAGTCAAGTTGCAAAATGTACCAGCAGCGCAGCAGAAATTGTAAGAATAGTAAATTTATAACCACACTTTTTGCTTACTGACAGAATGCATTTTATGTATTCTTGATGTTAATTTTAAAAGGTGTGATTTGAAAAAATACAAAGTTAAAGGGTTTTTTTTACAACCCAACTGAAACAAAAGTCAGCGTCTGACAACCCGTTTTTCCTCATGCTTGAATGGTGGCATTAAAAAATGAACCAAGGGCAAACCAGAGCCCAAACTAATGCTTATATTCTGCTACATTTACGTGTCCCGCTTATCAGAGAAGCTACACTGACGAGTACAGACAAGCCTGTCGGGGTGAAGACAGGATGCAAAAGAGAAAAAAACTATTGACACAACATTCACCCAATTTCTGTTTGCGAACTCTCACGATTGGGTAAGAGTTCTTTCTTTGTGATTCACACCTTCTATGTGTAATCACACTTTGCTGCAGTGTGAAACAATGATGAACCTAATTGGGCAACCTCCCATCAGCCATTGGGGCAAAGTCTTTATTTTAAAGGAGTGACAACAACACAATCATTTTTTCAACTGCGTATAAACCCCCTGCTGCTGCTGCAGTCACGCAGGAAAAAAAGGAGACTTCATGAATCACACACGCACAATCTGAAGCCTGACACTGCCTATTTGCAGGACACACACACAAACACACAGTCTCGATCTCACCAACCAAAACACACCCTCATTCCACATGAGCGCAAACATTTGATGATTTTAATCACCATAACATGCTGAGAATACAAACACACCCTCAGGGGGCTAATCAATTACTGTGGCGCTCACATTCACACACATACTTACACACAAAGACATACTCATGCAATCAAGCCAAACCAATTTCACCCCCAATGCTGTTTTTATAGCCAGTTCTGAATTATGTGTGTGTGTGGAACAGGAAACTGCACACATCGGTCAGAGAGGAAATATTTGCCACCATCACGAGAGCCCACCAACACACACATCCATGCAGAGCATTGGCAACCAGTTCCTCTCTTAGAAATTAGCATTTTCAGATTGACACACGTCAAAGTGTCCTGTCTCCTCTACCCCAGCTCCATCAATCAAAGTTAAGAATTGTCACCAAACCTGAAGCAATCATCAGGCATTTCCATATAAAGCCAACCCTCCACACTTGGCATGTATGGAAATCTTTTAATGGCTGTTTCAGCATAACCTGTGATTGTACTAACTTATTTGCTACAAAAAAAATACATTGACAATGTATTGTTTTTAAGCCGGTATATCCTGATCATGTCTATCCCAAACAAAGATGTAACAAATCAAGCTTGGTTTCATAAACCCCTAAAACTCCCTAGCAACATTTAACCATCAATAGATGTCTTTATGTGGATGGTTTTCCACTTTTGGACCACATTTACATGTTGCTTTTTTAACAACATTTTGCTTATCTTTATTTAGGCTTCGGGTAATATTTATGGATCCTTTAGAAATTTCAAACAGCAAAGGAAAAACCTGCCTGTCTTTCTTGCTCTGGGAACATACAGTAGTATCAGCGGGAGTCCATGTCTGAAACAGCAGTATGTTTTGCTGTAATATGCACCTTTAGCAGCATGTAATGCCACAAACAGAAGCTTTGGTTCTTGACTATATGGATAGAGCTATCATTATGTTAATACTGAGGTCTATCATACTTATCTGCTAATTGACTGCCTAACGAGGTGGCGTCCATTAGAATGCTCATTAATACCTCATCATCCCCACTGATAGCTGTAATAACAGCATGGTGGGGATTTCAAGGTCTTACATGACTGTGTGTATTTGTATGTGTGGGAGAACTAGTACGATAACTGCCTGCTTGTATACTTTGTATCTAAGGGATGTTACCATATGGATTTATTGTTAAGATAATGATGGTATTATATTTAGCAATTATTAATTTGTTTTGATGCTGGTATTGCATGAGTTCACGGTAGCCCCCCAACCATTATTGCTGTATTTTTCAGCATCTGCTCTATAAACCAAACATTTGTATTGCATTCGTTCGTGTTTCTGTTCTAACCATTCAAACACACAATCTTGTGCAGTTACTTTTTTTTTTATTCTCTCTACATCACATACGAATTAATGCATATTAGGGTTACAGGGGGACACGAAATTCAGTCAAAAATTTCTAGATGATTAGTTGAAAGCTGGATACTTACAGTATCTGGCTCTCCTTAACAGGTAAATAATTAAAAACTATTATGTTTTCTCTTGATGAGGGACCTGCAGTTCTCTAACCCTTGCTTTTCTACTCTATGTGAACATTTTAGAGAATCTTCTGGTTAAAAAAACTTCATCGTTGAGTTCATACAGCTTAGGTTGTAGTCATGGTTCAGTCAGAAATTTCAGCAGCAAAAACAGGTATATGTTTTTAATGGTGGTCGCTCTGTGTCGTACGTTGCAGGTATGCCCCTCAGTCTGGACTGCAAGGCCTTTTTTGGCTACAGCGGAGAAAACAGGAGGCCCATCATCTACTGGATGAAAGGAGAAAAGTTTGTGGAAGAACTAGCAGGACACATTAAAGAAAGTGAAGTCATGTAAGTACAGCAGCATTTATAAAAAATAAGATTTCATCACATTACCATGCCAAATCATTATGTGGTACACAGCACAATGGAGATGAGCAAGGTGGTTAAATGTTGAACACACATTAGAAATCCAGAAACACAGGGTTACACTCAGGTTTACAGGTGTCTGTTTTTAATGAATTTCCTAAATGACTCGACTAAATCTTCGCTGCTCACACCGTCAGCATCTAATTTCTTGTGATTTATGACTCGCAGGGCGTTCTCTGACAGGATTCTTCTCAACTCGCCGAAAAAATTATGAATCCTAATAATAAAGTTTAATTGAATTCATTTTCTCCCCTGTTGGGACCAATTACATTGGACTCTACTGGGAAAAGATTGGTTGTCTGCAGGGCATCAAACATCATTAAAACAACCTGCCGGATCACCATGGCAACCACTGGAACATTTACAATGTCATGCTCTCTCAAACACACACACACACACACACATAGTAGGTGTAAGATAAGAGAAGGTGTATGTGTCCCCTGACACAGCTGACCTTTGCCAAGCTAACGTGTTCTTGTGCAAAGTCTGAAGCTCTTTCTTTTCAAGTTTCTGTAAAAAGTGGGATCCAACCCAACACTGGGTAGGAGTAGATTTAATTCATTAAAAGTTTAAAGATGAATGTAAGGGTAAGGCTCTGAGGCTTTATTAGTAGGGGTAGGTTAACACAAAAAATGGCAATTTTCAAATACTGACCAAAGTATTTGAAAACCTTCCCTAATGCAGCAGAACATTGTAAATTCCACACCCTTGATGCCAATATATACACACTATTTAAAACTTTAGCATTTTAAAACAACACACACATTTAAAACATATGACAGAGCTTGATTTTCAACAGAATTCACTTAATTTCCTCACATTTAGATCTGTGTTGTGCAAGTTGATTAGAGTTATCATCTAAATAATGGAGAAAACATGGAGCAGTGGTGAACCTTCCCAGGAGTGGCCACCCTACCAAACTAACTCCACAACAACTCATCATAGTAGTCCCTAATGAACACAGAACAAAATCTGAAGCTCTGCAGGCCTCACTTACCTTAGTTAAGTTCAGTGTTCATGATTTAACAATGAGAAATCCATTGGAGAGTTCTAAGCTGAAAAGCACTAATTATCAAAGAATATCCAGCCATTGGTTCATCGCCATATGCACACAAGTACACTTGGCTTGTGCACCTGGACAATGATCCAAAGAGCACCAACAAGCCTACCTCTGAATGGTAGAAAATACGTTTTTAGAGTGGTCTAATCAGAGTCTTAACTTAAACCTGATTGAGATGCCTTGGTTTGACCTTCAACAGGCCATTCATGCTTGAAAACCCTCCAATGTGGTTGAATTTAACTGGTTCCATGAAGAAGATTGGGAAAAGTTCCTCCTCAGAAATAGAGGAGACTCATCGCCAGCAAGTGGAAACACTTGATGGTAATTGGTGCAACTAGCTATTATTTTGGGAGTAATTACATTTTCACATACTGCCGGTTGGATTGGAAAGCTTTCTTCGTGTACTTGGTTAGCTATTTTCAGAAAGTACAGACTGGCATTCTCATGAAGTAGGAACCTGAGAGCTCAGTAAAGTAAAAATCTAAAAGGGCACCCAAAGAAAACGTTCTTTGGCAAGCCCATTGCTCTGTTTGAGCGACTTAAACCATTGCAATTTAATATGCTCTCCCCACAGCACTGGTCCACCCATTCACAAAGTTTCACTCTGTTCTTGCTTGGCATTTGCCTCTGTAAAGATTTCACTGAGGTAGGGTGCAGGTAGCATGAAGTGTGCAGAAACCTCATCAAACTGAGTTGACTTTATAACTTCATCCTGCTTCTCTGCCTGTCAATACTGTTTTGCACCGCAGTGCTGCAGAGTCAGACCTCAAAATATTGAATTCATGCATGCAAAGAAAAGAAACATTTGCCAAATCAGCAGGTAGCCTTCTGGTGTGTTGGAATGCAGCGGATCACTGTTTACAGTTACAGTATGCAGAAGTAAACAAAGTATTATTACAGCTTAGTCAAACGTTTATATACACTCTCAGTAGGCATAAATATCCTATTAATTTAGAGCTGCTGACAGGTTGGAATTATCAACATAAAAAACCTCAAGAAGAAGAAAAAGAAGATTTGTGCCCACAAGTTTGAATGTAGTTTGAATTTTCTCTAATCCACCCAGGTTCAGAATTATAAATACAGACTGAAACATGTACACTACATTGGGTCATACCACCTAATCAATGAATTCACTACTATTGTCCATCAACAAATTGGACCTTATAGATTAAAAATTAAAATTAAAAATCGAATTAAGAATGTAAAAGAACACAGATAACTACTTTTGGTAGTATAGTGTACATACATCCAGACTAGTTTTTAATTAAATGTCCTTCTGCTAGCTGCAGAGAACCCACATGATAGTTATGGCTATCACCATACTCCTGGCATAATTGTGGCTGTGTTTTTGGCCACCCTTTGTCATCAGAAATGGTAAAGGTTATTTAACTCTAACGGTCTCCTGGCATAAACCCGGCTATTAGGAATAGTCCACAACTTCTCAGTAGGGTAGAGGTCAAGTCTTTATGCAAGCGCAATGTTAGCCTTGTTAATCCATTCTTGTCTAGTGCCTTGTTTGTGTTTCCTGTCAGAACATTCAATTGTGTCCAAATTCGATCCTTTTGGCTCAAAAATTCTCACAGGAAAGATAATATGTTAGAATGATTAGGAACACCCCAGGTACCACCAAGGCACCAGTCTATCATTACCTGTAACCTGCTGCAACCCTCAGCATTACTGACCATAGTGAAGCAACATGGACAGCAACATTTAACATTAGCATGGATTTAGAGGTTGCCGGCCAAAGAAGAAACTCCTGCCCCGACAATGACACCTTGACTGAAAGCTTGACTGAAATTTTCAGCTGCTCATTTGGATATGACAAAGATCTTCTGGAGAAAAGTACCGTTAATTCCGGACTACAGAGCGCACCTGATTATAAGCCGCATGCTCTAATTTTAGAAAGAAAACCAATTTTATACTTGTACAAGCCGCACCGGATTATAAGCCGCGGGTGTCCCACTTTGTAATATGAGATATTTACACAGAAAGATATTACACGTGAGGATTTTTTACTTTTAATTTAATCCGTATGGTAATATAAACAAATGCATATTGCAAATACTTTTTTTCAAACAGTGTCTGTAACACAGCTACCTTTAAATATACGTACATTATCAATAACACACAAATTACGTTGCTTATGCTTTTTTACTGAACAGCGCAAGAACAACATTCCAATATCTCCTAACTGATTTACACTGCAGCCTACCAGGTCAAAAGTCATTGATCGCCTTCTTCATCTGAAACCATCAAAGTCCTGTTCTTCAGTGTCCGAATTGAACTGCCTCAGGATCTCGTCACTCATTTCATCCTCTTCGTTGTCGCTCTCACTTGAGCGCACCCGGTCCCCTTCATCACACAGCAGTCCAGCCTTTCAAAACCCGTTGGTGGTTTTCCATGTTGATGAGGTTGAATATAAATGTCTGATTTACAATACCGGTAATTGAATTGTGAAAGTGCTCTTGATTTAGTGCACAAGTTCGTTGGACCTCTTTGAACTACTCATCAATTTGATTGGTCCACTGTTACCAGGCAAAATGTTTTTGGCGGCAAGAAAAAAATAAACGTGTATTAGCCGCACCGTTGTATAGGCCTCAGTGTTCAAAGTGTGGGAGAAAAGTAGCGGCTTATAGTCCGAAATTTACGGTATTATGATTAGACGAGCAAATTGATATGGAGCTATTTGGTCACATTTTAAGTATGTTTGGAGGAGACAAAGTAAGGCTTTAAAAGCTAAGAACATTGAATTTGTATGAGCTTCTTCATATGATATGGTGGTTATTCTGGAGACTTTGCTGCATCGCAACACCAGTAAAAACTTCTCTTAATGGACAATAATTCAAGCATTTCACATGCAACTGTGTCGGGCTCTAAAAGGTTCAACCTCTTAATACCGCATTGTGTTACTGACGTGTGGATAAATATCCTCATTGGTTTTGAAATGATCCACTGGGCCTCTACATCATAAAAAACAGCATTATATTTGTTAGAAACATTGTTTTAGATAGTATGGTAAAATGAAAACTGTTTGATTTCCTCCAGTGCACATGTTATATTGTGAGGTCGAAACAAACAACGTGAGGTTTAACCTTGCTAGCTCAGCCTAGTTATAATGATGTGGATGCTCATTTCCCCTAAAGGAATATTCTTCTCTGCTCCCTCCCCAGGGAGGTCGCAGTCAGCCTAAGTAAGCGACAGTAGCTCTGAAGCTGTGAGAGCTTGAACATGTCGCTGTGAGGGCACCTCAGCAGAAATGGTGCAGGCTAACGCAGGACTGGAGGTGAAGTCCCTCTGTCTTCAGTATGGCACCTGTGACTGCTTAGCTACTGCCCTTTAAAAATGTTTGTTTCCAGAAAAACTGTGATGTAAATAATGAGAGCAGCAGTGTGCATGGGTCACTTCAATCTTGAAACTAATCCTTCCCCATGGTATTAAAGCATTGTTTGCCAGATGACTTCTATTCCCACTTAAATGCTATGACCACCTCTGATCGGATAACAGTGCCATTCCAGATTCAACGACCACACCCCAGCAGACAGGGCCCTGCTGTGATGCATGTGACGCTTTCAGCTTCCCCATGTTTCTCACAGGAGCATTAGTCTGTAGATAGTGTCCATCTACAGTGATGGAAAAAAAAGGATTTAAATACTTTAACGACATGACAGGACTTGATTTTCCACTAAATTCCCATTTTCCTCACATTTGGAGGCATGTAACATGTTTTCAATATTCCAGCATTTATATGTGGAAGGATATGAAATGTTTGGTATCATAGGACCCTCCAAGAATTTCTTCAGTCATTCCACCTACTTGAAGGGAAACTACTCTGCAGTCTGGTATTGCTTATGTACAGCATACTATACAGAGACCAGAGAAAGTACAAGCAAGAGCTGTTTGAGGAGGTCAGAAAAATTATTACAGAAATCAATGTTAAAGGTTGATGAACCTTGAATCATTGCAAGGCACAAGGAAGTCTCAAGACTACCAAGACACCCTGAAGCTAAACATCAAAAATAGTTTAGAAAAAGACACCGGGCTATTCTTAAATGACCCATTATGAGCCCCATTGAATATCAAGGAAAGATTTGAAGATTGTATTCAAATTTAATCGTTCTAAATATTCAACTCAGTGTTTATTCACAGTGTAAATATCTGAATAAATATGCTAAAAGCACAGTCAACATAGTTAATATGGGCAGTTTGTTTACAGAATAAAAAGTAAGGAATACTATTAAACTTGGTCAGTTTCAAGGTATTTCAGATTTTTTTGTTGTTTGTGTATTGTGGAAAGTTACTTACAATTGTTTCTGAATATTGAATAGCGTCCATGTCTGTCCGGGGGTGTGTGTATAACAAGTTTCTTTGCCTTTCCTTGTGCCTTTGCAGTTTGTGAGATGCATAACTAACTAATTTCTTTGAAGGGCAAGAGTTTGAGTTGTTTTCTGCACTCCACCTTTTCTGAAAGCATACATCTTTCCTTGTGAAAAGTCAACCCATCTTGTAAATAATTGAAGTATGCTGGATCAAAATATGCTAAAAGCACAGTAAACATCGTAAATATGAGCAGTATCATCAGTTTCTCAGCAGCTGTTGCCAGGGTATGGCTCAGCAGTCCAGCAACTTAACATTTCTGCAACTCAGCGTTCATACTTCACAGTTGCTTCATGTGCAATGAATTCATATCTGTGTTTCCCTACATCACTGATTGAATGTTTTTTTTCCCTTTAAGAGGACTGTATACTGTTTGATATTCTTTTCTCTCTTTTTTGTCTTTGTCTTAATTTCTCTCTGCATAAATGTTTTCTTTTTGGTTTTGGAACTGTCACAGAACTTCCAAGTAGCATGGTACCAGTAGATGCACTTTTCTTCTAAATTTTAGGTCTAAATCCTCACCAACCATCGACCAATTAGCCAATTATCTTAGAAAGTTTTCAAGAAGGTTGTTTTTAACCGAGTCATTTATTTATTTATTTTTATTCCAACAACATTTGGGAAACGTTTGGGGACAAATATTCTAAATATAAACAATAAAAATTGAATTATTGTGATTTGGAAATCTGACCCCACCATTCAGCTTTTTTTCAGTCCTTTGACTTTTAACTGGCCAAAAAGCATGCATGAACACATTACCCCAGGTTTATGTTCCTATCACTGGCCCACTGTCTGTTTCTGCAATAGTTTAAAAATAATGATGCTCACTTTTAAAGTTTTAAAGGGTTTATAACTGGTCAGTCTCCACAACTCTATCAGATCTCCGCTTTCAGCCGAGCAAGTTCTACTAAATGCTGCTAGAAAGAGGCTAAGACACAAAGTTTCGCCTCACAGTAGCTGCTCCCTTTCTGTGGAACTGCCTGCCTCTTCAAAAAGTTCTTTACACTTATTCCTACTGCACAAACACAATATTGGCCAGCAGCGTTTGAATGTATTGCACATAAAACATGTGTATCAATATATTTGGCAGCTCTTGGTGGGTTCCAAAGGTCGAAAACTCTAAACATATTTTCCTAGTTAAATAAAGATAAGAATCCTGATCAAACATTGTCAAGTGCTATCAGTGGTGTCTAATGTATTTTCAAGGCATCCTCTGTGTCCAGTGACCTTCTCTTTTTCCTTTGACTAGGTATCTCAATCTCCAGTGGCTACCTGTACCACATTTTGCCACCACCTATGGTCTCCAGTGTCAATCGTACCAGCTGCTTGTAAATCAAAAAATGTACATACCCATCACTTGTCTGCATGTGGACCAAATTATTTCCTAATTGGACTTTCTATTTACCTTAACATTGTTTCTGTGAATCTAAAATACGTAATAAACACTGAGAAACATTGGTGTTTTCTCTGTACCCATAACTTTATTTGGTGTTTCTTGAAATACCAAATAAACAGCAGAAATTATAAATGCTTAAAAAGAAGACAACTGAACTTATTTTCTTATCCAGCTGTCTTCTATTTAAGCACTTAGGACTGTCAAGTCATTGATGACTGAGAATGGAGACCAACATAAAGAGCAGAAATCCAATTTGAAAGTTAACCTTACTCGGCTTGCTCCACTGTGTCTGAAACTGTCCTTTTAAACGTACAAAAGTCTCACTACCAACTATGGGTACCCAGCTGTACCTCTAATAGCTTTGAAGTAGGCAATTAAAGATAAAAATTGTCATCGAAAAGTATGAGCTGCACATTTTCAAACTCAACATAATTACTATAGAGAATCCTTTTAGGAATAGCAGCACAGTTAAGTCTAGATGTATCGGAGATCAGTAAGTTTTGAGCCTTAGAGAGTTTCAATGTGCCCAGTGAGTGTTATAGTTAACATAGGTGAAGTGGGCTATAGTGGTTGACTTTAACTGTGGGCGTGGAGATAATAAGCCATTTAAAAAAGACAGGACAGAACAAAAGCTATAAGTCGGGAACCTCTGGAAAGAGAGCTGCTAAAGAATTCTTATAATGAGGAACACAAGGAACTGCTACAATGGGTCAGTACCTCTGATCTCAGGTAAAGTTCCAAGTAGGGCAAAGAAGTGCTGTAGGTAGTGAGGTCTAAAGATTTTTTACATTAACACTGGTATGAATCTACAAAGAAACAACACTCTCGTATGACAATGAACTTTGTATGTTAACCAGAAGAACGATTAAGCTAATACAAGCAGCTTAAATTAGCTTTCTCTAGAGGATGGCTGAACTCACCCTACATTGTTGCTTCTTTCTCTTAAATTGTTTGGGCATTTGGTAGGGTTGCCTTCTGTCTAAGATGGCATAAACAGTGTGAGGATTGGGAGTTCATTTCCCAAATGGATCACCCATGCTGAAAGGGTCTCAAACCTCTTAGCCCTCAGGGCACTGGAATTAAAGTCTTAAGTGAGAAATAAGGTATTTTTTCATAGTAAATTATTAAAAGGAGTACATAAATATATTACACAAGCCTCTGTACCTGTCATGGTCAAATTGTGCAAACTCTTATAAGGTTAAAGGCCTGTATATTTCAGAAGCTGGCAGGTTCAATTCAATTCAATTCAGTTTATTTATATAGCGCCAATTCACAACACATGTCATCTCAAGGCACTTCACAAAAGTCAGGTACATACAGTCCAATTAATCTTAATCATTGAACAGTGCAGTCAGATTCTGTTATTTATTCAAATTGGATAAAAAGTTTTTCTATCTAAGGAAACCCAGCAGATTGCATCCAGTCAGTGACTTCCAGCATTCACTCCTCCCGTTGAGCATGTAGAGACAGTGGACAGTCCCTGGCGTTGACTTTGCAGCAATCTCTCATACTGAGCATGCATGTAGCAACAGTGGAGAGGAAAAACTCCCTTTTAACAGGAAGAAACCTCCAGCAGAACCAGGCTCAGTGTGAGCGGCCATCTGCCACGACCGACTGGGGGTTTGAGAGAACAGAGCAGAGACACAAAGAGAACAAAGAAGCACTGATCCAGGAGTCCTTTCTATGGGAAGGAAAAGGTAAATGTTAATGGATGTAGCTCCTTTAGTCGTTTCACCTAGAAAGAAGGAACAGATAAACTCTGAGCCAGTTTTCAAGTTTAGAGTCTGAAGAGAGCACATTGAGTTAGTTACAGTAAAAGCTCAGTCAGTAGCTATGTCTAGGAGAGAGAAAGGGTTAAACAATAAAAGACAGGGCAATGTGGATCATCGGTAGAGGGTGAGCATTAAGTTGTTGCCAGCAGAAGCTTGGAGGATTCCCCTCTCCAGAAAGGTGTTACAGGTAGACACAGAGTCAGGCCAGGTGTAGCTTCTAGGAAGAGAAAAGAGAGAGAACAAAGTTAAAAGCTGAAATAACAGCAAATAATACAAAATTGAAGAGTAGTGTGAGAAAGTAGCGAAGAGGGTGAAAGTGGTCATTATGTCCTCCAGCAGCCTAAGCCTATAGCAACATAACTACAGAGATAGCTCAGGATAACCTAAGCCACTCTAACTAACTCTAACATTCCTTTAAAGCTGACTTTAATCAGCACACACTGTACCGAGGAGGAAGAAAGAAGTTGTGTGGCATTACTGGTTACTTTTTTTTAACAAGCTGGGATCCTGCTCTAGGAGTTTTTATTACTTGAAAAAATGTTTTGTAGAATTTTACTTTCAATTAGCCAGACTTCTTCATATGAAGATTTACTTATTTTTAGTCTAGTCCTTTTCCCTAACTATGGTGGCATATTTTGTGTGATTTAAAGGAGAAAAGTGAACATGTTAAGGACAGAAAAAGTTTAGTCAAAAGAACTATCTACATTAACTGAGCAATATATGAAAATCATGTCTCTAAGTGATGCTTCATTCTTCAGTTCTTTAAAAATTGCTGCTTACTGACTCTCTCCATTCCATTTGATTGAGCTTGCGCTATTCATTTTGCAAATAAACCTTAGTCTTTGGGTGTGGAAAGCGGATAGACTTAACCCAATGACCTGCAACTGAATTGCAGCAAACAGTGATTCAACACAGTAATGACTTGAATGCTGAATAAAGATGCTAACTTTTTTGTAAAAGAATTAGAAAGTTATGCATCATGGTTTCCTTCACTTTAGAGTGTTGCACTACTTTGTGTTTATCACATAAAATCCCAATGAGATATATCGACCTTTGTAGTGTGTCTTCCCAGTTTGGTTTTAGCACAGGCTGCATGTAATAAAGTGGCTGTATTTAAAAGTGGTTCCTGGAAACATTTTCCCTAATGGGTCCTGCATTGACAAATGTTTGAAAATTGATTCTTATTGAAATGTCTAATCAAATTCAGTTATATAAAATCATGGGATTCTCGCTCCATCCTTTATCAGCTTCCTTTGCAGAACGTATGCTAGTTTTAATGTCTTCAAAATGACAACAAAGCAAACATTCAGCCTAGTGGAGTAACCTTCAAAGCCGGTCTTATCAGAAGCTGCTCAAAAAAGACTATAATAGGCCCTTGTTTAAGTTGAGCTGCAATGTTCGATTGCTGAATGCATTCTGTGACTGTTGCTTCTATTCTTGCAAGAATAAAACAAAGCGTTAAAGAACACTAAAGTGTCTCCCCACATCCCTATGACGTTGTTTTCACAGCAGTTGACAGCGCTAATTCATCCGAAGAGTTCAAGAGCTAAATTTTTCTTGAATGATTTATAGGTCTGAGGAAAGTGGCTTAACCGCCGGCTCTTGTTATTGTTGAAATGAAAGAACCTCATACCAACTACGAAGCATGTAGCTGGGAGCCTCATGGTTTGGGGATGCTTTGCTGCAGCAGCACCTGACCAGCTCAGCATCATAGAATCCACAATGAATTGTACCGTGTTGGAGTTAAAATGCATTAAGGATTAAAGAAAATGCACCCTTTCCATATTATTGTAACAGCCAAACCCAGTACTGATGAAAATTATTCGAACTGAGGGTAAAAAACTACTCTGGGAAGCTCCACCCTCATCCACATCGTGCCACACTGACCAGAATGTTCTTTGCACCATTTTTTACTTCTCCTTGTTGCCAATAAACATGATAAGTGTCTTTAAGTTACCATTACATGGAATATTTCACTTATGTTCAGTCAAAGCAACACACTAAAATAACCCATTGTTTTAAACTGAACTTTTGTGTGAAAAACATGCATTCCAAAGGAAAATTCCAAAGAAGTTCTCAGCTAGCCTAAACATTATCGTACTCATACTCGTACTCGTACTCGTACTCGCCGGAACCAGGTCGCAGGGGCAGGAGACTCGGTAGTGACACCCAGACTTCCCTCTCCCCAGACACCATCTCCAGCTCCTCCGGGAGGAGCCCAAGGCACCCCCAGGCCAGCCGAGAGACTTTGTCCCTCCAGTGTGTCCTGGCCCGTCCCCTGGGCCTCCTCTCAGTGGGACGTGCCTGGAACACCTCCAGAGGGAGGCGTCCAGGAGGCATCCAGTATAGAAGCCCGAGCCACCTCAACTGGGTCCTCTCAATGTGGAGGAGCAGCCCTCCCGGATGGCCGAGCTCGATCTGTAAGGGAGTGCCAAGCCACCCTACGGAGAAAGATCATATCAGCCGCTTGTATCCAGGATCTTATTCTTTCAGTCATGACCTAAAGTTCATGGCCATAGGTGAGGGTAGGAACATAGACCGACCGGTAAATCGAGAGCTCAGCTTTTCGGCTCAGCTCTCTCTTCACCACAACAGACCGGCACAGCGTCCCCACTACTGCGGCAACCGCACCGATCCGTCTGCCGATCTCCTGTTCTATTCTCCCCTCACTTGTGAACAAGACCCCAAGATACTTGAACTCCTCCACTTGACTCAGGAACTCCCCTCCAACTTGAAGCAGACAAGCCACCCTTTTCCGGTCTAGAACCATGGCCTCGGACTTGGAGGGGCTGATCCTCGTCTCAGCCGCTTCACACTCAGCTGCGACCCCTCCCAGTGCATGCTGTAGGTCCTGGCTAGAGGAGGCCAGCAGGACCACATCATCTGCAAAAAGAAGAGACGAAATCCACCGGTCCCCAAACTGGAGCCCCCCCAGCCCTTGGCTGCGCCTAGAAATCCTGTCCATAAAGTTATGAACAGGACCGGTGACAATGGGCAGCCCTGCTGGAGTCCAACATGCACAGAGAACATGTCCGACTTGGTTGCCGGTAATGCGGACCAAACTCCTTCTCCGCTTGTACAGAAACCAGATGGCCCCTAATAAAGGGCCCCCGACTCCGTACTCGTGGAGCACCCCCCACAGGGCACCACGAGGGACACAGTCGAATGCCTTCTCCAGGTCCACAAAACACATGTGGACCAGCTGGGCAAACTCCCATGAACCCTTGAGTACCCTGTAGAGGGTATAGAGCTGGTCCAGTGTTTTACGGCTGGGACGAATGGTCATGACAGCCCCAAAACATCCAGAGACTTGAGGTACTCAGGGCGGATCTCATCCACCCTCGAAGCCCTGCCACTGTGGAACCACCTCTATGACTTCAGCCTGGGTGATGAAAGAGTCCAACCCCAAGTCCTCAGTCTCTGCTTCCACCAGGGAAGGTGTGACGGGAGGATTGAGAAGATCCTCAAAGTACTCCTTCCAACACCTGATAATGTCCCCAGTCGAGGTCAGCAGCTCCCCAACCCCACTGTTAACAGTGTTGGTGAAGCACTGCTTCCCACTTCCCGGACAGTTTGCCAGAATCACTTTGAGGCCAACGGGTAGTCCTTCTCCATGGCATCACTGAACTCTTTCCAGGCCAGAGTTTTTGCCACCCTGGGCCGCAGCACGCTTGGCCTCACGGTACCTGTCAGCCGCCTCATTAGTCCCACAAGCCAACCACAACTGATAGGACTCCTTCTTCAGCTTGAGAGCATCCCTTACTCTCGGTGTCCACCACCATCTTCGGGGATTGCCGCCGTGACAGGCACTGCAGACCTTACGGCCACAACTATGGGCAGCAGCATTGACAATAGACGCAGAGAACATGGTCCACTCGGACTCTATGTCTCCAACCTCCCCCGGAATCTGGTCAAAGCTCTCCCAGAGGTGGGAGCTGAATACATCCCTGGCCAAGGGCTCCGCCAGACTTTCCAGGAAGACCCTCACTATACGCTTGGGCCTGCCAAGTCTGTCCGGCTTTTTCCTTTTCCAGCGGATCCAACTCACCACCAGGTGGTGATCAGTGGACAGCTCAGCCCCTATCTTCACCCGAGTGTACAAGATTTACTGCCGAAGGTCTGAAGACAAAGTCAATCATCGACCTCCTGCCAGGGGCGGAGCCAGACTTTTATCATTGGGGGGGCCAGAGAGGGGCCAAGGCTATCTCACGGGGTCCACAAACTATGAGAATGACTTTGTTTCTCTAACAATCAGTTTCTAACTGTTACCTACTGTATATTTAAGTACATACCAAGTACACAGGAGATGAGATTTGTGTACATAATTTGCAGTTCAGAATGTCGAATATATTATTTTTTAATATATAAATAATGTTGAAAGAAAATATATAAGTTGTAACAGTATCCTATTGTAACCAGTATTAGATCAATATATATATTATGTAGCGACCATCAGGTTCTATCTCTTTGGTTGCTTCTGGGTTTGGGTGGATCCAGGTTACTACCCGCTTACAAACAATGTCCAGACTGGGAAATAAGTTGGGGGGTGCTCCCATTTATTGAACAGCTTTCAAATCGATGATAATCCAACATCAAAGTGAGGGACTACAATAGCAGGCATAATGGATAACATACTGTGGTGAGTGTGAAGTATAGAGACTAAACAGGATCAACAGAGCGGTAAAAACCGTAGGACCTTCCCTAACCCAAACCCTCTGCCTTCTCACCTCTGCACCTATATACACCAAAAATTGTGTACTTGTCAACATTTTTTTCTTTTCATGTTCTCCTCCCCCTACCCCCCCCTTCTGTTCTTTTTTTTAACACTATCTGCATATTATGTATTCAAAGGAGACCTATATGGAAGAAGCACGTATAGAGCATAGATGGATAGATTTATTCAAAAATAAATTAATGATAAATAAAGAAATATAAACATAGATAAGGCTAGCTAACTAGCAGGTTTCAGTTAAGTAGAATTACCACTGGGTCCTTTCGGAGGAACAAAAGCAGTACCGGACACAGCTGGGAAGAAGACAGTGGTATGTCCTGGGACTGGCTCACCATCATCCTGGTCAGAGGCAGTGGCCTCGGTGGCTTCAGAATCCTCCCTAGATAGAACTACATTAAACCAAAAATATGAGTATTTTCAAAATACAAAAATTTATCATAAACACCACACATTAGCAGCAAACAACATTTCAAAATAATGGAAATCTGAAGGTAATTACTGACCTGGGTAATGACCTGGTGATGGTTGGCTGTGTCTAACATTCCCTCTCTTGACTGGTCCCAGGGTGGGAGCCATCGGGGCTGCTGATACCAGAGCGGAACTCTATTTGATTTGTGCCTGATTTGCTTCCTGTAAAAAGAAGTCGTGTATCTTGTCTCCCTGCCTTTTCATTCTCAATCATATCACTCCAAATACTACTAACAGAATGTCATCAACTCCCCTCTTATTACCTCAAAAAGTCATGGTAAACAGATTGTGGCTGTAAATTGAGTACTCAAACTGTTAGTAAGTAAAGTTTATATGCATGGAATACCTAGAAAGTTCTGAACCATGAACAAAACTTTTCAGCTTCTTAACAGGGTAGCATAATCCCGTTACATTTCACCTAACCATCAGAGCAACAATCCACTAGCAGGCTGATTGTCTGCTATTTCATTGCTCTTAAATCATTAGAGAAGCACATTTACATGCAACAACCCATATTAAATGAAGACATAAATGTGGAGCGGCTGTCTGTAGAGGCCAGCTAACGTTAGTTTGATGCGTGCTACTTGTAGTTGTTGCTGAACTACCAAACATAATCTCCTATGTAACACAGAAGTTATTTTAAACATTGCCTTATCAGGAAACCACTGTTAAACTTACTTTGGATGTTGTTTATCTGGTATATTATCTTAGAGTAAAACAGGTTGTACAGTGTTCATCTACGTTGTGATCCTCTGTATCTCCTCGCAGCTCTCACTCCGCACTACCGCTCTCCAACTTCGTCGGCTGCCCGATCCTCTTTGCATAGGTCACTTATGGTTCCCCCTTCAGGTGGTGTGCCCACTGGGGGGTGACCTTGCATCTCTCGCCCTGGCTTGGCCTGGGCAGGAGCAACCCGGCCACGAGGTGCTCTCCGACGAGTCCCGACCCCAGGCCCTGCTCCGGGGTGGGACCCTGGCTCCGCCGTACCGGACGACATCACATGCCTCGATTTATTGGTCCTCATGAAGGTGTCTTGAACCACAGTCGATTAAGGACCCATATAATCATTTATATTTGATGACATATTTTAAAATTCCTAATTATCCTGGAACTTTTCTCATGCAGCGCTGTGAATCCCATACAAAAAGAGTAAACGGCAGAAAAGTGCTGTTGCATGTAGTTATTTATTATATAGCATTATGTTTTGAGTTATTGTAAGCCATTATAATAAATATTTTGTTGTTGCCCCTCTCAGGACTACACTACCAAGGTGGGTGAGTGAGATGTATGCTTAAGGCATAATTCAACCATTTCCCAGCCTGTTGGTTCCTGAATTGAAATCTTTCTTCTCACAGCTACCGAATCTTAACAGTAAAAAGAGTTAAATACTTCAACTGGTCAATGTTAACATTTAAAAAAAATTGGCAAAGGTTGCTGCTTGATCAATCAGGAATCTAGATAAGGAAATTTGTCTTTAGTTAGAAATGGCTGAAATGTAATATTTTCAAGGTTTAAGTAAATGGTTAAAGATATCACTGTAAATGAACACGGTCTTACAAAACATTGAGTTATTTTTTTATTGTTTTCTCTTTGTAAACAAACAAAAAATCCCAATCAGTGGAGTTGTAGTTATATTTTATGTAAGTGTTAAACTTCATAAACTGATAAGACATGGCTATGATGTTTTTGCCCCCTAACGTCTTACTTCTTTAAGATTTGGCTGTTAGTCGAAGTAGAACCGTTCTTTGCTGCCTACTGCATGTTCATTGGCTCAGTGCTGAAATTGACTGTTTTAGAGTTGCAGGAACACTGAGCTAGGTTAGAGAGAGGTCAGAGACTCTTAACTTTTCCTTAAGTAATAAAACATATCCGTCTGTTGACATCTTTTGTTTAAGTAAAGCAAGGTTATTTTTTGTTGTTGACCTGTTGTTAAATCATCTCATTACTTTCAATCCTAAATGCTACTTTAAACGATACTTGAAATCCTAAACAAATCAGAGCATTCTCTAATAAAAACTGAATATTTATCAATAGTGGGTTTTTTTTTTTACATGACTGTATATTTCATGTAGAGTATGTTTTTTAGAATTAGTTACTTCTGGCGTTATAGGTTTATTTAAATTTCATTTCATTTAAATTTTCTTTTTTTTCCATTTTGAGCTAATATGAAGACATTTTGTTCATGTTACATCTGTCTGTCTATCTGTGTCTATATGTGATTAGAAATATTTTTCATTCAACAGGTGCAACTTGTTTTACACTTTTCTCCAGTATTCAGTACTTCAGAGGAGTTCTTGATGTTCTATGTGTAATACATGGTTTTTGAAAATCCTTGTCCCACCTAAACATATTATTTTTCCAGCAGGTGGGTGGGATCTGGGCACCCTGGTCCTCCGTCAAAATTTTCGACACCAAAGGGAACGTTTTATGCGACCAATGTAAATTTTATCTGTGCACTGTTGTCTTCTCAGGATCTTGAGGGAACATTTAGGAGAGAAGGAAGTGCAGCTGTCCCTGACATTTGATGCCGTGGACGAGGCAGATCTGGCTAATTACACCTGTTACGTTGAGAACCACATTGGGAGGCGCAGCGGGAGTGCAATACTGCAGAAGAAAGGTACATTTCTCTTTTTTTACCTCATAGTTAGCCTTTGCTGCTGCATAAGATAGACCAAAAATCAGTTGTTTGTTCACTCAAAGAAATTTGTCATATCTAGATTACCACAAATATTTCTGGCGCCTTGGCACAACCCAGATTTAGCTTTCTTTTGTTCTAAAAAAAAGGTCAGACAGTTTAGTAGCGAGTTCTTCATGAAAGATATGAGTTATAATGTTCATTTAATTTAAGACCTTGACATTTACTGCATTGAATAAACAAAAATTATTTCACTCTGCCAAAAAAAATAATAAATTAATTAAATGTCAAATGTATAATTCTTTGTAAATCAAAAGATATGTCATCTTTCTAAAAGTTGGAAAAAAGGATGGATAACTTTCTAAACAATAAAAAGACCAAACACAAAGAATCTCAAAATCCAGCCTAAATTATTAATACACACTGTATAAATGCCTACATTCCTCACAAGTCATCAGCTGTATTTCTAAATTGATTTAAAGAAATACTTTCAAAAACCCAGAAACAGCAATCAAACCCTTCTTATAATCGCTGACCAGCTTTTTGCTTGTTTCCTCTGGTATTTTAATGATTTACTTTGGTGATGAGCTCCTGGTCTTTGAGGTTGAAAGGCATTCTTGCCATCACGCTAACCTTTAACTCCCTCCAGATTTCTGATCAAATTCAAGTCAGAACTCTGGCTCGGCCACGTTGAAATGTATTAGTAAGATGTGGTGACCCGTCACAAACAGTGCATCTCAATACGCCCCCTAAAATGCTTCTGATTGTGTAACATCTAACCAAAAGTGTTGTTTATTGTGCGTTTTATTGTTTGTTCTATTATAATGGTACAATAAAATAAAAAAGAAACAAGTACCTCTATACCTTGCAGTTTGCATGCATTGTTTGAAACTGCAAAAATAGGTCCCTGGAAACAGAATTTATCATTAAATATTATATTTGCAGAGCATCACCTTGAATCAAAACAATGACTGGCCTTTATTAATGTTTGAGATTTTCTTATTATTGTCTTTGCTTTACACCCCCAGGTTATAAATTCCTTTATGGAGAAATTACAAAGCATACTCAAGGCTACTGCCTGGTAATTATCTGGTTATTATGCTGGTAATTTTACAATATTAGCTAATTATGTATTTTTTCTTTCTAAGCCATTACTCACCTGTAACCACCTTATAACCAAACTGGAATAGAATGTGTAATATGGATATTTTTGGTTTCCTTTACATCAACAAGACAAATAATGAGTACAATCTATTCCACTGGCAAAGACGGACTATAATAAACATGAAGATGCATTTAAGGGCTCTAGAGCTTTCACAGTGTGTTCTCCCTAAAGCAGTGCTTTATTTTTCATGCTTTACTCTGGCTTGCTAAATATAAATTCACATCTGCTTTAGTTACCTGGGACATATCCTATCTCTCTTTATAGTTCTGTTAACAAGTAGCGACCCTCTGGCTCGGGAGCCAATTCTGCTTTTGTGGCCTAATAAATATTTGTAGATGCAAACCGCTTCCAAGGTAATTAAGACTTTAAACACGCGCTTGTTGTTCAGTTATCTGTGAAAGCTCTTCAAAAGCTTAATTTAAGTTATGTGTATAGGTGGCCCTGAGGAGAATGAAAGAGTGTTACTTCCAGAACCACAGAATTCGACAGTTCCGTGCAAAGGTTTAACATTTTCACATTTTTTCACATTACAGCGACAAACTGGACTGTGATTTTTAAACAGATTTTATGTGACCAAAACATAATTGTGAAATGAAATTCTTGGTTTTCACCTTTCACACATAAAAAATCTGACCTTGCATTTTTATTTAGCACCTGCAGCTGTAACCTCCGGGGTATGCCTCTACCAGCTTTGTACATCTAGAGACTGAGAATTTCTGTCCATTTTTTACAAAATAGCTCAATCTCAGTCAGGTTGGATGAGTATCTGTGAACAACAAGTCATGCCACAGATTTATGATTACACTTAGGTTTGGACTTTGACTGAGCCATTCTACCACATAACCATGCTTTAATTGAAACCATTCAATTATTGATCTGCTCCCACGCCATGATACTGCACCCACAATGGGGATTGTGTGTTCAGGGTGAGATGCAATGTTAGTTTTAATATTGCATTCAGGCCAGAAAGTTAAACTTTAGTCTAATCTGACCAGAGCACCATCTTAAACATGTTTTCTATGTCCTGTCAGTAGACTTTTGTACCTGAGCTGTAAATCTCTGCTGCCTCTCTGATCAATGGGAAGGGCCCATTGAGCATTGATCTCTGATCAATGCTCTTAAAAAAGAGAGCACTACAATTATGCATTAGGCTGTGCTGATTTACCACACACAATCCCGACAAAATAAAAGTTTAGTGGTTTTAATATGACAAAATGCGGAAAAGTCAAATAACTATAAGTACTTATTTAACTGTAAAAACATAGCTGTTGCTTTATATATGCATGAGGGTGCTCTTCTTTTCATACATTTTCAGTCCCCCCGTCTCTTGCTCTCCATCTGGCAAGCAAAGACAACAGGCCAGTCTGAGTCAAAGTTCAGGACCCAAAAGAGTAAAGAACAAAACCTACAGAGACAGAAAAAAGTGTTAGAGCAGTGCTGCAGGAGAAGATGAATCGTCACTGTTAGCTCAGGTCTCTGAAGGAAGAAAAAGCTGCATGACTGCCCTCTATATGAAATATAAGTATGTAGGAATGGGCAGAATTGGAGAAATGTTAGAAAAGATAAAGCAGTGAGAGGTGGAACAAGGCAAGAAATCAGAGAACAACATAATGTGGAAAGGTGCAGACAGAGAAAAGGTTAGGGATGATGTTTGAGAAAACAGGAGTAGAATCTGTGAGGAGAAAAAAAGAAAAGTAATGCAGTTGGAGAGCGCAGGGCTAAAACAAGTCTTTCTCTTCAAACATCTGACTCCTGCTACATGCTTTGGGAGTCCTATCTGTCTTCCTATACTTGTCCAACACCAGAGGGACACGTACCCTGAGACACTTCCAGAGGGTTTCGGGATGACAATCCTGGGGTCCCATTATTCTCAGTGTAATTAGCTACTGTACAACTGTGTTTAAGCATGCTCATGCATCCAAAGCTTTAAACATACAAAAATGCAGCTTTACTGCAGGCTACGTATGTTCTGTATATACACAGTCCTGTGGAAAAGCATTAAAACTTCCCTCATTTCTTCACTATATGCTTTAAAGAAACAGCCAATCTTATAACTTTTCAAGTGACCTTGAAAATTAAGCAAAAAAGAATAAAGTAAACTTGATCAATACTTGACCAGAATTTCTCCAGTTCTGCAGTTGGTGCACTGCTCTTTTAAAAAAACACTCCTTTATGTTTCTTTCTACCTTTTTCTGCTTTCCGCTAAATTACTTCTTTAAATCTAACACCTCTGAGATGTCTGAATCATGGTTTAAGATACACAACATGGTAGAGATATGGTTTTGTAGCACTTTTTCCCTTAATCCAAATCCCAAAGAATAGAAGTCTTGTCTTTTCTTTTGCTTCCTCTCGTCTATATCTGGTCTCTGATCATTTTATATTGAAAGGAAGTGAGCAGCGGATAAACGCTCTAAAGTGGATTTAACTCCAGCTTACAAGCTATGCTTCCTGAATGAAGTCATTCCAGTCAGTGTATTGCTCATTGAGGACTTCAGGTCTCTCTGTGTTTGAATTTTGAACCCTCTAAACTTCAGACATGGGAATTTGTACATGGCGACTGCTACATTTCAGTCTTGGCCCAAGATATAGCTGCATTAGCTCCAGAAGCAAATTCTCAGTCATTTCTTACCATGAGAGAGTTTTATATAATCTCCTTTAGTTTGGGCTAAAAGGGACTACTTAGAAAACAAATGGTTAAAGATGATTCACTAGTATACACCTAGAAGGGCTACAGTAAATCCCACATGAAAAACAAACAAAGGGGACTGTAGAAGAAAATCCTAATATTCCAGAAAATATATCACACAAAGAATACATGGATAAAGGAATGCTGTCAGGGTTCATCATGGTTTTTCCTCGTTTTAAGTAACGTGTTTGTAGGAACAGGTAGGAGAGCTGGGGGTTTAACATCAGATTACTTGAAAATTCACATAACCAGGTACATTATTTCTTTCACATAACTAGGTAAACTTCTTCTTTTGGATAAGCAGGTAAATACTATAACATAACTAGGTAAATTATTTCCTTAATGTAATTAGTTAAAAATAAATGTAAAAAGAAAAAAGGAAGCAACAGAATTTACTGGATATTGAGCTAAAAGAGTGATTAAAGATACACGTAAACACAAAAACATTCCTGTCAATGATGACAAAGTTATCCAGGCTAAATTTGTGACAGAGGTAGTGGAACAAAGTTCAAACTGACATAAGGAAAATACCCGTTTGTAGTTTGATCATTTTGTTGTCTTTCGAGGGAACAACAAATAAGCAAATTCCTGAATTTTATTTTCTATGGTTTAAAATGGAACCAAAAGATAAAGAGACAATAACACAGTACTTTGAGGAGTTTTAGAACAAATGTGATAACATTTTCTAATATTTCAAGCTTGGTCATAAATCCCCAAATGTACACTTTTATAAATATATACAACTTGGATAAAAACAGTCTTGAAGTGTTCAGCAGAGGTCATCAATATCAGTGCGCTCAGAATCATATGGATTTATGCAAAAAATTGTTTCTGCTTTAGCTGTTGGTCAACATTACATAGTGAAATATGGGCCATTTTCCGTCCAACATCTGGGCCGGTCTAAACAAAGGTTGGAAACTTCCATTGTACTCTGCTGTTCGGCCAAACATATCTGCTAAGTCGGCTTTGCATTTCTTCTGAAAAGCACTAAACACATCTTTCATGCGGAGTTGTTGAGCTAAACTTTGCATACTGAAATGAGCAGCTTCACTGACTCTCCTGCTCAGAGTTGATTGACAGGACACAGAGGAGCACAGTTTGTTCTTCTGTGGCCCAGAGGATATTGAAAGACCATAAAAGGCGATTATATAATCGGCTTGTTATGCATCTGCTGGAGATGCTGGTTGCTTTGGGTTTAGTCAAATAAATATCCACCGTTTTAGGTAGTTTTTTTTTTCCAGTATGGAACTTTGATAAAATGAACCTACTCCCTACCCTCTTGTCACTGACTGTTATCCATAGAATGAGTAAAACCTTTCAGACAAGCAAAGTCTTTTGTAACTTTCACTTTCTGTGTAAAAGTTCCCTAACTGGGCCAATTGTTCCAGATCCTCCTGCCTAAATCCTTGGAGCTAATAGGGTCACATTTGGGTCCCTGAACACAAACGACAGCCTAAACAAAGCAGAAGTTATCCTAAGTTAGCGCATGTTATCAAAGCTTGATTTCATTTGCCGAGTGTGCGTGATTGAATTAGGATGTGCCCTCACTCTGCACTGACCCAAGGTAATGGCTTGATGCATCCTTGTTGCACAGATGCACTCGCACAGACACACGCACCTACAGTACACGCACAGTCCACTTATCGTAACTGACAGAGCAGAACGAGCTGCCCTCAGCCACCATGACGGTAGTCTTAGCAGAGAGGGGAGCGCAGGAACGGAGGCAGACTGAAAGAGCTGACAGGAGAGAGAAAGTGACAAACTGGTAGGACTGATGGATACTGGTTCTCTGATGCCATTCAAAGTTTTGTCAAAGCTTGGACACATTTTGTTTCATTATAGGAGGGATTGCTTTAGCATGATAAAGTAGGACAATCCCCCGCATGGCTCTCAAACTGTGTTCTAAAAGGTTTTTGAGGGCGCTGTGTGGCTAAGTGGTAGAGCAGCACCGTACATGGAGGCTACAGTCCTAGATGCAGCTGTCCCAGGTTCGATTCCCAGCCCTGAGCCATTTATTGCATATCTTGCTCTTCTCTTGATCCCCTTCTTGCTGTTGAGCCACCAGTGCCACAAAAACCTAAAACAAAGGTTATGCAGCTTCTGCTGATGAATTTCCATCTTCATGGAGTGTCTTGTATTAATAAACCTTGACTTCCTTTTATTTTATTTGAAAGACCAACAAAAGTAGCACATAAATTCTAATGGGACAGTTTTCAACAAAAAAAATCTATAATGTAGAAAGTTTGTATTTAGCACATTTACTCTAATACCCAATGTAACAGTCAGTGTGACCAATTGCCTTTAGTTTCACTTAGTTATCATACAGAGTCCAACTGTGTGTAATTCACCTCCATACCTCTGTGGGAGACTCAGAGGTTTGTTAGAGAACAAATTAAAAGAGTATGGCACAACTGTAGAACTGCCAAGACATGGCCCTCCACCTGAGCTGACAGGCCAACAGTTCTTACTTTATAATCAGCCAGGAGGTCCATCGTAACTCCTGAGGAACTGTAGAGATCTAAGGCTCAGGTGAGGGAATCTGATAACACGACAACTATTAGTTGTGCTCTCCAGATCTGGCCTTTATGGAAGAGTTATAAGAAGAAAATTATTCTTGAAAAGAGATGGATAAAGTTAATTTAGTAGTTTGATGTTTTTTTAATAAAGAATATTCATCTTTGTTCATCTTTAATAATAATTAATGATATGCATTAATTCAAACAACCCCCGTGTATTTTTGAACCCCTTACCATGAGTGGGAGAAAGAGACAGATTAAAATTGCCTTTGCAAGATTTTAAGATCTTTGAGTTGTTAGCCAAGGGATCATGGTGCAGTCCCCAACAGAGATGTTAAACCTCTTGACCTTTTTGGAATCCTGTCACATTACAACCACAGACTTCAATGAAAAACTGTGAAGTGAAAGCAAAAAGGCTACATGGTTTTCAATTTTCTTTACGACTAAAAATCTGGTCTTCTTTGTCAAATAGTTCAAGCTCAGTCAGATTAGATGGACAGTGATTTTAAACCAAGTCTTGCCACATATTCTCAATTGTATTTACATCTAGACTTTGGCCTAACACATGCATAGGCTTTCATATTAACCATTCTATTGTAGCCCTGGCTTTATGTTTAGGGCCATTGTCCTTCTCGGAGGGGAATCTCCACCCCAGTCTTAGGTCTTCTGTAGGCTACAACAGCTCTTACTGGATTGTCCTTGTATTTAGCTTCATCCATCTTTCCATCAAATTTGTCCTGCTTCTCTGTAACCACTGAAGAAAAGCATCCACACAGCATATTGCTACCAGCACCATGTTTCATTGTTAGGGTTAGTGTGTTCAGGCTGGTGTGCAGTCTTGGCTTAATGTCACACATGACGTTTTGTATGTAAGCCAGAAAGTTACATTTTCATCTTATCTGACGAGAGCAGCTTGTTCCACATGTGTGAGGTGTCCCCTAGATGACTTGTGGCAAACTTTAAACAGGTCTTCTTGTGGCTTTCTTTCAACAATGGCTTTCTTCTTATCACTCTTGCATAAGGCCCAGACATGTGAAGTTCACAACTAAAAGTTATCCTGTCTGTGGATTCCACCTACCTGAGCTGTGGATCTTTGCAGAGTCAAGCTTCTTTCACATAGCAAACAGAGTGCAACGCTCGCGTCTTGGCACCTTTAGACACAACCTGCATGTGCAGCAAGAGCAAGGTATAGGAGAAGCTAGCAGTGTCTCAGGATCTGAAGATTTTTGACACAAGATTAAAGACACATTTCAACCTTAAAAAAACTTTAAGGTGTTAGAAGAAAACACTGCAGGGATACATCGGATGATGTGCAATAGAAATGAATTGTGTGCATTTGACACTGTATCTGCATCTTAAAGGAGTTCCCCATTTTGCAGTAAAGCTGTACTTTACTCTTACTCCTTGTGACCTAGTGGAAGATAGAAAAGAAATGGGATTCAGCCTTTGTTTTCCCTAACTACACCTGTAAAGTTTAGGCAACAAAAGGCTTCCTGGCATGGGTGTGGAAAATACCGATTTGTGACATAAAGTGCAAGCTTTAAAAATATCAGCACGTGACAAGCTCGAAAAGACACCCGCCTCTTTCAGCCCAAAGCCGCAGAGAGGACGCATATCTATGCTGTAACGCCTGAAATAAAGTCTTCTGCTGCAACTCAGCTGAAGGAATGACAGATGGCACACTGGAACACAATATTAGAGGCTATTTCTGTCTCACAATAATGCATATTGTTTTTTTTGACATATTGCTCTGGCACCAAATGCTAAATGCACTCCTAATAAAGCCAAAAGAAGAGATTTAAAATACAAAGACGTGCCAGTGAGAAGAAAAGTAAAAGCCGTGAAATTAATTAAGGTGTCAGTCTGGTGTTTGGTTGTGATTCTAAAGGAGGAGCTTGTCAGGGAGGAAAAAGTTTCTTATCTAAATGAACCTTCTTTAATCATATTCTTTCCCTGCACACAGACACCAGAACCATTACAGCTGCCTTCTCTTTATGTGGCTGATAAGTAAAAAGCATGGTTAAAAATCAGCTTTAAGATTTTGCTGGCTCTCTCCTGTGCAGTGATTTTAGACAAAGGTAGCGAGTAACTCATTACTAATGGATCTATCTGAGAACGATAGGTGAAAAGCTGAGAGGTAAGGAGGAGGGTGGAAGGACAAATAAGAGAAGAACAGACTGAGAAGGTGGAGAAAAACACATTCTGAATCTGTCTCATTACCAATGGAGGCATTCTGGGTTCATTTTACTATACAGCAAATATTTGGCAATTAGTTAAATTTGTCGTTTTTCTTTCCTCTGTTTGGACCATTCCTTTAAGCCCTTCTCAAGAGCATAAAGTCTTAGTAGAAACAAAGTGGCTGTTGGAAGTAGAGTTAGAGAGACGCCTACTGGTTAAACGTGGTAACATCATTTACTACAGTGGGTAATAAAAGAAATGGGAGTGCATTACTTCAGAAATCAGAACCTGTATTTTTATAAAATCAGCTCTACAGAGATAGGCTTAGTGGTTTTTTTTTTGGGGGGGAGGGTTAGGTTTTATTCCCTTTTGTCTCCTTTTCATTCACTTGATTTTATAATATAAAATGGGACTGGTAAACAGTGCAACTTTTTAAAAGGGAAGAAGATAACAGGTACTAACAAGAAGTCAGGTTATTCAAATTTAGATACATTTAGAGATAAAATAGGGAAAAGAAGCACAACATACAAAGTTTAAGTGTCTGGTTCACTAAATGAGCTCTGAGGCTGAATTTACCGTTTGTATGAAGACTGTTGAGCTTAACTAGTTCAGCAAAGACAGGAAAATAAACTGATCTATAGGTACAGAGACAGTTATGTGTGTTACTTATTGAATTTTAATGAAAAACTATTTCCAAGAAAATGAATACTAAATCTGTTTGCACTGCATCACAAAAAGGAAAGTAAGAAAGAAGGTTTTAGGGGATGGAAGATACCTTTTAAAAGATTTGTAGCTTTTTAATGACACTTATGTAGCAGTTTTGTCATGTGTTTTATAATATATTATAATTTGTTTTCACTATTGTTGTTTCATCGCAACGATGGCAACAGCGGTAAGGGTTCGTCCTGTAACCGGTGGGTTGGCGGTTCCAACACCCGCTCTGTCTGTCTCAGTCATTGTGTCCTTGGGCAAGACACCTTGCCTCCTGATGGTGGTCAGAGGGCTCGGTGGCTCCGATTGTATGGCAACCTCACTTCTGTCAATCTGATCCAGGGCAGCTGTGGCTACAATGTAGCCTACCACTGTCAGTGTCTGCATGGGTGGATGACTGACTGTAGTGTAAAGCACTTTGGAGTCCTCGGACTTGATAAAGTGCTATACGAGTGCAGGGCATTCACCATCCTTTGTCATAAAGGATTTGAAATATACATTGAAAATTAACCATTAAGTGGAGAGCTTGAGCAATAGCTGCTGCTATCACCAAGCAACTGAAACAATAATCTCCATGACAATAATCCCAAACCATAATCAGGCTATTTGCACATCCCAGTGGAATATGGCTCCCTAGCTTTGAAGAATCACACCCACCTCCAAATTGCACCTAGGCTTTTTGACAGAAAGAACATGGGAGATTTTCAGGCTTCAGTTTAAATGCAAAATGCGTTTGTCATCCACGTCCCACTCCGGAAGAAGCGGCATAGAAAATTACTGACTGACCTGTATTTGTCATATTGTCAAAGAGAAGATCTGGGATCATATCTAGTAGTTAGCAGGATTACCCACAAGCAGTGGATCAGGTTTTATAATACAATTATACAACAGTGGCAGCACAACTATGCCATCAGGTCACATTAATATCTGACAAACTGCTCAACCAGCGGTACAGAAAACCCTTTTACCTTTTCTCTTGCTGCTGATAAACTTATGAAAACTGATGCATGAAGTTGTCTCCTCCACCGCAAGCCTGAAAGTGATGGTGAAGGTGCAAAAACCTCCTCTATTTATATGAAAATTTGACAGATTGTTAAGTATAATCTTTGTGCAAATAGAACATTCAGTGTGCAGAAAGATGGTTTGGGAAGCAGAAGCAGGGGAAATAACTTTCAAACAGCCATGAAGGTCCAGGAGACACTGGGGTGATCTTAATCTTAGGTGAGGGGGGCTAAAACTATGTGTGCCTCGAACAGAATGGCTTAATAAAAATAATGTTCAAAAAATATGAAAAAAATGGAAAGTTTGGAGTTTGCATGGTTGGTCCTTGCTTCCTAGCTAGACAGTTGCTATCTCAACTGTTTGAATGAAGCGTACAGATTCTTCATCTTCAATGTGCTGGTTTTCCTTTTTTACTCTGGTTTCATCCCACAGTCCAAAGATATTCATGTACCTTACTGGAGATTCCAAAAATGTCCGCAGGCGTGTGTATGTTTTTGTTTCATTCGTCTCAATGATGGACTGGAAACCTATCCAGGGTGTAGCCAGCTTTTTCCCAATGAATAGGCAGAAGCCCCCCCGTGACTCTCAACAGATTTAAGCAGGTAAATTATAGCAAATAGATGGATGGAAAGCCTGCTCCATTAAATCTGTGGCTCTTGAAGTTGGCTTCAGGATCCCTCTGTGGGTCATAAAACTCTGCACAGAGTTGTCTCTGAGATAGAGTCTCGAGATATTACATTAAACTGAAAAATGATCGCTATTTCCATATTTTCAACATAAGTGCTACAAAAGATAAAATGTCATAATGGCTACTATGGTGTTATATTTTTGATGTAATTATTCCTGTGTTTAATTAGCTTGTTGCAATGTTTATATATTTCCCAGGTCTCTGAAAGGACATTTTGTGGGTCCAAAGCTGAAATGATTGAAAAGTTCTACTTGAAATTTGTTTAAATTAACTCCTCTTGGACCTGTCACAAGCCTGAAACCTAATTAAATTTTTTGTGCATTAGCTCTAAGAATACAATATATTTTTAAGACATACTTATTGCAGTTTGGTGGCCACTTTCATATTTTGATAAATCCTTGAACTTCTTTGCTTGATCCTTGAATGATGATGTTAGCGCATCCATTTTTTAACAATGTTTTAATTGACTTGATCTGATTGTAAACAATGTTTACAGTAAAATAGAGCCTCACTGAATCTTCAATTGTAGATCAGTTTTTCAAAAAGAATCCTAAAATACTGTTGTGTGCTCTGCTGTGTTCCTCTGTCACCTGTTTAAGAACCAGCTTGAACATTGTTTGCACCCCCTACAGATTTCTACTCGTTTTCCTTTTCTTTAACATATATACATTTCAGTTCATCTAATACATTTTAATATTAGACAAAGATAACCTGAATAAACACAAATGCAGCTTTCAAAAAATGATGAAATCATTTTTCTTAAGGGAAAAAAGCAACCTGGCCATATGTGGAAAGAGTTATTTGCCCCTAAACCTATGAACTGATTGTTGCAACCCTTGGCAGCAACTACTGCTGTGAAGCATTTGTGATACCTGGCAATGAGTCTTTTACATCGTTGTGGAGAGATTTTGACCCACTCATCTATGTGGCATTGTTTTAATACAGCCATGTTGGAGGTGTTTTAAGCATTAAGGGTATGTTTAAGGTCATGCCACAACATCTCATTTAAAAAGGTGAGTCTAAAACTTCGAATTTTATTTGTTTTGCCATTCAGAGGTGGACTTTGCTGATGTGCATAGGATCATTATCCTTCAGCATTACCCAAATATGAGAAACTGATGGTCGAGTTCTCCTTTCAAAATTTTCTGGTATGCAGCAGAATATTTGGTTCCATCAAATATGGCAAGTTGTTGTCATGGTCCTGAAGCAACAAAGGTCCCCCAGACCATCACCAAGTGTAGATCACCTCTTCATCTAGAGCCAGGTTGTTTTTGATAGCTTTTTTTTCCCTTAATAAATGAAAGCATTATTTTAAAACAGATTTTTGTATTAATTCAGGTTATTTTTGTCTGATATTAACATTTGTTTATCGACTTCAAACATTTACATGTGAAAAAACAAAGTAAACTATAGAATAAATCTGTAAGAGGGCCAATATTTTTACAAAGCACGCTGTTTTCCTCCTCAAAACTAAGACAGAAAAATATCTATATGAGTGCAGTGTTTTGGGAATTTAAATTAAAATGCAGTTTATGTGGTGAAGAGAACAGAAGATTCAGGAAGCAAAAATGAAAAGGTTGAGAAAATTTTGCAAAAGCGCCAAAATCATATAATCAGTATGCTAATTGAAACATGTCTCACCCTTTTTTTACTTCATTTATAAAAAATGTGATGACTTAGGAAGAACTGATGCATGTTGGGACTGAATGTAGTCCAGAATTAGATTTTAACCTGTGTAAACTAACTTTTAATGAGTTCTGGTTAAAGGTGAACTTGCACAACACTGCTGATCAGCAGGTTAGTGACATTTAAGCTAAATGACTGGCGCTGTCCAACGTGATTAAAGCTTGAATCTAAATTATTACAGAATTATACACTGCCTTGCCCAAAAAAAACGCAAGCAAATAGGTATGAGCATCCCATTGGATAATTAGTAGTTGGGCGATTATATTTCAGCTGGCAACAAGTTATTTAACCCCAACTGGTGCAATGAGTTGCTTCTCATTTCTTATACAACCATGTTGAAAGACACATCCCGTGGTCGTGGAAAAGATGTCAGTCTGTTTCAGAAGGGTCAAATCATTAGCATGCATCAAGCAGAGAAAACATCTAAGCAGAAACTACCAAAATTGGGTTAAGAACTGTCCATCGCATTATTAAAAAGTGGAAGGGTAGTGGGGACCCATTGTCTTTGAGGAATAAATGTGGCCAGAAAAAAATCCTGAATGATCGTGATCAGCGATCACTCAAACGTTTGGTGAAATCAAATCGAAGAAAAACAACAGTAGAACTCCGGGCTATGTTTAATTGTGAAAGTAAAAGCATTTCCACACACACAATGTGAAGGGAACTCAAGGGATTGTGACTGAACAGCTGTGTAGCCTTAAGAAAACCACTAATCAGTGAGGCTAACTGGAAAAAAAAGGCTTCAATTTGCTTGGGAGCATAAAGATTGGAATCTGGAGCAATGGAAGAAGGTTATATGGTCTGATGAGTCCAGATTTACCCTGTTCCAGAGTGATGGGCGCATCAGGGTAAGAAGAGAGGCAGGTGAAGTGATGCACCCATCATGCCTAGTGTCTACTGTACAAGCCTGTGGGGGCAGTGGTATGATCTGGGGTTGCTGCAGTTGGTCAGGTCTGGGTTCAGCAACGATGTGTTCAAAGAATGAGGTCAGCTGACTACCTGAATATACTGAATGACCAGGTTATTCTATCAATGGGTTTTTTCTTCCCTGATGGCACGGGCATATTCCAAGATGACAATGCCAGGATTCATCGGGCTCGAATTGTGAAAGAGTGGTTCAGGGAGCACGAGACATCATCATCATCATCATCAATGCAAGATCTTGGTGAAAAATTAATGCAACACTGGGTGGAAATAAATCTTGTGACACTGCAGAAACTTATCGAAAGAATGCCACAGCGAATGCATGCCGTAATCAAAGACAAAGGCGGTCCAACAAAATATTAGAGTGTGTGAACTTTTGTTTTGGCCCAGCAGTGTATATCCACAGGTTTCTGATAGACCATACGCAGGCCTCCATGACAGACCTCTTCTTCCTCCGTCCGGTTTTATACTTCTGGGTACCCAAAGCGAGAGTAAACAACAAATTCGGTTACTTTGTGCTGTACCTGGCGACTTTGACACTTCAACTTGTGCTGTCGGCTGCCACAACAATTCATGACTACATGATTTCCCTGATCCGTCAATACAAGAACGGCCTATTGTCTCCACTACTCCACTTTCCCTTAGCATGACCCACGCTAAGTCTTTTGCATGACTAATGCTCTGGCTTGGCTCTATGGCTGCTTTAAGAAAAATAAAGTAGCCTTGTTTGTTGAGCATTACTTTATCAATTTTGTTGCGTCGGTAATTATTCGCCTCGGTGCTCTTATAATCTTTCCAGTTTTGCCAGGTAAAAGAAACTGCAGTGTGAGAAACTTTAATCAACAGCGCAAGCGGATGTAAAAACACAGCTTCCGTTATGAATCAGGGGTAATGCCGTGAAGTCAGGAATACTGTGGATAGGTTCTCTTAAATAACTGGATCTTTTGGTTCAGATCAGTATTACTATGAAAGGCCTAATTTGTAAAATGTGGAAAATCATAAAAAAAAAAAAGTTGAAGTAAACTAGGTTTAACAGCAGGATGAATGTTTGATGCACTCTTAGTAGTGGTATCATTTTGTTATTGTTTGATGTTGTCCATCCATGCTGGCATATTAGTTTTGAGTGTGTGCTTTATGTAAAACAATATGAAAACAAATTATTTTGTACTGCATTAACAAAAGTCCCAGCTAAATACTGAAATGTGGTTTTAAGCAGAATTCCTTGCCATGAGTGGGAAAAGTCAATAAAGTGTGGTCATGAAATAAAGTGGTTCCAGGAGAAGCTGAGGATGAGATGAGTCGCCGTCTGTTTGTTTGTGTGTGTGTCGGAGAAGGACGTGGGCGAGAGGGAAGCACAAATGGATCATATTTCCCAGGGTGTCATTCACCAGCCATGTTCCATTAATCTCCTATACACTCATATTGCCTATGAAGGCACTATCATTCATTCATACACACACACACAACATCTGAGATTGTGTCTGACATGCTGACGTGACTCCATATATCTCTCTGAGGCATGGCATTTTGTAATACAGCTGGCATTGTTTTGTATTTTTTGTTTTTTACTTCAGTTTTGAAAAACAAAAACTTGTTTGAATGGTTTCTCGCAGCAAACATGTCATTTTCAACATACAACTCACAACCCGACCAAAGCATGTGTTCAGACAGGGAAAACTTTCAGTCTTAAGGATGGTAAAACACTGTGATGTGAACTAGGACCCTTTAACCCTTTTGTCTCCAGGTAATAAAACATCAAGTCGCCTTCAATTGTTTTTGTGAAACCATCTCAAAGACGCTGAAGTTATAAACTAAGACCCACCACGCACTCAGCAATGTCAGAAGTCGTACGGGACTTGAACCTCACACTGTGCAATCTGGACATTTCAAAATCTGGATATACAAATTAGTGTAACAATTAGCAATTTTTAATAGCAATTAAATTTTATTTGAGTAATATAAATAAAGACTTAAAAACAAAAGAAAAGATAAAAGAAATTCTTTCAGTAAAATTTAATTTACAAAATTCAATTTCTTGAGCGAAATAAATTAGGAGACGTCCACCTTTTTTCCTAATCAAAATGGCTAAAATCACACGCATGCATATCATATCAAGAGCATATCATTAGAACATCATTACTCAGGATTTTGAAAAAGGTTTGCACTATTTAAACTTCAGTTATTTCGTTTTTTTTCTCTGCTCCTGGCTGTTGAAGTTAGATTGAACACCATAGTATGATCTAAAGAGCCTTCTGAGGCCTTCAGAAAGAAGAGTGTAGCAGCTTATACCACTATTCCACACAGGCCACAAATACCATGAATCACTAAGAATTGCCCAATGTTACGATTCTTAATTGAGTGAACCCATCTACGGAGGCTACAGTCCTCAACACAACCGTCATGGGTTCGAGTCCCGAGCAGTTGACCAAGTCTATTCCTTTCTCTCCACCCCATTTCCTGTTAGTCAACTTACAAAATAAAGGTCACTAGTGCCAAAAAAATATAAAAAACAAAATATTGCTGTTTAAAATTTTGGTGCCGAACTCCTGAATCTATAACATCTGTTAATTCTCAATAAAGTCCTAGTTCATTCTCAGGTATCGTGAAGTTTTTCGTAGGCATTGCTGTGTATTCTCTACTCAATCGGGGATTTGTCTTGACCACTTAGGGCCATTGTACTCCCTAAAACGACCCAAATGTCTTTTCTGTCCTTGGATTAACAAAAACAACTGACAATATTTGAGCAAATCAAGCTGAATCTCATGACTTATCTTTATCTATCGTACCTTTGTTCGCAACTGAATCTTAGAGCATCACAAACTGGACAAAAAAATTAGCAAAATTAGATTAAAAAAAATCCTCACGAATCCTAAAATTTTGCAATTTCTGGCAATTTGTATTATTCATGGTTTGTGTGGAATAGTAGCATAATGGGTTTGGGAAGGGATTTAAAGAGATCTTAAACAAATTTAAAATCTGCTATTCCACTGTAACGAAAATAGTTAATTCTGGAACATTTAAAACAACTGCCAACATGCTGAGGTCTGGCTGTCCAAGCAAGTTCACCCTGAAAGCAGACCACAAGATTCTAAAGGAATTCCCCCCCAAAAAAACTGAAATGTCATAAAGGGACCAACTGCAGGGTCTTGCTAGTGATGTGAAAGAGAATCCCTATCCAGTCAGAATGAAATTAGTTTTATTTTGCTCTTGTGAGTTATAAATATGCAGTTGGTGCATCAGGCAAACTGAATGGTCACAGACCACAGATTCAAGCTTCCAAGAAGTCTATACTTATGCCATCTGAACATTACAGGAACAACAGCCAAGCATAGGTGTTCAGGGGTCATTTGGGCTTGTTTAGCAGCCAAGGACCGGGACACCTTGCAGTGATTGAGTCGATCATGAACTACTCTGTGGACCAAAGTGTTTAGGAATCAAATGTTGGGGATTTTCCTTATTGCTGTATCTTGGCCAGAATTAGGTCATCAGTACCACAATCATCTCAATAACAGCAGCAAATCTACAACAGAAGTACTTGAAAACAGAAAGAAATCGAGGTGCATCAAAATGTCAAGTCCAGACCACAATCTCACTGAAATACTGTAGCCAGACCTTAAGGCAGATTTGCAGAAACAAATACCTCTTCAGCTCAATGAACTGTTTAATAAAACTCTCCACAAAGATGTGAAAGAATGAGGTCTTACAGAAGATAATTACTTTGATGTATTGAATTCTAAAAGTGGCACCACAGGCTGTTCAGTTGAACTGGATGCTTAGTGTTTCACACACTATATCTGCATTTGGACTCAGTTTCTGGTTAGGACAAGGTGTAATGTAGTGCTATTGTTCATCTAAGGGCTTTATATGTAAAACTGTATGATTTAAAATGTATGCCAAACAAGAAATGACAAGAAAACTGACAAGCCAAAACACGAGTGAGAAACTTTGATGCGTGCTTGTGAAATACAACGTTGGAGCAGTGACGGTGTGTAATGCCTGCACCACTCTTTACATCCCGGAAATGATAATGATCATTTCCTTGGGCTACGCAGAGCTGTAAACCTTGCTTTATCTGTCTTTTTCAGTTTTCTTAAGCCTTTCCTAATTTAGACTCATTTCCTCCCATGCAGCCTTCAAGGACTGCCTCTCTGAGCTCTATTTAAACTATTAAGTCTGCTATTTATTTTGTCTTTCGTCTCGGACATTAAAGTTCAAACAGAATCATTCTTATAAAAGACTCAAATATCCAGACAGTGGTCATTAGCTGCTAGCTGATTTGACTGTAGCTTGACAACCAGTCTGGTTCATTCTGTTTGTGTGTTGCAGATTTTATGCTTTAGCCACACATTTCCCTTATCTGTGCTGAACTGATAGGAATGATTGGCACTCTCTGGATGATGCTTCTAGAAGCTGCTGTGACTCATCAAAAATATTCATCCCAACTGAAAAGCCATTATTATCAGGATCTGCTTCTGTTTGTGTGACTGAAGGAGATTCTGATTAGAAAATGGGCCACTCTGAAGGGAATTGAAGTTCTCACTTATCTATTTCCCAAAGTCAGGTTGTTGTAGATACCCTCAGGTGTGAGCAAAGTAGTTTATTTAAAAGGATGAAACAAAGTAAAGTCAGAGAACACAAAACTAAAGTGCTTTTACCTGTATTTATCTTCCCTTCAGCTGGCATTTTTCAGACTATTGGCAGATAAAAATCTCATCAGCTCCTTTGTGTATTCTCTCCCTGCTGTATCTCTGACAGATATGTATCGCTTGGAACTGGCAGGTGGTCTCGGGGTCATCCTGCTGCTGCTGGGTATCCTAACCGCTCTTTATAAGTGTTACAACCTGGAGATCATGCTCTGCTACAGGAGACACTTTGGTAGCGATGAGACCGAAGATGGTGAGTTCTTCCAGTGTTCTTCTTGGTAGTGCAACAGAAAGGTGTTTGACGGAGGACACTTAACCTCGAGTGAGCTCCACCATCTTTAAGTGACATGCTAAAGATGCGATTTCTTTGCATCCTCATGGTTATGACTGTTTTCTTTTCTCTCCTCAGATAATAAGGAGTATGATGCCTATCTGTCGTATACTAAAGTGGACCTGGACTCTTTGGGCAGGTTAGGTTTCATACATTTGGATTAAACTTTGAACTGCCTTTAGGTAAAACTGCTGCATTCTGCTACTGATTTTATTTCTCAGAGGATCGTGGTTTTGTTATCTTCTGTGCTTTAGTTGCTGTGATTCTGTAGAATGAATTTGGTACTTTCTGATGGATGAGAACCAAGGCTTTTGCACAGATTTACAGACATTTCTTATTTCATTTTGGGTGTTTAATAATTTATTTGAACTCTTTTCCAGGGTTAAATGATCACATACCAACCAACTGCAATGATTATTAGAAAAAGGATTTGATGCACAAGTTTAAACTTTTTATGGATTTTCTCTTATCCACACAGGGTCAGACGTGCAGATGCAGTCTCAACTATACACATACACCCCCACTAACACTGGGATAAATATATGCTGGCAAGTTCCACCTAAAACACATGCTTTCTTTAGAAATCCATAGGGTTCTTTCACAGCTGGGCTTGCATATTTGACCACTTCTGTATTTATGTTTATTTGAACTGGTTGATTTCCAGGCTGCAACCTTTAAGCATAGTCTGCTGTTGAGTTTTAAAAAACTCTGTGTGTTTGTAGATCTGAGACAGACCCAAACTTCTTCTGTGCGACAAGGATTAAATAAAGGTCAGAGTTTTGTTGTACAGGCCAGTATGTCAACAGCTGTACCATATTAGGCTCAGAACCTGCGTCAAAGGTTGGGTCAACTCATGTCCTGCACAAAGCAGCTGACCATTGCTCTTTATCTTCCAAACCTGCATCTGTCTCACTGCAATGCACGCCCCCATCTCTTTACAAGACAATCTTTTCCACCTTAACACTGCAAACTGTCAATAGAGTTGATGTCAGGGATTTGTGAAGAACATTCAGACTTGTTTTATTCATTACAAAAGCTGTTTTCATAAGTGTTCAGGGTCACTTTCCTGTTGCAACAACCGATTGTGTTCAGCCGTTTAGCTTCTTAAAAGAATCTGTAGGTAGTCCTGCATCCTCATTATTCCTTCTACATTTCACAATACTCAAGTACCACTGGCAGCGAAAAAGCCCCTTGGCATGATGCTACCACCACCATGCTTGACAGTTGGTGCAGTATTCTTTACTGCAGTATTCCTTCAAACCTCTAAACAAAACTATCTTCACTGACCAGGTAGTCTCCTGACTATAGTTACAAATTGATTAAAAATTATTTGACTTGTACAGGTAGTTAGCTGCAATTTTTAGCCACACTTTGGGGTGTCTATTTTGCAGCAGGGGTTTCTTCCTTGGGTATTTATACCCAAACCTAATCTAAACACAATGAAACAAGGAAGCTCTCTCAGAAACAAGGGAAGTAAAGCATACAGAGAATCACGTAACTGGCGATCTTAAAGGGTAAACATGAAACATTGTTGACAAAATGCCTCTGGATGAAAAAAAATGTAAAAGCAGTGATCGAGACCACAGTGGATTTCATGAAGTACAGTCTATGTGAACTGTAGACTTCTGGTTTTTATTTGTTTTATTTTTTTTTTATTTTATTTATTTTTTTTTTTTTATTTTTTTTTTTTAAAGACTTCTGGTTTTAATTAATCTGTTAAAAAATATACTTTTGAAATTATGAAAAACATTTTAAGGTGTGATTACACTTTAACTATATAGTTATCGATTATCATATCATCTTTCATTTGCTTGTGTTTAATAGTAAGATACCTGTGATAGTAAACATTAAAGTGGTAGTTAATTTTTGAGGCGGGGTTATGTGAAGAGATTGTAACAATTTGATCATCTTTCCTTTGATGAAACAGAGATCAGCTCTCCAGTCATGTTATCATTTTAGAAGAGCTGTATGTTAGAACACATGTAAAAACATTTAAAAGTGTCAAATTATACCACCTCTCTGGGTCTAAGATTAAAAAAAAGTTACAACATTTTTAAGTGTGAGATTCTGCCATAATTAGGATCTAATAATTTACATGAAATCATGATCAGGTTTTTTTTAAGATTTTGAAATAAAACTTTTATCAAATAATCTTAGGCGAATACTCTACACTTATCAGTGATGATGATAAGTATTCATCAGTTAACATCAATTTGCTTTGATAAATGCTTTTGAAAACTTTTTTTTTTTTTGAGTGGTCAAAAGCAAAGCAACCCCACAGATAGGACGTCTCATATAGACATTATTTTGCTTTGGTCAGAAATGCATGCATCAACAGCATGTATGTATTTTAACTGATTTTTTTGTTTTTATGTTGGTATTGTTATATCATACTCAGCATCAGGAAATTGAGCTTTTGTAGGACCAAGAGACATCATAATATAACATGGGAGGTTCATGCTTTTTATGACGAAGAACACTGCCTGTAACAATAACTTTCCCATGGGTCACTCATGACTACATAACAGAATCTGTCAAAACTAACCTTATGATGGAAGTTAGTAGAATATTTTAAGGATTTAACCATGTTAAGCAAAGTCTGAGGCAGATTGAAGGTTTTTACAATTCGCATTGAAATCTTTGAGATTAGAATTGTTCTCTAGGCTACTCCCATACTATCTGAAAATCTAATCTCTTTTTCATTAAACTAGAAACGTTAAGAGAGTTATCTACTGCTGGTTAGACATTGACTGTGACATTTTCACAGCAGAGCCACTCCCTGTTTTGAGTTTAAAAGCCTTTTCTTCTCTATTTGCTCTCCCAAACAGGACGAGCAGTGATGAGGAGACCTTTGCTCTGGAGATCTTGCCAGACGTTCTTGAGAAGCATTACGGATACAAACTATTTATACCAGACAGAGATTTAATACCCAGCAATAGTAAGTATCATTCCATTTATCAACCTCCTCCCCTACTCCTCCCACACACCAAAACACACACATACACACTCACTCTATAGGTCACTGTAATCCCCAATCCCCAGAATTCATCAGTCTGTCAGAATAAATAAAAATATGTGAAGACCTTAACCAAAGCATACTTGCTGCTGGACAAATTTATCTCTGTCAGCTCTCAGGTGTGCATCACATGCACAAAAAAACCCATACTTTTTTTTCCACTTGAATTGAACTTTATCTTACTTTCAATCAGAGGCTAACATGCACAATATTTGGCGGTGTCTTCTGAGTTCATGTCAAGTTCTTATGGCCTGCAGATGGCCACACAGCCTATGTAGGACTGTGTATAATAAACAGACATTCACATTTAACAATGTTTTTCTGAATGAGATTGGAAACACAGAGACATACCTGTCCATGTGATTAATACGAAAGCTACGGTCCCATAAACTTTTTCACATTTAGTTAGCTACACCCACAAATTTCTACGTATTTTATTAAAATTTTATGTGACAGACCAAAGTACTATGAAATAAAACAAAAATGTGAAAAGTGTTGTGTTCATCTGTATTTGCATTAAGACCAGCTGTAAAAGCTGTAAAGAGCTGACACGGCTGATAGTTACAGTAATTAAGCTCCGAATTCTCCTTTGCAGCGACTAACAAAGGATAGCCAGATCAACCCAGAAACAGAACGGGTCATAGAGTAGCTGTGCTCACTTGTCATTCACACACACATTACTTAAACTGAAATTTGGTCCTGCAAAACTAGCCCACCATTAGAACAATACACAAACTTTCACTGTGTGACATAACTGGCAATACAACCAAGCCCTGAGCAGACTCACCCTTTAAGATTAAAACAATCTGTTGCAACTGCATGACGTTGTTTGATCTGGTCTAAACGTGTGAAAGCAAACTACAGCAACTGAAGGTGAGAATTTTCTCACTTTTGCCGATCCCTGGACTGATCCTTGTATGGACCAGTAGTGTGAATATCCCCAAAGTTATCTTGCTGGAAGGTCAAGCTCTATCTGAGTCTGTACACACACACACACACACATTCCTTTACACACACAAGGTAAAGGAATGAAAACCAAAATGTGCTGGTTCTGGCTGAACTGGGTTCATTATGGTTCAGTTAGTTTCTATAACATACTGTCATCATGACACATGAGCTACCCTAAACAACAGTACAAGATGGGATTATTGCTGGCATCTTAGATCCTGGAATCACCTCTTCACCTGCAGAGGGCAGATATACAACAGTGGGTTCAGCATCTGATTATCTTTCTGCAACTTGGTAGATTTTTCCACTTTTAGTGTTAGTATGATGTAGAAAATCAAAAAGCAAGAGCCCTTAGTAGTTTAAAATTACCAGTAAAAAGAACATGATCTTTAAATCGGCTCTGTAGTTTGTAAAAGACCAGCCTTCAGCATCAAGGAGAAGAAAAATGTTGCAATTTTATCCATTCAACACTGCACCTGAATGCAAATGATGCCCTACAATTGCAAGATTAAACATAGTGAAACTCCAAAATCATGCCATCATATTTTATGTATACATATATATTTAATCAGAATAACATAGTTTGATTACAGCTTCTGGCAGGCATATTGCACATGCAAATGCTGTCTTGTTGCAAACAAGTGAGAATGTCTGAAATCTAATTTAGGTTCATACTAAAATGCAACCTAAAGCCAGATTAATCAACATAGTTAGGTCAAAATGCAAGCAACGTACTGTGAGACACAAATAAAACACACGGGACACATTTGACACAGCAGACTCCTCTCCAAATCAGTCAGGCCTTCAAATGATTATAAGAGCAGTGTTAATGATGATATCATTATGAAAAAAATGGATTGTAAGGATTTGGTTTGAAAAGGTTTGGAGTATGATCAGAGCCGGTCCAACATTGTATGGAGCCTAAAGAAGAATTTGACTTGGGGACCCATTAACAGCTAAGCCTATAGCTTACAGTCACCAAAGCACCACTTTTAGGAATATTTGAGATATCTTAAGTTATTTTGCTTAAAAAAAGGCATCTACCAATAAACTCACAAATGCACTTTTAGATTTTATATCATAGATCACAGCAGTTACTTTTCCAGATAGAGCTAAATTGGTTTGCATAGCTTTTCCCCTTAATAAAATTATTAATAAATAAAATGAAGGAATTTGAAAACTGCTGATTGACTTCACCCAGGTTTTTTTTTTGTCTATTGCATATCAGCCTTTCATTTCAGTAGATTCAAAGACATTATCCCACGTTGCCTTAATACATATTTACAACTGTAGCACACACAGTTTGATCACCATGTTAACCAGCCGGCAGCATATTTTAAGCATTCAGCTAAATCATTGCAGCAGCTCTCATATGCCATGTATTCCAGAGATATGCAGCACTGCTACAGAATCAACGTAACTGCAATTCACATCAATTAGCCAATAATTATGATACCTAGTATTACGCCAGGCTATGCAGACACTTTACTCACCTGTGGGATCTGCAATGGAAAAAATATATACTTAAGCCATCACCTGCTGTCTGATTAATTGAGCTCATAATTAACTGATCACTTGCATGCCATCATTGATCATTGAAAAGTCATTCCCAGATGGTCAGTTAAACCTTTATTATGACACCCGGTCAGAAAGCAGCAGCACACTGTATATTTCCCCCCATTGATCTGACTTCGGTGCTGAAGCTGTTCATAGAACTTATTGAAATATGAGACACTGATATATCTTTTTGTAGCTGGGATGTAGAGATATATTCCATCTAGGTCTAGATAAAGCAAAACTGCATTAAAGTGTTCTAAGCATTGATTTGATATTATGTAAATCAGGCATAGATGCCTGAAGTCATGGTTGTGCTTCAACAATTTCAATTTGGAGAAAATAGCTAGTATTGTTATTTGAAAGTACAAAATTGAGAGAATAGTGGTAAATATGATGAGATCTTAACATATTTATATTGTACTGATGAATATGAACAAAAGGCCTTTTTATCTAAAATCTGATTTTTTTTTTTTTGTTTATTTAGTCAGTTGGCAAAAATGGCTCTATGTTCTTGCCTCCAAGAAACAGATAAAACCATTTTTTTAAAAACCTTTAAATTGCAAATGTCTACTGAAGTCTTTCATGGGAACAAAATGTTTCAAAGACATAACAGGACTCGATGTTCATCCAAATCTCCTTCATTTCCTACCTTTAACCCCAAGCAACAGGTGTTTTATCAAAACGCCAGCAGACAAGGAAGGATGGGATACAGTGTGGCTGCATCTTCATTTATTTATTCATTTTTTTAACTGCATCTTCAAATTTGATTATCTGGAACACTTAGTTGTGACAAAAAAAGAAAGAAAGAAGAAATCTTTTTACAGCATTGTGCTGAATGTTTGCTTTTGACTTTAAAGTATGAATTTTAAGTATTAACAATAATCTTTATTGTACAATTTATCAAATAAAAATAAATGTGGTGGTCCTAGTAACCTAAAACAGCAAAGATTCAGTCTGATTTAGGAAAAAAGTGATGTATCTTTTGGTAGAGTGTATGTAAACAACTGGTTTCAACTGTATAAAGCAACAAAAGAGTCTATATGCCATGTGTTTTAGCAAAATCCTTATTGGTTTTTGCCCTAAAAGCTTGAGGAAAACAACCCTCTGAAAACTGAATTCAGTTACCATAACAACTGTGTATAACATTATAAGTAAAATAAATAATTTGGCTTGTTTAATTTTAACATTGGGTTACAAATAAACAAATACTGCACATTAATATGGTTCATGATAAATATTCTTGCCCCACATAGTTTTCTGTTAGCTAAATTTATTCCTATCACACATTCAGAAGTTTCTAAAAAAAATAAATAAATAAAAAGTCTTAGAGGTTTCATCTCTCTGCCCTAAAAACAACCCCAAAACAAATGTCTCCTGTGCATAAATACACACACACACACACACACATTTCTGTCTGAGCTACACATTGAGGGGGAGCACAGAGTATGGGTGCAACACCGACCAAGAAAGAGTGAGGTGCCTTTTTTCAATGTTTCTTCCAAATCCGCTGGCAGAGCAGACCTTAAACACACCATTCAATTAACCAGCCCACTTAGCACCACAGAATGAACAAGAGAGCACAAAATAAATAACGAGAGCAAAAGAGGTGGTGGCACAGTCACTGGTCTGTGCTGTTTTATTAATTGATTAACATAATCCTCACAAATGGAGACGAGGAAGAGGGGTTGAAGGGCGAAAGGAAGGAGGGGTGGTAGGCGAGAGAGATTAAACTACCAATGGAGAGGCACAGCAGAGATGGGGAAAAAACAGGCTGAATTCTGGGATGTTCTGTACTATTTGTGCCTCTCAAATTGAGCGTGAAATTGCAATGTGTTGTCAGAAACTCTCTGTCATTAATTCAGTTAGCAGGTGAAGACGGGATGGGGAGGGGGGAGACATGCAGGAGGGAATGTGTTGTTCACAGCACACAGAGACATATAATGAGCAATTTTAATGTGGTGTGTTGCAGAACAACAAGGAGAAAGTTGCAAACAAGAAACATTCTACTGTATTGCCACACACAGCCCTTCCATCAGCACAATGCAGATCTTTTTTAAGAAAACACTTCCTGTATTGTGTCAGAGTCAAACATTTTTCACAATTGGCTCTGTCAAGTAATCATCATGTCAGTTATTCAGTCATTCATTTCCTAAATGTCAAAAAAAATCAGGCTGCAGGAGGAAGATTACCATTAAAATACAAAATATCCTTTGTTAAAGCATTAATAACATTTTCCATGGTTTGTCACATTACAACCACAAGTTTTCTTTCTCTTTCACTTTTGAAGATGATAGGAGGGATCAAATGGAAAACTGGACTGCTGGGGTGATGAACTTGTTGAATCAACCATTATAACATTTTGGAACATGTCTCTTTTTATCTGTAATTTGAGTAAAGAATTTAAATTGACTTCATATCTCTTAGCTTCAGAGCCAAAAGATAAAAAGTGGAAGTAATTCTAGTAGCTTTTAAAGTAATTCACACAGTAAAAGTAAAATATGGACATTCAGTGTGTGTAATTATTTCTTATTTCAGTTTTTTCCTTCTCAGCTGGGCTTATGGCATTCTGATAAGTGTTGGATCAGTCTGCTTAATGACTCATTAGCATAACATTATGATATTATAGGCAAAATCCCACTTTATTACCTTATTTTTAACCTCGTCAGTGATGGGTTACAGTGGGGAAAATAAGTATTTAACACACTGCTGATTTGGCAAATTTTCCCACTGACAAAGAATGGAGAGGTCTCTCATTTTCATCGTAGGTACACTTCAACTGCAGAGAGAATCAAAAACTAAACTCCAGAAAATCCCATTGTATATTTAAATAATAAATTAGCATTATATTGCATGAAATAAGTATTTGATACAATAGAAAAATAGAGCTTAATATTTGGCACAGAAAGCATTTACAGTTACAGAGGTCAGACGTTTCCTGTAGTTCTTGACGAGGTTTGCACACTTTGGACCACTCCTCCATATAGATCTTCTCCAGATCCTTCAAGTTTCGGGGCTGTCGCTGGACAACACAGAGTTTCAGCTCCTTCCAAAGATTTTCAATTGGGTTCAAGTCTGGAGACTGGCCTTAAGATGCTTCTTACGGAGCCACTACTTAGTAGTCCTGGCTGTGTGCTTCAAGACCTTGTCATGCTGGAAGACCCAGCCACGACCCATCTTCAATGCCCTTACTGAGGGAAGGAGGTTGTTGGCTAAGATCTCCTGATACATGACCCCATCCATCCTCCCCTCAATACGCTGCAGTCATCCTGTCCCATTTGCAGAAAAGCATCCCCAAAGAATGATGTTTCCACCTCCATGCTTCATGGTAGGGATGGTGTTCTTGGGATTGTACTCATCCTTCTTCTTCCTCCGAACACTGCGAGTGGAGCATATACCAAAAAGTTCTATTTTGGTTCTCATCTGACCACATGACCTTCTCCCATTCCTCCTCTGGATCATCCAGATGGTCATTGGCAAACTTGAGACAAGCCTGGACATGCGCTGGTTTAAACAGGGGGACCTTACGTGTGCTGCAGGATTCTAATCCATAAGGCGTAGTGTGTTACCAATTGTATTCTTTAAGCCTGTGGTCCTAGATGTCTTCAGGTAATTGACCAAGTCCTCCCATGTAGTTCTGGGCGGATCCCTCACCTTTGTCATGATCATTGACGCTCCATGAAGTGAGATCTTGCTTGGACCCCCCAGTCCAAGGGAGACTACAGTCATCTTGAGTTTCTTCCACTTTCTACTAATTGCGCCAACACTGTAATTCATTAAAAAAACACACACTTAATGTCCACTTCATCTACCCTTGATGAAAGTAGTGAAATGACAAAACTTTGAAAATGAAAAAAAATGCATTATTTATAATTTAGTTACTTTTTTCTTTCTCCTACAACTAATTACATAAAAGTCAGATGAAAAGTGACATGACCGTGGATACGTATCCAATTTAGTACCACATATGAAAGTGGCACAATTCAGATTTATTTGGAGATGAAAAGGGCCTTTCTAACTGCCATGAAAAACATTGGATTTGGGCCTCGTTTGCCTGCAGAGCCTCCGCAGTCAGAACAGTCATGCCGCAATTCATCCAATATTTATGTGATAAACATGAACCCAGTGCAGCAGCAACAGTGATTAGAAGTTTGACTCTTTGAATCATCTGCAAAATAGCTGCTAAACATGTTTCTGGCAGGTTTTGACATTGGGGATCATCTGAATATGCATCCAAAATCAGCAGGTCTGTAAGTATCAAACTATCTAGTATGCCCCCTTATTGTTTAGTTTATAGGCTTACGGACAAAAAAGTAAACAATGGTCAGTGATGGTTGTTATTTTGTACACATACTAACCTATAAATAATTCCTCTTGTAAGGGACTGTAACATCTAAAACAGAAACCAGAGAGCATAAGTGGTGGGATCACGATAGAAGCATTTGTGTTACAGTCAGTTGCAGGATCATTTAACAGTCAGAGCAGTGAGACAAAGTCACCAGGCACAAATAATGCCTCAGAGATGCAGTGGACCCTATCACTGGATTTTGTCTTGGGTTTGATAGGGGTCACATTACATGTTTGTATGAGTCTGGGTTGTTCCATCCTGCCGCTACCTCACATGTGGGATGTACAGATCAGCGTTGGAACCAGTGACAATGTGAAGGCTCCCATCACACAAAGATTCTGGTTGACCAACACAGCCCTCACTCTTTTCGTTAATCTACTGTATGTGAATAAATCCATTGACATAATAGCCAACTCACATTCTTCGCTTGTGTTAATCTTATAGATCTTTGCTCTGTTACGCCATATTAACACTTCTTTCTCTCCACCAGCCTACATCGAGGACTTGGCGCGCAGTGTGGAGCAGAGCAGACGTTTGATTATTGTTTTGACTCCGGAGTTTGTTGCCAAAAGAGGCTGGAGCATCTTCCAGATAGAGACTCGTCTCCATTCCATGCTGGTTACAGGGGAGATCAAGGTGGGCTTCATACAGCAATTTCACAAAAAGTGTGATGTAAATCTTTACGCTTGATAAAAGTGTAAAGTGTCCTTCACGTTTCCCCATTATCACTCTGTTTCTGTTTGTCTAGGTGATCATGATAGAGTGTGCAAACTTGAAGAATGTCATCAACTACCAAGAGGTGGAAGCACTGAAACATACAATCAAGGTATAGAGTTTATATCTTTTGAGGGAGGATGGAAGAAGGAGATGCGACATCAGCACTAATTTTGCTGTTCCTCTCATAAGGTCTTATCTGTTATCAAGTGGAGGGGTCCGAAGAGCAATGAGCTTTCCTCGAAGTTTTGGAAGCAGGTGGTCTATGAGATGCCAGCTAAACGGAGAGAGACTCTGTCCAGGCGTCAGGTACAAGGCAATTCACAACAAATTTTGTGTATAGGCTAAATGTGTCCAGTGTGTGAACAGTATATTTTGCGCATACAATAATTGTCTGTAAATCTCTATACTATTATTCTTATTCTTCATATAGTGGTTGGAATTAATTCAATTCAAAATTCAAACTCAAAAATACTTCATTAATCCCAAATGGAAATTAAATGTTGTTGTAGATCATTTTATAAAGGTTTCTTCAAAGAGCCGTTGTAGATGCTGATGGCTGTGGGCAGGAAGGATCTCCTGTAGCAGTCTGTCTTACAGCACATCTGAAGAAGCCTCTGACTGAAGACATTCTGTTGTTGTACGACAGTCTCATGAAGAGGATGTTTAGGCTTCTCCATAATGTTCTTCATTTTATGAAGAATCCTTCTTTGCACAATGATCTCCAGGGGAGTCCCCAGAACAGAGCCAGCCTTCTTTATCAGCTTGTTGAGCTTTTTAAGTCCCTGGCTCTGATGCTGCTTAAAGTAAATAAACTGAGTAATAAAGATCTGAATACAAAAATATACTGTTCCTACATCAGCTTTGGTAAAACCATGCTCTGGTAGGTGTCTCTCCCCCTGAGACGCACACTTTCAAAGACAGATGGCCTTTGAAATGTCTGCTAAACATAGGTTATGTATTAAAATCAGAATCACAGCCAGACAATAGTGTACATGCTTACCATGTGTTACCACCTCAGGTGATGTATGCCCTGATTAGCAAATAAATGCTTCTGGCTGCACTGAAGGAAATGATCAAGACAAAAAGATGGTGTCTTACAACTGTATCAGTTAGTGTCCTTAACAGATGATGTACCTGTAATATTCAGCTGAAACATGTTAAAGGAGCTTAAGAAACGTACAGTTCTGCACTTTGGGATTTCAGTTGGTAAATATTGATCTGTTTAAGTCTGCAGTTATTCATGCTTGTGAGGCCTAACATCAAACAGTGAAACCAGGAAGCTTTGTTTGGATTCATGAGGCTTTTTGGTAGAATTGAAGAAGAATAGGGAAACATGTTAGCCATCCACCCGACTCATTAACCAACAATGAATGACAGTCAGATTTTCTAACCCCTTACCCCCATCAAGCTTTCCATGAAACCCTATGACTTTCCCCACCGTCATTCACTCAGGGTCAGGTGAGCTAAATACCTGAACTCCGAGTTGGGAGTTAAAGGCAAGGCAAGTTTTATTTGGATAGCACATTTCAGCAACAAAACATTTCAAAGTGTTTTGCATGATGAAAGCATGATGAAAAACATACTTCTTGTCTTGTTTAAGATTGAGTTGATTACAGCTGCTTTTAGCTTTCTTGGAGATCCTGATCAAGGAAAAACTATTCTTCCCCGTTTACAGGTAATGGACTCCGGTGAACAGGGCCTCTTTGGTGACCTACAGACCACTGTGTCCACTATTGCCATGACAACCACCTCTGCCTCACTAGCACCCCCTAATGAGAATCGCCATGGCCATCATCAGGTCAGTAAATGTCAACGCCAGCCCCAACTATTGGCAAACACACCAACAGAAGAGCTGTTTGTATGCTTTGACTAAAGCAACACTTAAAACTTTACTAAGTTAATCTTCTGCAGTGGATCTCGGGTAAAATGACAGTACTACTACAGAACCTGTTGACATTTCTATACTGATAGATTACAGCACACTTATTCTCACACAGACTACTGAAGGTTTCTCTGTTCAAAAGATAAAACAGAGTTTTATTTTACATTACAGGGTAAAATATGTCAAAAAATAATAAACTTGTGTTTAGTGTTTAGTCAAACGCTAGAAAGTGTGAGAAACAGCTACCAGGTATTAGGGAAACTTTTTGATCATCTTTTTATTGTGAATTCATCTTAAAACAGCACCACAGGAAACCAACAATATTATCTTATCCACCAGCTGCCAGTTTCTCTAACTCATGATAACTGCATCTTCTGCTCAGATCTTTGCTATGTCAGTGTGTGTACTTTGGGATCCATGTTTTTTTTTACTTTGATCAGTGAATCATCATTAAACCAAAGTGTATTGGAATTCAAATGTTTCTTTTTTAATTTTGTATCTCAAATGAATTAAATGTTGGAGGCCTCATCATTCCCCCAAAACTCACCAAAATTTGCTGAAGCATCAGATGCGGTGAAACCTTGTGTGAATTTATGGTTGCAAAGGAACAGCGCCCTCCTTACCTGCAGGCCCTCAGACCAATTTCACTTACAGGTGTGGAAACTGGTACACACACAGAAATCTGCAGGGAGGAAAATAAAGATCTCTTTTTACGTATGCTGTTAAACCAGCAGGATGTCAGCCACCTTGGATCAAAGCTACTATTGTGAGGTTTTACACATGTTGTATTTTAACAAACTCCCCCAAGGGATTTTTACATATCGGCATCAAACGTGTTTTCTTAAGGCATAAGAGATTTGTTTTAAAAGTTGGTCCTTAAGTTTGAAGCAACGTAAGTTTGTGCCCAGGGTAGACAAAACGATGCCTGGAGACCACACATTTGTCATATTCTGTGACCATTTTCTTTTTAAAAGCTGACATAAAATGTTTGTACAAATGTTCCTATGGGCTTTCTCAGAATTTGCTGAAGGCCGTCATTTGCCACCTGGTAAACACGGGGTATTTAATTGAATCTGATATCATTCCCAGGCTTGGAGACTGAAATGCATGGTTCCAGATAGTAATAAGAGGCTCAGAGTCAATAAAAATGTGTATAAAATAGTAAGGAGGGAGTGTACATGCAATGACACACCTACAAAAAACACACACAGAAGAAGAATGAATATAAATAAACTTGACTTGTCTACTCTATTTTACACTATGCTGTCTTCTACTGTACAATTATATGCTAATTTGCATTTGGTGGCATAAATTCAGCCATAAAATGAGTAAATGTTCAACATGTACTGCAGGTTTTAATGTTTGTAATCATTCTGAAAGTGTGCAACAAAAATATATATCACATTTGAAACACAACAGTGGCAAACCTAGAAAATGAAGAACTAAATAAACCATTTTTATTAGAATAAATTCAGAACAAAATATGGCCAGCTATGCTAATTTATCTTTTTTAAATTAAAAAAGGAGAAAAAACCTTTTTTTTTATGCAAAAACATTTCCTAGGCTGCATTTCATACAAGGCAAATCAGCTGTCATGTCAGGTTTGTGGCTGATTTTTTATTAATTTTTTTTCCTAAATTTGTATTTGCAACTTTTAATGTTTAAGATGTGTATTGTAAACAGATTTACAGTCATTGTAGTTTATTTATTAAGTTTTGATTTTCACAACCAAACCAAATCCATAGACTGACCCTTTGAGTGCCTAATACACAGCTGTCAGTGGCAATGGGGACTCAGACAAAATGCAGCATCAAGATTTTCGGCAATTAACTGGCAAATTATTGAATGACAAAATTCATTGACAACAATAGTATCAATCTCAGACCACAATAGAACATATTGGAGGGATTTTAGGGTAAATAATTTAAAGGGGACATATGATGCTTTTAAATTCTTCCTTTTCACACTTAAGTCATACAGTTGTGGTCTATGCAAAGTGGAACTGCAGTGCTTTGGTCTGAATTCCTTATTATTGTAGCTCCGCAGGCTCCTCTTTTACCCCGTGTTCTGAGGTGCATCTGAAAGCAACTTGTTGTGGTGCTGTCTCCTATAAATGCTACTGAGGAGCCTCACTTCCCATACTGCTATCAAAACAATGGCCAGGACGCCATATCAACACACAATAAATTCATGTCCAAAATAAAGTTTGTTGTCATTTTAGCGTTATTGGCAGCTCACCGCTTTGCTGCATCCGTCATTTCCATAGACAGAAGGAACTGACCCCTTAATCAGAGGAAGTCTTTCAGCAAATCCTTCTTGACAGTGGCGGAGGTTGCTGAAGGATTCATCATTGAAGTCCTTCACGCAAACAAAGAGGAATTTAGCTTTGGGATATTTGAGCTTGGATTACAAAATCACAGCAAGAAAGAAAGATGGCGGATGTGACAAATTGGTAGTCCATAACCTCGTTTAGCAGTTCTGCTGTGACGTAACAGTTAAAAAAAAGTAACAGAGAATAGAGAAAACTCAACCAATTGGAAAAATATCACTCAAACAGAATATAAAGATATCTACATAGCACCTGGAGAGACTAAATTTAACTTGTCTGCACTCTTGGAGACTCCAAGTACACAAAAAAATGTATTTAATGGCTAAAAAAGTGAAATTTGCATGATCTGTCCCCTTTAATCTAAACTTTCCTATCTTATGTTTTTCAGTTTCGCACTTAAGTAAGTTCATTGTTACTCCATTAGTTGTTGTGACAGATGGCCTTAAATCAACCCTAATTCATTTAAGATCTGGTAATAATGAAGTTTTGGAGGCGTGAAGAAACAGGACGGTACTGTGAGAGCATCTAAATGCAATCTGAATGCAGGAGAAAAACTGGAGTAAACTTCTGGGCCTCACACTGGCTCCACCAAAGTGATTACAGTGCTTGTTCTGTGCTTTGAACTTGGAACCAATTTTTTCTGTTTTGTCCTTCAAAGTGGCCCCACCAACATCAACTGTCATGCTACACTGCTCATCTGATAAGTCCTTCCTTGTGTTTAAATGTTTTAAGATAATAAAGATTTGACAATTTGTCCTAATTATAGTTGCTAGTTTTCATAACTCATCTGGGAGGCGAAGATCTAAGGATTATGATAAGCTTATGAAAAATCACCAGCTAAAAGTCTAGATGTTGTTTTTCTACTTTAACCCACAGGTTGCCTTGGCAACGGAGATCCCTGACTACAACCAAATGACCTTGCCACTGGGAGGGGGTCACACTGCTACAGCAGCCCAAATGCGACACTTCTGCCGCAGCTATGAGTTCCAGCTTCCCCCGCAACCTTCTTCTATGTCGCCCCCCCTCCCGCCTCCTTCCACAGTGCAATTCTCCACCCTGGGCCCTGGGGGGCGCCATGTGTATTGCAACATTCCCATGACACTGCTGAATGGACAGGTGCGAACCTGTATCTTACAGTTATTCTTGTCCTAAACAGCCTCTTAACATCCACCATCTGCACAGAGTAATGTTATCTGCTTGCATGTGCTCATAGTGGAGACAAAATAAAAATAAAAGCCCTCTTTTCTCCCCAGGGGTTCAGAGCAGTTCATTGGGGAACAAGAGGTCTGTTTGGATAAAAGAGAAGATAAAGCCTAAAAAATATGTCTAACAAACTGGGAAAGGATGATTATAACCAGTGGCTTGGACAAGTATTCATACCCCTCAAACTTTTCCACATTTTGTCACATTACAACCACAGACTTCAATGTATATTGTAGGGATTGTTGTCCCTGCGCTGGTCCTCCTGGGGCTCCCATGCTCTGTGGGGCCTTTGGATGTCTGTGGCTCTGGGCTCCTTTGTGTTTGTCTCAGGTCCTTGGGAGCAGGTCTGTGGCTCCTCACACCAGCTATTGAATGTTCTTATGGAGAAACCTCATGTACATAAGCATACTCACACATACACTCACAAGTGTAGATATAGTCTATATTGAGCTGCGGTTGCCACTAAATACATCCTGTATTAATTACTGCTGTGTACTTTTCAGTAACGTGGTTGTTGTTATATATGCGTTTGCTGTTTCTTTCTGTGGTTTTGCTTTTTTTCTTCTTTCTCTCTCATTCTGCCGGTGTAGAAGCAGTCTTCTAGAGTGTTTTCATGTATTCTGCTTATCGTTCTTTCTCTCTGTTCTTTTCTTCTCTCTCTGTTTACTTTTTGCCCCACCTCTATCTTCTTTTTTCCCTCTCGTTTCCTTTTTTCCTTTTCGTTTCCGTCTTTGTGTCCATTGCATAAAAATACCCCAAAGCAAGTTTATATATAATATATATATATTTTTTATATATATATATATATATATATATATATATATATATATAAAGTGGAGCAATATAGCGAAAGCTGTATTGCTCCACTTGTGAAATTAGACTTGTTGGACTTTTTCTTGGTACTCAGACAACAATTCTGAGTGCTACTCTACTCGGACAGGAAAAAAAAGGAAACCGGCTGTTCTGAGAGGTTTGTTAGAGAACATTAGAGAATAAAAAGTATCATGGAGACGAAGAACACAGCGGATAGGTCTAAGATAAAGTTGTTGATAAAGTTGGAAAAGTTTAAAGGAGGGTTAGGTTAAACACAGCAGATAACCCCAAACACAGCATCCGCTCAGTGAAACATGATAGTGACAGCATCATGCTGTGGGGATTCTTCAGCAGGGACATAAAAGCAGACAGAGCTGATGAGAAGATGGATGGAGCAAAATACAGGGTAATCCCAGACTTGAGACTAGGATGGAGGTTCACCTTCCTGCAGGAAAACAATGCAAAACATCCAACCAGAGCTACAATCCCATTGGTTAAATCAAAACATATCATGTGGTATTTGTAAAAGATTTTATTTCGTGAATCCTTTTACTTCCCAATCACAAGTATGCAGTACTTTGTGTCGGTGTATCGAATAATATCCCAATAAAATATATTGAAGTTTGTGCTTGAAATGTGACAAAATTTGGAAATGTTTAAGGGATATGAATAGTTTTGCGAGACTCTGTGTATAAGGCATTAAATATTTGGCATGTAATAGTAAAGTATCCTGTAGAATTAATCTTGGTTATTTGTATTGTATTGCTATAGGTTTTTGTTAGGACTTATGTATGGGATGACCCTTCATACCTGTGGCTCTGTGTTTGCCAGGTTTCTCAGAGCAGTACGCTTGGGAAGAAGCCAGATCTGCACCTGAACAGCACCTTCGTACCGCTCACCAGCAGAGAACTAAGCTCTGACATCTGGTAGACAGACTGCTCAGTGGGAACCTGTTTATGGACCGGTTTACAGAGAGCTTCTGGTGGATTGCTGGATACAACTGGATTTTGTTGGGGTTTTTGACTTTGTACAGACTTGGGAATTGGATGTCTCCTCAGAGAAGACTGCCTAAGGACTGCTATTGGGTCACCTCATACCACCCCATGAACAAGGAACCTTATACAGAGTGGATGAGGCATGTCTTGAATCTTCTTAGGTGTACTGAACAAGGACAAACTCTAAAAACAATTGCACTCCATGCTAGTGGGAGGGAACTGACTGCAAACTAATACCAACTTGGACTCCAAAAGACGACCACTGGATGGGATTGCTGCAGCTGACTGGCCAACAACATGCCCCACCGGGCATAGAAAGGCGTGGTTTTTAGACAGATGCATGGATAAAAGTACTAGAAAATAATGCAAACCAGCGGTTATGGAAACCGATTGATTTGGAGGCTACTCAAGCTACAGAAGTGTCAGTCAACTGAAATCTGTCATTCTTTTCCTGAATGTAGGATGATCCTCGGGAAATCAGTCTACCTGTTGACTACTGTAGGTGTTTTAAGAAAATAATCCACCTTAAAACAACAAGTCAACCTCTTGAAACACTTCTCTATAGCCAGCTACCTGGTTTGGCTCATAGAAACTCAGCTGGTTGACTTTGAAATGTTTTTTATATACTGTAAACCATTAACTAAAACAGCGGACGTTTTTCTAGGAAACATTCAAATGAAATCGCTATTTGAAAGATAGGTTGCTATGTGAAGTAAGACTGGTAACCGTCTACACCACCTGATACAACTGCAAACTCCAAGATTAGTCAACTACGAAAAGCAAACTGAACCCGAGATCATCTTTTACCACCAAGCTAAATCGTAGTATGGACTTGGCTTTTTCTATTTGCATGACCACCCATTTAGATACAAAAAGAGGATCCAATAAACATAGGTAAAAGAGAAAAATAACAATCATTTTGTTGCAGCCTTTTTTATAATGGAGTTTAAAGAACCTGTTGTGTTGATACAGTATGTTTTGTTTCCTCTCCGGCCATAGCGTGATGGTTAAAACCTACAAAAAGGGAAAAAAGGAGGCGTCCCTCCGATTAAAAATTAGACTATTTATTTTATCGTGTTTAATTTAAGAGTTTTATCCTCGTAGAGGGTCAACTGTTTTTTTCTAGAAGCTTTGTTTTTACTGTCCATTTGTTACAAGAATCTCTGTACAGCTTCCATTACTTCTGTATAGACCTGAACATGACAGTGATTTGTTCTCAAGATTTTCCATTAGCAGCTGCATTAAGTCCATGTGTTCCAGAGGCGCTTTGTTTTGTTCTCTTCCTCTTCTAAGGGAAAGATCGATGGATTGCCCTACTAATGGACTGATGTTTTAAACTCCAGCGTGACCTGTCAGCCAGAGGGGGACCCGACCGCTGAAGCCGCTCTATCTCCAAGCTGAATCAAACGTTATTTTTGAGCTTTAAAGGAAATAGATCAGACCGCAGTATTTAAGCAATGTGGATAATGTTTTGAATTCACACCGAGGGTACTGTCATTGTCTTTTTAGAACCAATGAAATTCCGGAAATTTGAGGTTGTTTGATACAATAATTACTTATATGTTATATTCTACGGCAATATACAGTATAATAGTTGTTTTTTTCCATTTCTGCTCATTTCTTGGACTATTCTTTGAATATATTCGTTGGCATTATTTAACTGAGGGCAAATAAAAATGCATTAGTTGTTTGATATAGTTTGGATGTCTGTTGCTTTGAGAACTCACTTTCTTCTTTCTGCACCCATTTTTTTTTATTTTAAAGGAAGGTAATCACTTATCTTTACAACATCTGCTTCAGCCCACCTACTTTATTTTTAGATCTCCTCCTCTCTTCTGTCTTACTTCCTCTGTAGCAACTCCTGTTATATTTCCCAATAATCCTGAGTCATGTTTCTCCACTAATGTCAAGCTTTTGTTTCGTTTAGAAGTACAGGACTTAAGTGTCACTCTCTGCTGCGCTGATCTCAACAACTGGGCTATGTATTGCTGCAGTTGCCAAAAATGTTATATAATAACATGAAACCATGAAATAACTTAAGACTTAAAGCAGGCTTTGAAATGACCTATTACTTCAAGAGTGGGTGTGTCTGCCAGTTTATAAATGTTCCACGGTGGCCTCAGAGATGAAGCAAAACAAAACATCAAGCTTTTTTAATTGTTTTAAACAACAAAATATGATAATGCTTAACTTTTTAGAACAAAAAAGCTACTTGTTTTCCCCTAGACCCTTTTTTTTGTGCCTTTTTCAGTCATGCATTCAAATTAAAGGAAAATTTTAGCTGTTATTAAAGGTAAAGCATGTTTCTGTTTCAGTTAAAGCAGAAGTAATCTAAGCCATCATTAGGTAATGCAATTGTTTGTTATGCTAAGAAGCCTCAAGCTTAGCCTCAGTATTGTTGGTGAGATAGCGAGCAGTGGCGGTTTTCAACATGGGCAATATGAGGTGTTGCCCAGGGCGTACAAGCATCAGATTAAGTCTATATATAAATTACCTATTTATCTGTTGGTTGTGCCCTGGGTAAGTTGTTTTGCTTGTTTGCATGTGCAGCCAAGAGGAGCTGGGCTTTTCCCTTTAAGCAGGCAAACTCGTCTTGCTGCTGAGATTAAAGAAACAAGACCATCTGCTCTGTGTTGGACTGCACGGTATTGTTCCTGGTTTGTCCTCCACATGATGTGCAGTGAGATCTGGAGTCAGGGAGGCAGTGGCAGTCACTATTTAAACAGGACCACCAAAAATAAAACTGAATTATACATCATATATACAGAGACGTGCACTCATGCTGGACTTATTGTTTGCTCGCATTAATATGCACATATGTTTGATATATTAATCTCAACTATGTAGCTTCTCAACATGATCAAAAGTAATGGCCTCAGCTTTATTCAGAAATGTCAAAGTGAACTTGACGCTTTGTTTTTCTCCACAAGAATTCAGCTTTTGTACACTTTGTTTTTTGAACTCTGACCGCAGAAAGGTTCCTCCATGGCGCTTTTTGTTTTCTTTGCAACGATGGTATTTTTAACTGAAATTTATTATGCAGTCATCATAAGAGTCAGCATAAAAGGCAGGGCAATAGGCTTCCTTTTTGCCACCTGTTGTATACATTTGTACATAAATTGCCCATACAAATTGTTGTGCAGCCATGGGTTGGTTTGGCCATGAATAACTACTGATAAGTGCAAAAGACAATTATTAAATTTAACAAATCGGGGCACCACCTGATTATCAGTAATTAATAGCCTAGCTCTCTCACTTATTGTTTATGAATACCTGCCTGGTGAGGTGTGGTATTTTAGAACAATAGATGGAGTAAATTCGCACACTGGCGTTTTCAAAGAATAACACAAACAACTTCTCTCCAAAACACAAGAATGTATTAACAAAATACTTCAACTTCCTGCTAACAGACATCAGTCAACTCCTTAACTAGGCTAGTATCCTTCAGCTAAAGTAAAAAGGGAAAGAATAACAAGAAAACTAATAAACTAAAGAATCATAATGATGATAGGAACAAATAAGAATAAAACTTAAACATTGATATCATGCCCATCCAGTTCAGTATGGACATGTATTTTTCAGAAACCAATGTGTGTTATGAGAATTGACAATGAGCCCAAATTAGCTTTAAAAGCTAACAAAAAACAAGTTGCTAGGTGTTCAAACGACCAGTTCACAATGCAAAGCAGAAGGTTCAGAAAATATTTTAAACAGTTGACTCTTAATGTGGTCTCACTCACCCATCACAGTGATGACCTGAACAGAGTTATGGGCTACCAAGGTGGCGATGAAAAGCAGATATGGACTCACAATTTGGCAGATAGATGATGATGTCACATCTGGATCTAGCTGCTCAGCTAACGGCAAAGAGCCAGGCAGCTAGACCCTATATGACATTAGCAGCACCTCCAGCTATGTGAAGATCCTCCTTCCTATGAGCTGTGCATTCTGGGACTCAAAGTTTAGTTCTTTGTCTCGTGTGCAGTTTGGTTCTGGATCCCCGTGTGGCTGGGATGGATCCCCAACAAAATACTGTTATTTCTGCTTATGCCCTTGTGTTTCAATCTAGCATTTACTATGTTCTGTCATCTCGGCTTTTTTTTTAGTCTGTTATTCCACGGCTTTCTGTTTATTGGACCCATCGGTTCCTCACTCCAGCAATCACGCTTCCTCAGTGTGTTTGTAGTTTTCTCAGTTACCAGTCCATATGTGTTCTGTGCATACCGCCTGATTCTTAGTCTAAGGAACTGTGTAACAGTGAGTTTATTTTATGTTTGCTGAAGTACAGCATTACACAGTGTACAAACGTGTGTTATACTTTATGCATATGGGATTTACTTGCATAAAATGTATTGTTTGGTGTATTTAGCTTAACAAAACTCAGGGTTATTCTCGAAAGATTTATCCCCCAACAAAACAAGAGCAGACCAGAGTTTGCATGTCCATTTAATGCACAGAGTATTTGCAAAAAGAGTTTTGCTTCTCTAGTTTTGCTGCAAAGACAATGTTCTCTCTGTACTGCCAAATTTTAAAGTAAATCCTGCCATAATGCAAAAAGTGTCTGATTCTCAAAGGCCAGGTCCATTTGCCCAACACACACAACAAGAAATATTTACAGTCTCCTTGTGGTAATTGTGCATGCCAAAGAAAAACGACACACAGCAATCTACTGCGGTGCTGGCTTGACTAAAAGACTTGCACATAAAGACTTGCTGTCTTGGTCACAGATGCGCCAGCAAGACGTGCACCAACAATTTGTCCTCTTTTGAACTCTGGTATGTCACCCATAATGTTGTGTGCATTTCAATATTTTGAGCAAAACTGTGCTCTTACCCTGCTAATTGAACCTTCACACTCTGCTCTTACTGGTGCAATGTGCAATCAATGAAGACTGGCTACCAGGCTGGTCCAATTTAGCCATGAAACCTCCCACACTAAAATGACAGGTGTTTCAGTGTGGGGATAGTTGGAAATAAGTGGATGGAACTCACTTACAAGCCTTCATCAGATTACCGGTACTCATTTTAGCAGGCGTGTACATGTCAAAAGGGTTTTGTTTATAGGCCTATTTAAGTAGCCAAGAAACAGACATAAAGCACCTGACATATTGAGTTGGGCAACAATTTTATTTGCTGGGGTCAACCCCAAAGAGAAAAAAATTTTAGTTAATTTGAAAGTGATAGAAGGGTTAAGGGTAATTGAAATTAACCACTTAACCTATACTCATGTCTTTAGAGTGTGGAAGGATGCCGGAGGGCCAGGAGAGAACCCACATATACATGAGGAGAACATGAAGTCACCTTGCAGTTATGCACTTTGATATGGTTGCAGGTCTTTTTTGGAGTAGATTATTGCTAAAAGCATTTTTTCCTAATAATTAACTTCCTACAAGTTAAAGGTCACTAGTTCTGAGATAGCAATAAAGCTAAAAATATAAATATTATGAGCCATTAACATTTAACTTTACAGATTCGTTGTTTGGGATATAAAAGTAGGTTATGATAGTGGTTCTGATTTAAAATGAAGCTGGGGTCTTTTGTGGAGCGTGTCATCTCTGTATGCACATGTTGACATTATCTACAGCTGTTTGTATCGGTTTTCTTTTGTTTTTGTTTTATCATTTTTAGCTTGCCATATTCAGTTGTTTATTATTGTCATTAGGGTCATCCCATACAAATCTTTGTCTTGAGCTTCCTAGTTATTTCTTATGTTCTGTTCTCTATGCACTTTGGTTTTGACTGTTAATTTAATATTGGCCTATACCCCCCTTAGTTTGAAGATCCTTTTGTGTTTTTGGTTATTAGTCATCATCTCCCAGTTCCCTGTTCAACTCTCCTTCAGCTGTTCAGCATTGCTCTGATTAGATTCACCAGGTTTCAAATTGTCAGTCTTTACTCCTTTTCAGTTTTTAGGCTCCCTGGTTTCTACTGTTCCTGGCTGGTTTCTTCCATTTCACTCACCCTGGTTCGATGTCCCTGTCTCTTCAAGCTATTTCTGTAAGTATTTTTTTTTGGGTCCCACTAAAAATCATGATATACATAGATTTTTATGGGTACTCTGGTTTCCTCAAATAGTCCAAAATCAAAAATTAATTGGAGATTGAAAATTGCATTTTTGAAAGCATTTTACTGTCTGTAATTATTTAAATAATTCTTTACTTATATTGTTTGTAATTTTGTCACTCTTCATTCATGGTTAGTTATTATTGTTTTGATTTATTTATCCTTCCTAATATTACCTTCTAGAGATGCACCTTTAATTTGTCCAGCCACCTAAACTATTTAGTTGCACCCTAGGGAGATGATGAGGTTAATCTTTCTCTATATTAATAATTGACATGCAAGCTACACACAGAAGGGCCAAGCTGATGTTTGAAATGGTAATATTTAAAGAGTTTTTTGTAAAACTGATTCACAATTAAATATAAATGACTTTTTATAGATTTACCAGTAACACATTTGTGTAATTTATGAAACTTGTTTTTGTTTAGTGAACCAAACATATCAAAGCTACCATTGTTCTTGGCATTGAAAGTTTTCCTCTTGTGTTGGTATGAAATGTCTGTTATTGCAATACAATAGGGTTGCACGATGGTGAAGTTGATAGAGCTGTTATGCAGCAAGAAGGTTCTGAGTTCAACGCCCGGCCGGGCTTTCTGCATCTGTGAATGCGTGGGTTCTCTCCGGGTACTCCAGCTTCCTCTCACAGTCCAAAAACATGACTGTTAGGTTAAGTGGTCTCTCTAAATTGCCCTTAGGTGTGCGTGCTGTTTGTCCCGTTAGACTGGCGACCTTCTCAGGGTGTACCCCGCCTCTTGTCTGTAGACCGCTGGAAATAGGCACATGCTGCCCCATGACCCTGTATGGAAGAAGCAGGTATAAAAAATGGACGTATGGAACACTTAAAACTACAAATATTACATATAAAGGGAAACTGTGTTAGTTTTTTGTGTCTTTTTGGCAAATTTCTTAAACCATAATCAGTGAGGGGTTTTAATTAGAAAATGGGAAATGCAAATTTAATTGGAAACGACTGCCTGGCAAATTAAACACAATAAAATGTACTCATGTTTTCACTCTGTGGAATCCAGCCTGTTCTCAGAACCAACTTACTCTCTGAGCTCAAATTTCATCGGCTCTGACAGAATCGGTTTCTTCCATTCTAACTTCCTCACCACTGTAGTCGAGAGTGAAGTGCTGTCAAAGGAAATCAGGGACAACACAGTAGGTCTGCACAGAGCTGAAAATGAGAAACAAGACCCTCAGCTTAAAGCTTGGTGAGAAGGTGACCGCTGTTCAAAATGGAAGAAATACAAAATGACCTCAAAGCAGCCTCAGCTTGGAGACCATGTAAATGGATAAGTTTATGTTGCACAGTAGTGTGTTAATGATCTGTGACTATGACGGTGTCTGCCAATACTTGTTTTGCTTGGTCATCAAATGCGTATTACGCTTAATGACAAGCAAATCTCACTAAACATTTTAGGTAACACCTTTTTATGGAATCTGGAATGCTGCTAATGTGGAAACTGTCTTTTCTTGCAGACACCTGTAGGTTTGAGTCAAAACTCTTTCTTGGTTTGATTCGCCCTTGACAAAAAGTGTTGCGCTGTCTGAAGACAAGTGACCCCAGAGCATGACACGCACTACCACATTTCCCTGTGGGCATAGTGATACTTTAGTAATGAGCTGTGTTCTTTTTGTGCTAAACTTTTTTGAGAGTCTTCTGTGTTGTAACCTTAACATTTATTCCAGATAAATGGAGAACACATGAGACTGTTGTTGCAAGTAGGGGACAACCAGTACAATGCAGGAGTTCCTATAGCATCTTCAGTTACTGTTAGACTCTTTAAAGCCTCACTGACCTCTTCCTGTATAGTACCTTTAAACAGTTCAGTTCGGATGTGGTCCAACACAGCCGTTGATGGATTTCTTAATGGTGTTAATTCAGAACAATCAGACAGTAAGGGTTGAAACTAAGGCCCCCCATTTGTACTCTTCGTTTGTGACAATGGTGCATGTTTTCTCTGAAAATGGCACAATTTGAAAACAGGTTCATGAGTGTAATGGTAAAAAAATGGCTGCGTCTTCGTTATGGTGCAGACGTGAGAAACTGTATCATTTTTATGGGGAAGCCCTGTTAAGGTCTAATTATGGGGAAGTGAAGTTCTGGGAATTGCGTTTCGCAGCACTTGCCTGGAAAATGAAACTGACAAATCTCTTCAGACCGCAAGGCCAACTAGAAACATTTGATACAAATCCTTATTTTCACCTTGACACACATTGATTTGAAGAAAACATTTACCGTATTTCTACGACAGTTAAATTAACAAAAAAAAAGTTTTAAAAAAATATCAAGTGGGTCATTGGCACCTTATACGACAGCTTCACAATAAACCCAGAAAAACAACTATTTTTTTCAATGGTGACATTGTTTGCATAAGTGAAGCCAAACTTGCAGAACTACTCACAGACCAACAATTTGCATTTTCTCATAAATTCAGCTGAATGATTACCTCCCACAACAGCTCAGAGGCGTACCAACCTAATGGCCACTTTTAGCCCCTCATTTCTTTTATGTGTTATATTTGTCCTTATATTCACACATAGTTACGCAGAACATGTCTACATCCAGCTTGAAAGTGTTTTCTTAGAGCCTGTTAAGTGTTGCAAATGGTAGGTTTTGAATCCAGTCAAACCAATGCAAAATAAAATCCAAAACCTCCATGTGGGGGAGATCAACTGAATTTAATCCCTGTAATACTTTGAAAAGTCTATTTTGTTTTTTGTTTTTTTGTCAAGCATAATATAGGTCAGGATTAAACCAAGTTATTGGTCTAGGGGCAATATACATACAACAATACACATATGCTTTAATTTTTATTAAACATTTTTCCAAATCCAGGATCAGACAGCACAGCAAGGAGAAACAAAAGTACATAGCAGAATCTGAGAATATTTCAGATATCTAAACTGCAATGCCTGTATACGTAAGAATGTGTGTTTGACAAAGATAAGAGAAGGACTTAGCAGCAGCAGCAGCCGTAGAGCAGTGTAAACGCAAGAGATAATGGGAGAGAGCGAGAGAGAGAGAGATTTTATTGCCATAGTTTGACCATAGTGACTGAGTAACCAGGAAGATGTGCCAACAAACGGTTCTCTTGAAGAAGCAGAATTTGAACGTGTTCACCAGCAGTAGGTTATCTGCATTAATTCTTCTTGTACATGTTTCCTAAAGAAATTTTCAGAGCGAGCAGTGCATGGTATCGGAAAGAAGCTGGATATTTGTTTCAAACACTTCCTCTTCAACCGCTGCACACCTGGTGACGGTAAGACCGCAAGCAGAGGCACGTCCTGTTTCTGACTAGATGCACTTGATAGACTTCTCAGACGTTAGTGTTGCTCTTTAATGATGTTGGAGGAAGCTTTGCCAAAAAAGGTAAGCCTATATCTTTATTTTGAATATGTTTTGATAATGGCTGAAAGATGTGTTAAGCTATAGGCTAAAACATGAGTCTTTACTTTTGACAGATTGATCACTGAATTTTTTACTATAGAGATCAGTTAAATTTAATCTTTTTGTTTTTAAACACTAGAAGCACAAATTATTCAGTTTTTATTACGCAATGAGAATTTAAACATCTATTCTTTACATTACCATACAGCAGACACTTCTAAATTCAGTTCAATTCAGTTTTATTCATATAGCGCCAATTCACAACACGTCGTCTCAAGGCACTTTACAAAGTCAGTCCAATCGAATAAGACAGATTTCAAGTCGGGTACGTACATTCCAATTAATCCTAACTATCAAACGGTGCAGTCAGATTCAGTTTACACAACAGTAAAGCTGTTCAGTAAACACAAGTTCATACATGATCCTCAATCAACATTTTGCTTGTTTTTCAGCTGGTCTGGCATGCTCCCTCCCCAGTGACATGTCTTTACTTGTCCTTTTTCACCAACATAAGACCCACAGCTTTCACTGGGGAGTTCAGACTGTGACAAGTTCAGTTCCTGGGTGTTTCCTCTCAAAGTGTGTGCAGCTTTATGTCTCTCAATGGAAGGTTACCACATCAAATGGTAAGGATTTACTGCTCATTAGCAGGATTTTATTACCTTCGTTGTCATGTCTGTGCAGTGCTTATTAGTATGGTAAAAGTTAAGTTTTTGTGAAAAAAGGTTTGTGTTCTGGAGTACATGTTCTGTATTGTGTAAGTGAAGGCAACACATGTACATTTCAATGCAAACCTCACTGGGTTTTAATCTTACAGCAGCTTAAAGCATATATCACACTGTAAAGTCTTTGTTTCTCATTTTAATGCTCCATGTTGGCACAAATTGAATTATCTTTAGCTCAAGTGTAAGAAAACAGAATTTTTTATTTATTTTTTCCCACGAGTGGCCTGTTTTTAGTAGATTGTAAATATGATACATTTTCATCAGTGTTTGTTTTCATGTGTTTTGTGAGCTCAAATTGCACTGGAAATGATTTGTGGTTGCAGTAAAGTAGCCTCTTGCTGTGGCGCCAGCAGATGTAGATCTTATGGACTTAACTGACTAATCAGTAAAGTAGAACTGAGTCATCCGGCTGTGCTTCTAACAGCATTAAAGCTGTTTTGATGCTCTCTCTGCAGTGAAAAGGCTCCATGGAAAGGATCTAGGCGTTGGTTATACTTTGCCATGCTCTCCCTAATGATGGGAGTCTTAATTTTCTACAGCTGGTCATCACTAGCCTTGTCACCTTCACTGGGTTGGAGGAAAGACTCTTTATCAAGCTACAGTGACGGCAACAAGACGACCGCAGTTGAAAGTGTAAGTATATTTAGTCCTCTGGATGAGTTATCAGCAACACTTTACTGTAACTACAGTATATTGTGTTTTATTTTATTCTTAAGTCTGGTATTCGGTAAAATAAGTTTTCTGTAAGAAAAACTTTGAAAAGAGGTAAAAAGATATCTGGAGATGGGACCTAATAACTTGCTTGTCTTTATTAAATCAGGGCTGCATCTGGCATCATGGTGGACAGGTTGCATTAACAAAATGTGAACCTGTGTATGACCTTCTCTTTTGTACTATATGTATGGGTGTGTAGATGTGGAGCTTAGTCTTAATCAGGGTCTTCCTTGTGATTTCATTTTTTTTTTTTTACATCATCCATGGTGTGCCCTTAAGCATTCTTGGGCCACTTTATTTTTTTTTTTATTTGTGTTAGGGCCCACTGGTCCCTCGTCCAGCATAAATGCACCCTGGCGCATGTAAGATGATGATGTCTGTACCTGGTTATGTGGTCAGGTACCTTTTGCAGGTCATACCATGCCGATGTAGATGGTTTTAAAAAGGTCTGACATGACACTTGGGTACACCTCCCTTAAATGTGAGTGGAGCAGAGTGGCATTCATCATCCGGTTCTGCAGGGAACTGTTCACAATAAAGTAGTCATCAGTCCGGGATGTGGCCAAAGGACATCTACTTCTATGCCTTTCTGTGACTCTTCCAGTCTCTCTGTATCTCTGTTGCAACCTGCTAGTGACAGTCTGTGATTCTCTAAGCTGAGTGCCCACTTCTGTATGAGAACATCCTGTTTGAGGCTTGTTATGGTAAGGTACTGTTGATCAGTTGTTAGCTGTTGCCTTGGTCTCACGATGTCAAAATGTGAACAGCATGATGATGACTGATTTAATGCCAGTTGTGATTGAACCACGATAATTATTGGTTGACTCATGGTTTAAACACCTGTTATAAATCTGCCATAATGCTCTTTGTTAGAGAACAGCAAGTAGTGCAAGAAGTTCTGAAACATTGAACCGATCTGACAAGTGCATTCAAAAGGTTGGAGATCACATCTGTAAAGGTCATAATGCATTTTAGGTTCATCCTGAAAGCTAAATATTCCTAACTTCTTGGTAGTAGTGCATGTTGTACACACCATATGTGTAAGTGATTAAATATGACACAAACTGTGAAAAATGTTTTATTTTTGCAACTTTCACAAAGAGCTGCAGTCATAAGGTTCTAAGGTTGTGGTTGGTGAGAAATTCCAGCCTTTCAGAACTCTGATCTCAGGGATGTTTATAATATCCTAACTCTGACCATGGAAATTCCAAACTAGGAGTGCAAATTGAACACTGTTTCCCACTAGTTGCATCTTAACAACCACAATGATTAATTTAAAAAGAATTCAGTTGAATAAATATTTTTCAAATAAGGTCAATTCACAATATCCATTTATAAAGGAAGGCATATTTAAATTTTTTTGCAAATTACATCCCACTATGCTTTACTAGTTGCTAGAGTTAAAACAGCAGTCCTCTGTGCTTGATATCATGATTTGTGCAGGATCAAAAATCCCATTTCATTTTTGGGGGGGACAATAAAGAGGAAAAACAGTAACTGCTGGGGGGGCGGCATGAAATAAAAAAACTATCTTCCTCTCTCTTTCCTGCTCCTTTTGTAACTTTCCTTGTAGGGTGAAGCCCTCAGCATCTTATATAATGTTATTAACAGTAGTATTAGAAGTTATTATAAAATTGTTCTTTACTGATCTGGCTGGCTGACAATTGGACACACGCACATACAGAAGGGATATTGTCATTGGCACACACCTACTACAAAACTATGTTATGTCTGTCTGTCTCCACACTAGTTTGAGCTTGTTAACCATTATAAGCTAGGCTATTTGCATAACCAGCAAGCTGATTTTGGACAAAGCTGGAGAAATTTCACTCTTCGTGTTACAACCTTGTGCTTGTTGAACAAGTGGTGTGGTAAATGTTTTACTGGCTGTTACACATTGGTGCAGTTTCTTGAAACACGGAGCTGCAGAGATTATATGTACAGTACAGACCAAACGTTTGGACACACCTTGTCATTCAAAGAGTTGTCCTTATTTTCATGACTATGAATATTGTAGCTTCACAATGAAGGCATCAAAACTATGAATTGACACATGTGGAATTATATACTGAGCAAAAAAGTGTGAAACAACTGAAAATATGTCTTTATATTGTTCAAAGTAGCCACCTTTTGCTTTGATTACTGCTACACACACTCTTGGCATTCTGTTGATGAGCTTCAAGAGTTAGTCACCTGAAATGGTTTTTCCAACAGTCTTGAAGGAGTTCCCAGAGATGCTTAGCACTTGTTGGCCCTTTTGCCTTCACTCTGCGGTCCAGCTCACCCCAAACCATCTCGATTGGGCTCAGGTCCGGTGACTGTGGAGGCCAGGTCATCTGGCGCAGCACCCCATCACTGTCCTTCCTGGTCAAAGAGCCCTTACACAGCCTGGAGGTGTGTTTGGGGTCGTTGTCCTGTTGAAAAATAAATGATGGTCCAACTAAACGCAAACCGGATGACATAGCACCCCCACACCATCACACCTCCTCCTCCATGCTTTACGGTGGGAACCAGGCATGTAGAGTCCATCCGTTCACCTCTTCTGCGCCGCACCAAGACGTTGGTTGGAACCAAAGATCTCAAACTTGGACTCATCAGACCAAAGCACAGATTTCCACTGGTCTAATGTCCATTCCTTGTGTTCTTTAGCCCAAACAAGTCTCTTCTGCTTGTTGCCTGTCCTCAGCAGTGGTTTCCTAGCAGCTATTTTATCATGAAGGCCTGATTCACACAGTCTCCTCTTAACAGTTGTTCTAGAGATGTCTGCTGCTAGAACTCTGTGTGGCATTGACCTGTTCTCTAATCTGAGCTGCTGTTAACCTGCGATTTCTGAGGCTGGTGACTCGGATGAACTTATCGTCCGCAGCAGAGGTGACTATTGGTCTTCCTTTCCTGAGGCGACCTCATGTGAGCCAGTTTCTTTGTAGCGCTTGATGGTTTTTGCGACCGCACTTGGGGATACTTTCAAAGTTTTCCCAATTGTTCGGACTGACTGACCTTCATTTCTTCAAGTAATGATGGCCACTCATTTTTCTTTACTTAGCTGCTTTTTTCTTGCCATAATACAAATTCTAACAGTCCATTCAGTAGGACTATCAGCTGTCTACTGTATCCACCTCCTGCACAACACAACTGCTGGTCCCAACCCCATTTATAAGGCTTGAAATCCCACTTATTAAACCTGACAGGGCACACCTGTGAAGTGAAACCCATTTCAGGTGACCTCTTGAAGCTCATCAACAGAATGCCAAGAGTGTGCGTAGCAGTAATCAAAGCAAAAGGTGGCTACTTTAAAGAACCTAGAATATAAGACACATTTTCAGTTGTTTCACACTTTTTTGTTCAGTATATAATTCCACATGTGTTAAATCATAGTTTTGATGTCTTCAGTGTGAAGCTACAATATTCATAGTCGTAAAAATAAGGACAACTCTTTGAATGAGAAGGTGTGTCCAAACTTTTGGTCTGTACTGTATGTATCTGTGGTATGTATGTATGACATGCATTGTGTACATCCTACATAGCCATGGTCCTCTCAGGTAGGAGTAAGAAGTGTGGAAGTAGAGGAAGAAAGAAATGGTGATCAGGAGGAGAGGTGCATGGTAGAGGAAGAAGGAGAAAGTCATATAAAGGATGTAGATCCAGGTTTATGGCCAGCAGATTTGACTGATAAGTACAGAGAGGCTATTGTTAGGGCACTGGCCACAACAGGGTTAATGGTATTGAATCTCAGCTGCGAAAGCAGACCCAAACAAAAACTGAGAAAAACGGAGCACTCTTGTGGAGAATTCTGGATGTGACATTTTACTTGGCCTCAAAGGAATTTACCTTTCAGGGGTAAGACCTAGATGATATCCAAAATGGAATTTCTTTTTAGGCACATTAGAGCTTTTGTCTCATTATGATCCACTGCTTCATGAGCACTTGCAAAAAGCTAGGGAGAAAAAAACAAGAAACCAGGCTGACACATTATCTGAGCTCTGACATTCAGAATGAATTAACTGATTTATGTGGCAGAAGAGTTTTGAAAACAATTTTAAAGGAAAGGGGGGATGCTAATTATTTTTCAGTCATCTGTGATGCCACACCAGATATTTCCAACACTGAGCAGCATGTGGTCCTCATCAGATATGTGAGGTATAGCAAAGAAATAAATGACTGGAGATCATGTAATGGTTCTTAGAATTTACGGACGTTCACAAAAAACGGAGTGAGATTGCAAATATGATTGAAAATGTGCTCCATCAAAAAGGGGTAGACATTGGAGACTGCAGAGGACAAGGATATGACAATGGATCAAACATTCTAAGAAGGGTAAACGGAGTCCAAGCCCAGATCTTAAAGAGAAACCATCAAGCTACATTTTCACCCTGTGCCTCTCGCACCTTAGATTTGGTAGGCGTGAATGCTTCACAGATGAGCCCAGAAGTTGCAACATTTTCTTGCTGCATCGATCGCCTTTACTCACTTTTTAGTGCCAGTCCAGAACACTGGACCATCTTCAAAAAGAAAACAGATTGCTCTTGCATCGCTTCTCAGATTCCTGCTGGAGTGCACGTTGGACCTTTAGCAAAACACCTTCCTGCTGTCATCGAAGCCCTTGACAGTATACTCACGTCTTACCAGCGAGGCCAAATCAGAGGCTAGTGGTCTCAAAAGCTACTTCTTGATATTCAATGCAACTGTCCTACTCACTGTCTGGCTCAAAGTGCTACAGTGCATTAATTAGCAAGGAACACAGTAGGCAAAGGAAAAGGTAGAGATTCAACGATGAGACATCTCAAGAGGAGACAGCTCAGGACAGTGTAGCAACAGTATTTTATACAGTTATGGACCGCATCATAAGTGATTTTAAACACCAGATTCCACACCACTGCAGAAATAGTTGAGGAATCCCCCCAACCACAGACGGGTACGCTGAGGTGCAGTCCTTTATGTCCAAATGTTGATATGTTGTTTTAAAAGCATTTATCAACCAATACGGAAGATGTTCCAAGAACTTTTGAACATCACTTATTGTACGAAAAGTAATTTTGGAAAGTAGGAGGTAAACTGGTAGTCAGACTAATTTCATGCGTAAAATCCCAATGTGTTTCAATGAGTTTTTTGGGTAAAGGTTTTGAGGCTCCAAGTTCCTAAATAAGTGTGACACCATTGCCCATTTGTTAAATTATCCATTTAAGAACAGAAGAGTAAAAACCAATTTAGAATTGCTTCTGATACTGTGCAATCATTCAGACAAAATTGATTATCACCTATATAAACAAAGTGATGTAAATTATACATAATAATCTGCCTTCACAGATTTCTCCTCATCATTTACCCTCTCAATTCTTTGTGGAATATCCTCACCAATATCATTTCATACTGGACGAACCAAACAGATGCCAACAGGAGAGTCCCTTCCTGGTCGTCATTATCCCAGTCGCCCCACAAAGCAGAGAGGCCCGTGACATCATTCGCAGCACATGGGGAAGAGAAACGCAGGTGTTTGGCCAGTTGGTGAGCTACTACTTCCTCCTGGGAAAGTCTAGAATAGGCAACGACACAGAGCCGCTTGATGAACAGGTGATTTGACTAATGTTTTTCCCTAAACCCTCACTGCAAGATAAGATGAGACATGGTACAAGAGTTGAAAAGGGTAAACTCTTAAGTGCACTGCCATCTTTGTTTGCAGAATAGGCTGCAGTTGGTTTTCCTTTTGTGAATCCAGTCAGCTCACTTCCTGTACAGAAAGTCTTAAGTTTGTTACGTATGGGAAGAAACTTGTGCCCTCAGAAACTGAATTTGAATTGCTCAAACTAAATCTGTTCACGTAATTTAAAATTAAATGCATTGGTTTGAAAATGAATTTCACTGAAACTGAATTTAATGATTTGAAACTGAATTTGTTTACTTTTAAAATGTATTTTGTTGTATTAAAAATTCAATTGGACTACTTTCACTTCCAGGTCTGAAACTCCATTTCAGTTCAGTTTTTTGTGTCTCACATCTGGGTCCTTTAGGATAGCCACAGATTAATTAAACACAGATTAATCGATTTACGTTTCACATCAGGTTAAACTTCCTTTACGGCATGTTGAGCTGGAGCAGTGCAGCATACATGAGCTTGGCGGATGTCAATCACCAAGTCAAATGAGCATCTATAAGAAGCGTCATGTAAATAAATGGTCAAACAGCAACACTTATGCTACCTGTAGCTATTAGCTAAACATGCCAGATTAGCATAGTGTACCGCCGGTGTTACGTCGGTCTGCGTTTCTCTTGCCCTTACCTCAGCGTAACGTATGTTGCCTAACAACCGTGTTAGCGTAAACACAAAGCTGTGAGGCCAAACAAATAGAGCCTGAAGGTTAATACTGCTGTCTGCACTGCAAATAACTACATGGTTTGTATTTAGCCTTTATATATTGCTGATGGCTTAGAATCCTATTTTGTTTGAAATGTTGTTTCATGATCTTGTTCATTATTCAGCCATTGAAAATGTTCAAAATATATTTTTTGTGTTCATAGATATAAAAATCTAACACTGTAGACAAATACATTGATGATAAATACCATTTGTTAAATTTATTTGTAAAGCTTTCAACAACTTAAACACTTATTAACGTTAGGGACAAATTTTAAATCAGTTTATTTGTAGAGCATACTACTAATAATAATTTATAATTATAATAAATAAACCAATCATTAATATCACATATTATTTGACTGAATTGTATCTGTTTAACTTCCACCCATAGTAAAACCCAGCGGGAGTTTGAAAACATGTGCCGGGGGTCAGCTGTTCTCTCGGGGTTTAGCGCACCTCAACCGCAAGGTTGTGCAATTAAGTGATATCTTGATAGACCGATCAGAAATTTTAGGTTTACACAGCTACGTTCTCGTCTAAAAATATTGTTTATTTTGTCCCACAGAATGCGCAATATAACCAATTATTTACAGCTGTTCTCTCTCCTCCGGCCTTTGCTGCTTCCGTTCGAACAATCTACTTTGACCCGTAATGAATCATGGGATAGGGTGGGACACGGAGGATACACCAGACCCATCCTTCAAATCTGGGAAAAAGGACGCATTTGGAGGAGCCTTCGAAGTTGGATAGCCTTGGTCGCCTCACCATGACGTAATCGGCCTAAAAATGCAACCTTCAAAGGATGCAGCCCCTGAATTTGGACACAGCAATAGTGAATGACATCCGTGAATCTGAAAGTGAAAGTAATCAAACTGAATTTTCAATACACAGAAAAACTATTTTCAAAGCAAACAAATTCAGTTTCGGTTTTGGTGAAATTCATTTCAAACTAATGCATTTAATTTCCAATTACCCAAATAAAGTTTCAGTCTTAGCAATTCAAATTCAGTTTCTGATGGCACAGGTTTCTTCCCATACAATTCTTAAACAACAATCAGCTCTTTGAAGGGTGTTTGCTGTTTTTTTTTTTTTTATGGAATATTGAGTTTTATTGGGCTGAAGATCGGCCCAATTATCTACAGACCAAGTTTGGACTTGTTTGTGCACACATGCAAACCTCTGATGGGTATGTGCTCCTTCCTGAAACTGAGGTGTTTTTAGGCCAGTGATAACATGGCCTAACACTGTGAGACCACCCATGTTTGCCACCCATGTTGGTATTTGCACAATTCAATCACCTGGCCTCATGCATAACCTTAAGGCCTCTTTACCAAACTCCATCAATAGCTGGTGATACCTTTTTGAGGTGTCTGTTAGGCATCTGCTGACCTTCACCAACTATTTTAACTGACTGTTGGATGACCCGGCAACTACCAGATAAACAACAAAGCTCTGCTTGTTGTTCCAACACTTATTCCCTCTGGGACTGGTTCTAGAGAAGCCCATCTCCAATCCAGTTGTTTACATACCTGCCACGTCTCTGCATGTGTACCAAATCCTGACCAAAGTTCATTATACCTTCTTGATGCCTAGCTACTTCTATCATGGAGTGTACTGATGAGTTGGACGTCGTTAACCGACACCTTTTTAAATGTTCTTGTTTTTCACAGATTTTACTTGAAAGTCAGAAGCATCATGATGTCCTCCAGAGTAACTTTTTGGACAGCTACAGAAACCTCACCATTAAAACAATGGTCATGTTGGAGTGGCTCAGTACTCACTGTCTCAACACCTCATATGCTATGAAGATCGATTCAGACACTTTCCTTAATGTACACAACCTCGTCAACATGCTCCTGAAAGCCCCCCACCATGACTACATGACAGGCCTGGTGGCAAGGGGTGCTCTGGTTCTTCGGGATCCTAACTCAAAGTGGTTTTTGTCTTCTAATGCGTTCCCTGAGTCATCTTACCCTCCGTACGCCCTGGGGCTGGGCTACGTGTTCTCCCTGGATTTACCCAAGCGAATACTAGAGGCATCAAGATATGTTAAGGCTGTCTACATTGAAGACGTGTATGTGGGTTTGTGCATGAGACATGTAGGGGTTCCACTGACAGATCCACCTCACAACGGTTTGTTTATGACCACCATAAACAAACCAGATGTTTGTTACTTAGCTTCTGTCATCGCTACATTACTGCAGGACTCTGAGCAGATTTTGGAAGTATGGAAGGTTTTTAAGACCCAACCAAGAAACGACTGTTAGACCTCCAAAGTTTGGTGGCCTTTTTCCCCCACATACAAAATGCACCCTGTTGGGTGGTACACGTTAGAACACCAGCCAGTGTACTTCACAGAGAGACCTGATGATTATCTCTACGCTTCCTGTTTATCTTCTGAAACTGAAGCCGTTCGCAGGAGACAGAGTAAGAAGTTATTCTGAACCTGTATGCAAAGACTGTACATTATAACTTTGAAATATAATTTATAACTTCTAAGATTTTATATGGTGATTTGTTAGATTGTAAGACTAAGATTTTTATTCAACAGTCAGAGCTTAAATGGCTCAATGGAGTCAGGATGAGCTATTACAAGTGTTAAAGCTTAGCGTAGTTAACCATTTATTACTTTAATACTACTGTTCCAGTGCATCAAAGGAGTGTGTCTTCCAAGAACACTACAATGTTTGCTTTGTTCCCGCAAGTTGTGAAATAAACTGTTTATGATTTTTTTTTTTTTTGACTGTGAGCTGCATTGTTTACCATGCTCCAACATTTCCTCTCCTAGTTAGTTTAGTGAGTAAAAAGAAGATGGAGAAGCTAAATGATTTACACTTGAAGTGGAAAACCTTAACAGTGTTATAACATTTTCCATTTAACAGCAGTCGGCTGTAGCCACATCATACTATGCAGTTGCTTATTTTAAAAGAAATCATTTCCAGGCATGTTTGTGCTTTGTTAGGTCAGCATTTCTTAGATTCTCATCTCCTTCAGTTTGTAATTAGAAGCTTTAGCTCGTAAATCCTGAAATTTTGCTGCAGTTTCAAAAGGTACGGTTAATCTTTCTAGTGCCAGTCAAAGCCCCTTTTGATAAAGGTATAACTATAAAGTTTTCCTCAACGACTAATTCAACATGCTCATTTAATTCTAGTGAAGAATGAACAGAACAGCATGCTGGATATCTTTGTTGCCCCATAGCAAGGAGGTTCTTGGTTCAAATCCTAACTGGAACCTCTCTGTGTGCGGTTTGCATGCTTGTTTCATTCATGCATTGGTTGTCTCTGGGTCCAGGTGCATCTTAAGGTAAATAGCCTTGGGTCTTCATGTTTGTCTGTCTGTGTTGCCCCTGTGATTGACTGGCAACCTGTCCAGGGGGTTTCTTGCCTGTTGCCCGGTAATATCTGGCGATAGGCATAGGCTCCTTGTAATGTTCAACAGGATGAGTACAGAAGTGATTGATGGATAGATTACTTCCTCATGTTCCGAAGATGTGTGCGTTACTACACATTCAGAAAAGTGTGCTTTACTAATTTTACATCTGGAAATATGTTTGTATCCTCTGTTTTTTTCCTGCAGGGGCAAATGGTACTTGTTATTGTTATCTCGGTTCACATTAACCTTGCCCTGCCTTTTTAAAATCCAGGGTTTGCACAAAAGAAGTTAAAGTGATAGTTCAGTACCCTAAATCTCTTGGTGTCTTCATTAGGTATAAATCCAGATAAGCTGGTCCTGGAGACTGGTCAAGACCAAACCAGACATCATCCATCTTAAAACAACTTGAATCAACACTCTTACTAGTTTATGCAAAAACCTATTTCATAAACGTTTGAACTAATGTAACATGAAAAACTAGTGTAAAGTTTGAAATGAATGGTTATTTTTACACAAAATGATAATTATTTACACAGGAAATGAAGGCATGGAGGCAGTGCACCACCAGTGATCATCTTCAGTAAAACATGCACCAATTGTATAAACTGCTTCCTGTTGGAGTAAGTGCTTGATAGCATAGTAAGGCAGTGTAAAAAATATACCTTTCACTGAAACCTCTATAAAAGTTTTGCACTGCTTTAAGTTTATATCAGTTTCTCACAGGAAGATCAATGGTGGTGTACTGCCTCCTACCTCCATTTCCTTTGAAAATAATCCTAGAATTCTGCATAAATAACCACCAAATATGAACATGATGCTTTAAACGTGCATTAAATATAAATCTCAAAAACCATGTGTTTTTGGTGTTGGTTTGCCGTGGAATCTTTGGTCTCGGCCCCTCCCAGACTAGCTGTTAGCTTCAGCCTTCGGGTCCAACTAATCTGGATTTATACTAAATGAAGCTGCCAACAGAGTAATGAACTCCAGTTAAGACTGCTCAGAGAAACTCACCGAAAACCCTGAGCTATTGTGCTAATGGGGATTGCAATCAGTGGATGTTTGTCAAGCTCCCACATGTCAAATGTCCATTATTATAATTTATAGTCAATTTATGATTTATAGTACCTAGAACCTCCACAGTTTAACCATGTGGTTGATGTTATACTACAGCTTTTGTACTGCAAGATTTCTAGTTCTTTACAGATCCTGAAATGCTTCTTAATTTATCTGTATTTTTGGGTTTATTGAATAGAGCAGCAGAAATATAGGTTCCTTTTTCCTTTTAATGCATGCTTTCCACTCTGAAGTACACTCAACCAATTTAAATAACATTGATTTGGGGTTTTTTCCAGTCCCACTATTGAAAAAGAGTCTCTTTCATAAACACTAACATACATAATGTAACAACACTTAAAAGCCCATTTTGGAACACTAGTGTCTCCTGTTTAAACCAAACTAATCAGAATTCAGTGTCTGTCTGAGCACAGTATCGAAAGCAGACAACACTAAGTGGAACAAAAAGCCACAAAGAAAATCATCTGTCACTTCCTGAGAAGGTTGGCATCATCAAGACCTCAGATCCGAGTACTTTGGAGGGGGAGGTTTTCCCCTTCCGCAGCAACGGTCACTGGTGGCAATGGGTAAACTTTAGGAATGACGCCATCCAGTGGCGAGCAGGTAAATGACAATTTAAAAAAAGACCAAGAGGACCATTCAACGGGCTGCTGTCTTACAAATGTTACTTGCTTTTTAAACAGATTTCTGGAGGATCGAATTCTTTCTGCTTTTATCCTGACAAATGAGCCTCATCAGAACACATATTGATTGATCTAATTTATTGAATATGACTGTATGTCACCACCATTGTTCCATTTTTAGAGGATGACATTTTTGCCCCCTTTTTGCCAAATAGCTTCATCCTACTGTTAGATGAACCTCCTCGCAAGTTTCAGGACCTTAGCAGCATCTAACAGGTTTTCTTTCAGGATTGCCCCGTATTTATCTCTATTCATCTTCCCACCAGCTCTGACCAGAATGCCTGTGTCTTTTTAAAGAAAAGCATTTCTACAGCATGATGCTTTCACCACCGCTTTCACAGGTAGGTATGGTGTGTTCAGGGAAATGTTCAGTGTTATGTATCCACCAAATCCTTGTAAGAGATAAAACTCCTTATAAAAAGAATTCCTAAAATCTAGAGCTAAACAAGCAGGGAATACATATAAAAAGTATAAAAAATAGATTTACTACAATATTAAAGATGCGTTAAAAGCATTAGAATCAGAATGACCGTATGGAGGAATTTGACTTCTGTTCAGCTTTGCTCTCAATGAAGAGGTAAAGTTCTGAGGTAAGCATTTAATACATGTATGCTTCTTCCTGCTCCATTCTGAACATGATACAGAGCTGTTATACTTTAAATATTGCAAAATGCCCCTTGTTATGTTTTTTTTTTTTGTTGTGTGTTTCTTTTACTCTTTTCTTTTCCAATCATGTTTGGGAATAACTAATAAACTATATTAGACCAAGAATAAAATACAGTGTTGTCATTATGTACACACATGACATCCTGTTGATAACTCCTGGCTTAAAAAAACATTTAAAAGGAAAACAAAGCAAACATGCTGTAAAGAAAACACAAAGTATGCCCCACAAAATACAGTACTGTGCAAAGGTTTTAGGCAGGTGTGAAAAAATGCTGTAAAAAAAGAATGCTTTCAAAAATGGAAGTGCTAATCATTTATTTTCATCAGTCAACAAAATGCAGTGAATGAACAGAAGAGAAATCTAAATCAAATCAATATTTGGTGTTACCACTCTTTGCCTTCAAAACAGCATAAATTCTTTTAGGTCCACTTGCACACAGTTTTTGAAGGATCTCGGCTGGTAGGTTGTTCCAAACATCTTGGAGAACTAACCACAGATCTTCTGTGGATGTAGGCTTTCTCACATCCTTCTGTCTCTTCATGTAATCCCAGACACACTGAATGATGTTGAGATCAGGGCTCTGTGGGGGTCATACCATCAATTCCAGTAAGTCTTGTTCTTTACGTTGAAGATAGTTCTTAATGACTTTAGCCTGTACGTTTGGGTTCGTTTACTTAGCATTTTGTAAATTGATGAAAATAAACTATCATATTTCTGAAAGCATTCTTTGTTTACAGCATTTTTTCACACCTGCCTAAAACCTTTACACAGTGCTGTATTTTAAGCTATAAACCTTTTCATTAAAAAACTTATAAAAAGTCAAATATATACATGGTATTGGCCAACATTTTTAGACTTGTGCAGTGGATCTCTGCAGCTCCTCCAGAGTCACCATGAGTTTATTTGCTGCATCTCTGTTTAATGCTGTCCTTGCCTGGCCCATCAGTTTAGTATTGGACAGCTATTTATTCATATGTCTGCAGCTGTTCCATAATCTTTCCGTTTTTGGATGATGAATTGAACTTTCTTCTATGAGACTATCAAGGTTTGGGTATTGCTTCATAACTTAAACTTCTCCACAACTTCCTCCCTGATCTGTCTGCTCTGTTACTTGGCCTTTATGATGCTATTTGTTCACTAATGTTCTCTAAAAAACTGGATTTATAATGATACAAAATTACTCACAGAGGGACACTATTTACTAATTAGGTGGCTTCTAAAGGCAATTGGTTGCATTGGGTAACAGAATAAAGGGAGTTGAATGAAGTTGGTCAATGACAGAAAAATCCAACAATAGCTGGAGGCGTCCTGTTCTAGTGTTAAACTATAGCAGCTGTCGTGTTAAACATGTTGAGCTTTTAAAAAACGGATTGATTAATTCCAAAATAAATGACTGCAATAAACCACCAAGGAATGCAATATCTCCTCACCAGTTTTAACTTTGTAGTGCATGTTCACAGACTGCTCCCACAATGAAACCTAATGTGGTTTTAAAGGGTCACTTGAAGAAAGGGATTATATGGAGAAATATAAAGACATAGCAATTAAGGAAGAGACACATTACAGTAATCCTGACACAGAATTACTGATTGGTCATTCAGTCATTTTCTATACCGCTTCTTCTGTAGCGGGTCACGGGGAAGCTAGTGTCTATTTCCAGCAGTCTATGGGTAGGAGGCAGGGTACACCCTGGACAGGTCACTAGTCTATCGCAGGGCAACACACAAACAACCATGCACACACTCATTCACACATCTAAGGGCAATTTTAGAGAGACCAATTAACCTAACAGGCATGTCTTTGGACTGTGGGAGGAAGCTGGAGTACCCCGTTCCACGCACGGGGAAAACTCCATGCAGAAAGACCCTCAGCCGGGAGTCGAACCTAGGACCTTCTTGCTGCAAGGCAACAGTGCTACCAACTATGCCACCATGCAGCCCCTGCTTGGTCATTCATGTATTAAAATATGAGGGTTTAATTTGTACCTGCAGCTGATATTTGACCACATCTCTTTTTAGAGCCAGTAGAGATCACAAATATTTTCAGAGGTTTTCAGGCCCATGCTGATAAAATACAACCAAACCAGTGCAGAGGATAAGCTGCAAAGGAGAGTTAACCATGGAGAAGTGACATTCCCACTCAAACAGGCATACAAACATTAAATGATCATTGTTATATAATAACCCATATTTGAGTAATGAATCAGATAAATGAATTATAAAACGTTTGAAATACAGTTGAAAGACTTACAGCTGCTTTATAAACACACTTAACCATTTCTTTCCTAAGTGCCTGAGATTAAAACAGGGTCAACATTTCCTGTTTTGGGGCATTTAGGATTACCATATGTTTTCTACTTGCTAAATGTCCCAATAATGATGGTTCAAAATGTGTTTATCAAGCTCAGTTAAAGACTTTTTGGAGATGCTGACTGAGGCTGGTCAAAAGGCTAGGAGATTAGTTGAAAGGCCCAGAGAGGAAGAAGCCAATATGCACTCCACTCCACTTGGCCCACTTTGCGAGCGATTCCATACCTGCTTTTTTGTTCCCTGCTCCTGAGCAGGTACGATTGGGGCTAAGTCGGTACTATGTGACGTGAACATACTGCTGTTCACTGACTGGACATGGGACCAGGAGAAATGAGAAGGTTTTTTTGAGGAGGTAGTGCAGGGAAAATATAACAAAAGCAACCACAGCAATATTAAGGACAGCAGGTCAAATCGAAATATAATTTTACAATATATAAGTCATAAGCCATGCCTGAAGCCTGAAAAAAAGGAAAAAGGCCACCATGTCAGCTTTCTGGAATATAGTTAGGAGAGCAAGTATTTGATACGCTGCTGATTTTTAAGTAATTAATTTGCATTTTATTGCATGACATAAGTATTTGATACATCAGAAAAACAAAACTTGATATTTGGTACAGAAAGCTTTGTGTGCAATTCCAGATATCAGACGTTTCCTGTAGTTCTTGACGAGGTTTGCTCACACTGCAGCAGGGATTCTGGACCACTCCTCAATACAGATTTTCTCCAGATCATTGGACAGCATGGACACATTTTACCCTCAAAGTAAATTTGTTAGAAACAGGTCAGTTACATTATTTTTTGTTTTAATTGTTTAGTCACCTGACTCTGACTTTAAATTATTCAGGGACACACAGTACGTTGATCCCCGTGCATGCGTGGGTTCTCTCCGGGTACTCCGGCTTCCTCCCACAGTATAAAAACATGACTGTTAGGTTAATTGGTCTCTCTACATTGCCCTTAGGTGTGACTGTGTCTTCATGGTTGTTTGTCCTGTGTTTGTTTGTGTTGCCTTGCGATGGACTGGCGACCTGTCCATGGGTGTACCCCACCTCCTGCTCATAGACTGCTGGATTTAGGCACCAGCTTCCCCTCGACCCACTATGGAAGAAGCAGTAGAAAATGACTCACTGACTGACTGTACGTTGATAAATAGAGAGATGAATAACTAATTGATTCTTGATGCCTCTAAGGTCCTCTTTTAAATAGACAGGCCATGCTTCATGTGATCCGGTGCTATTCAGAACACACCCAGGGCTTCAGCCCTCAGAAGCTCAGGTCTGATGTTTCCTAAGGCATCACAAAGGCCTGATCTCAGTCCCGACAGAAATCTGTGGGCAGAGCTAAGAAATGTTCACCTTCTCTTGGGACAACATACCTTATATTTGACTTTTCACATAGAAATGACAATACACACAGACATGGCAATACCAACAGTATTTAGAGAAATAGAGGCAACAAACCATTTCTGTCAGCATGGAATTTATTTTATTCAATTGTCTCACAGAACGTTGTCTTGTTTAGATTAAATACAAGTTCACAAATGCGTGTGTTTGTGTCTCTGTGTGAATGTGAATGTGTGTGTAAGCAGCTGACCCTGGTGGAAACAGGGCCACTTTGTAAAAACCACAGAGAGACCATTATTCCCTGGGACATAACACACTCATACACAGCCTTCCACTCCGCCCTCTCCTGCGCCGTAATTTGTTTCATTCACAAACGCACACAAATGCACGTACAGAGGGAGCATGAGAGTCAATTTCAATCTCTCATTCTCCAGCAGAACGCTCAAGCACAGTCTTGCATTTTGTTTCTCCTTAGCACTCACAAACACAGCGGCAACGTCCCACCACATAATGACCGTTATTTCACCATCCTGCCTGTGAGTCACTGGTTCAGTCAGGAGACTGGAATGTCAAGCTCCATCACACCGATGCTTGTTATACATGCAAACATATTTACAAGAGGGAAAGCAGCAATGATTGTAAAATAATGGGCGGTAATTGATTGGACCTGATATTGTTTCTGGCACCGAAAGACAACTTGAAAACTGAATGGAGATGAAAGAAAATCTGAACATTAATACATCTAAATACATTAATACAGCTAAAGGTTAAGTCAGCAAGATAAAAAAAACATAACCAAAAAGTAGCAAGGTTTGTGTGTATTTTGACTCTTTGCAGCAGTACCAGAACATTCTAAATAAAACCAACAAAAATGTTACAGCATAGCTAACATAAGGTACATTACTTTAGACTTAGTTTACTTAGATCTTTACAATCTAAAGAGCCATTTTTTGCCTGTAGTCCAGGCCCAGCTAAAAAAAATCTTAAAATGTTTTGATAAGTATCTACTATTGAAAATTTGTCATCATTTTTAACCACCATTTTATTTCCATTTGAAGGTTTTAAAATAAAGAACATAAAATCTTTGCAAAAAGAGGATGGATACATTTTCCTCTATGGGATTTGGATATTTATGGAAAATGGTGTGAAAAAAGCACATAGTTTCCAACCTAATGACTGAAAAAAGATTTAAAAAAAGATTTCTGGTACTTTTAGTGCCATTCTGTTGTGGAAATTCAGTATAATTATTCAAATAAAAACTGCCAAAACCTGGATTTGTTATTATATTTATATTTAAAAATATTGCTTGGTTCTTTATCATTTTCAGCCAAAGTTATTAAGAGCTTTTGTGTGATGTCTGAGGAGCCACTTGCAGATCTGGAACTGCAGGTTTCAGACCCCTGGCTTGGACAGACAAAAAAACCTTGATTCGTACCCCTTGAACTTTTCCATGTTTTGACATGTAACAATCACAAATGTCATCATATTTATTGTAATTGTATGTAGTAGATCAACACAAAGTATCACCTGATTGTGAAGTGAAATAAAAAAGAATACAGCATTTTATAAATAAGAACTTAACATCTGAAAAGTGTGGCTTGCATTTGTATTCAGTCCCCCAGGGTCATTACTTTGTGAAACCACCTTTTACTGCAATTAAAGCTGCAAGTCTTTTGGGGCATGTCTCAAGCATCCAGACACTTAACTGTTTGTCCATTCTTCCTAGCAAAACATCTAAAGTCTTAAGAATGTTGCAGTCTCTAACGACCTTTACTTCCAGGGTTGTCCCGTATTTTGCTTCATCCATCTTTCTATCAGCTCTAATCGGCTTTCCTGACCCTGCCGAAGAAAAGCCTCCCCACAGCATCATGCAGCCACCACCATGCTTCACATTGAGGACGGTTTGTTCAGGTTAACATGCAGCTTGCTTATAGGCCAGAACGTTTTATTTTAGTCACATCTGATCAGATCATCTTCTTCCACGTTTGCCGTGGCCTCCAAGCGTGGCTTGTAACAAGCTGTAAATAAGCCTCCTTTTGAAATGTTTTCTCCTTACCACTCATATTTAAAGGCCAGATTTGTGGAATTGTCCCAAAAAGTTGTCCTAAATGGACAGATTCTCCAACCTGAGCTGTAGATCTGCTGCTCCTGCCAAGTTACTATGGGCCTCTTGCAAAGACAAACAGACAGATAGGGTTAGACTATGGAGGCAAATATTTCAGCACATGTGCAGACTGGAAAAATGCCTGAACATGCTGAATTCTTCTTGAAACGTCAATGGTTTTAACATTTTGTAAAAGTTTCCTCAAGTTTCCCATTCCTTCGAGTTTTTTCATCGTTGTGGTGTTTGTCATTCTGTAGTAATATGTCATGTTTCTTTCTTTGTTTTGTTCATTTACAAATGAAAAAACTAAATCAAGCAAATACATCCATAAAGTATTTAGCCTGTGCTGTAGAAACGCTTGTTAACCAGAAATATTTCAGGTAGAACACTAGAGTTCACACAGTGACGTGTGATGGGGTTCATGACTAGGGAGGCAGAGACTCCTCTGGAGTCAGATGTTCAACTATATGAACCAAAAACAGAGGCTTACATTTCAATTTCGACCTTAATTGAATCATTAAAATTGTTTTAAAAGCTTTAAATTATGCTTTAATCAATTCCATATTGTTGAACAATACAATAGCAAGAAAAAAAATTGAATATTTTTATAAGGTCATTTTAATTTTGGCTAATCTCTCTTTTTTTGTTTAATTTGAAAATTGTGAATGATCTTATCTTTATTTGTATATGAAGTCCATGGAGGCAGGTTACATTAGTTGTCTTTTAAAATCTCAGGTTCTCCATCACCTTGAAGCAGGTGGTCTGTGCTGCCCATACAATGCCAAGTCAAATCTGTGTACTCCACACTCTTTTCAGGTGTACCACTCTGGTAAAAAGAGAATATTTCCTGTCTCCCACTTGTTTGAACCAGATCTTTCAGCTCTGGAGTTGGTCTCTCTCTCTCTCTCTAAAACCTCCAGTGTAGAAGAATCCTTTCCCAGGGTTGAGAAGTAATCTTCCATTTTCTCTGACCAAATTGAAATAATAGTGCAGTTACAGGACTTGTCGGTGAAAACACTTCTGTATTTTGCGTAGCTAAAGAGTACTCAGCGACATGCTGTTAGCTGTCTATGCCTATGACGCTCAGCACTGCCCCCTATCAGTGCAGCACGGTACTTTCTGCCTCACCCTGTCAATTTTCACTGCTCATTTATGGCCAATTAGAAAGATTAAATATGCCACACCCATTCAATAAATATATAAGACAGACTGTGGAACATAATCATGTTTAGTACATGTGTATTCTAGCATGTATATTTGCTATATACAGAGAGACAGTAATGGGCATGCGGCAACTGCCTGCATCAGTCAGTGCTTGTGACAGCCATCGGTGGTGAGGCACAGCTATTCACTGCCTACCTTGCTTTTCTCCCATATATTTGAATCAAAAATGAGTAAATTCTGCGATTTTGATCATAAAAATTTTGAAATCATACAGAAAACAAATTAATAGAAGAGTGAAATTGATTTTCTCTTATCATTGCTAGTATTTTACTTGTCATGGTGACAGGAGAGGCAAAGTCTCTCCTTCCTCCCCTGACTGCACGTCACTGAGTTCATGTACCACTCCATCCGTTCCCCATGTGTGCAGATTTAATGCAATCTGCTCATTTTACTTTAAACTTGAATTTTATGATTTCCCAAATCTGAATTTCATAATTGGATTTCTATGTGACTAATCCATACGAATGTGATTATAATTATTGTGATTAAAATGAATTAACTGACTGTAGTTGGATTTCAGTTGAGCTGATTTACAACTTAATCCTTGATTTCAATGTTAGATAACGTGTTACACATACTCCTTTTCAAGTTGCCAGTATAATCACTACAATATGACTTAATTCATATTATATCATAATACTATACATTATATTTACTCCATATTCTATAGTTATTGCTATTAGTTACAGATATTCTGGCGGGAATATAAATAAGTAGAATATTTTAAACTGAACTGACTAAACTGATTCCCCACTATCACAAAAAATTGTAACTGAGGTAGAAATTATTGAAATCAAACTCCTCTTGGTTTGCTATTTTATTATTTATTAATATATAAATCTCCACTGCCAGTGCTGTATGTATTTAGACAAAGGCCTATAGCGTCAGTTTGGCTTACTAGTCTGACAATCTATCACACTTGGGCAAAACCGGGAAAGTTATTACAGCAAAGTTCAATTCAATTCAGTTTTATTTATATAGCGCCAATTCACAACACACGTCGTCTCAAGGCACTTCACAAAGTCAGGTACATACATTCCAATTAATCCTAACCAGTGCAGTCAGATTCAGTTATTTATTCAAATTGGATAAAAAGTTTTTCTATCTAAGGAAACCCAGCAGATTGCATCGAGTCAGAGACTTGTAGCATTCATTCTTCCTGGATGAGCATGTATAGACAGTGGACAGTCACTGGCATTGACTTTGCAGCAATCCCTCATACTGAGCATGCATGTAGCAACAGTGGAGAGGAAAAACTCCCTTTTAACAGGAAGAAACCTCCAGCAGAACCAGGCTCAGTGTGAGCGGCCATCTGCCACGACCGACTGGGGGTTAGAGAGAACAGAGCAGAGACACAAAGAGAAAACAGAAGCACTGATCCAGGAGTACTTTCTATGGGAAGGAAAAGTAAATGTTAATGGATGTAGCTCCTTTAGTCATTCCACCTAGAAAGAAAGAACAGATAAACTCTGAGCCAGTTTTCAATGTTGGAGTCTGAAGAGAGCACATATAATTAGTTACAGTAAAAGCTCAGTCAATCGCCATGTCTAGGAGAGAGAAAGGGTTAAACACTAAAAGACAGAGCCATGTGGGTCATCGGTAGAGGGTGAGCATTAAGTTGTTGCCAGCAGAAGCTTGGACGGTGCCCCTCTCCAGAAAGGTGTCACAGGTAGACACAGAGTCAGGCCAGGTATAGCTTCTAGGAAGAGAAAAGAGAGAGAACATCAATTTTAAAGCCGAAATAACAGAACATAATGCAAAATTGTAGAGTAGTATGAGAATGTAGCGAAGAAAGTGGTCATTATGTCCTCCAGCAGCCTAAGCCTATAGCAGCATAACTACAGAGATTGCTTAGGATAACTTAAGCCACTCTAGCTTAGTTTATGAGGGAGGGAAGAAGGCTCCCTCCCTCATAAACTAAGCCACTCAAACTATAAGCTTTATCAAAAAGGAAAGTTTTAAGCCTAGCCTTAAAAGTAGACAGGGTGTCCGCCTCACGGACTAAAACGGGGAGCTGGTTCCACAGGAGAGGAGCCTGATAACTAAAGGATCTGCCTCCCATTCTACTTCTAGAGACTCTAGGAACCACCAGTAAACCTGCAGTCTGAGAACAAAGTGCCCTGTTAGGAACATATGGAACAATCAGATCTCTGATGTATGATGGAGCTAAATCATTAAGGGCTTTATTCCCCAATCTTTTGCTTGCTTTTGCTTTCTTTTGTTAAAAAACGACTTATAAAAACTGTGTAATAAAACATTTTTTTTAAACTTCTTTCTTTCTTTCTTTCTTTCTTTCTTGTTTTTCTTATTAATTTAATAACAATGACATTCATATAGTAATAGTAATTACATTAATATTATTATCCTAAAATTTGCAACTGTGCACTAACATTCCGTTTTAATGTTCAGGAAATTAGCAGGGCAAGTATTCTTTAAAGACGAGGGGAAAACAACTCAGAAGCAAAACACAGGAACTATTACCAAACAATAAAAAGCCGGAAATGACTGCAAGTATATTTCAAAATTGAGTTAAGAAGGTATAGGTATATATTTAGAAGGAACACAAAAATACATCGCATTACATAGAAAGATATTGTAAACAAATATTATTTCCTGTTTGATAGCAATGCTTGTGGAAGTTTATAGTAATTCCCTTTATTCAGAAAAAGGAAAAACAACATAGAGACAGTTCCGTCAGCGTCCAGCTTTTATTTTGAAAGTTCCGGAAGCAGTTTGTTTCTCGACTCTTTCGCTTGACGTAGTCAGCCAAACTTCAGAATGGAGCTGAGGGGAGGAAAAAGCCGTTAGTTGGCACCATTAGCGGAGAGAAAGACGCACCGTCCATGTCTTTAAAACAAACATTGACCCACTGACAAAACCTACCGACAGCAATGTCGCGAGAAAACACCACGCGAAGCTTGGACAGTATAGACCTCGCTGCTTTAAGAGTGAGTTTAAAAACATGTTTTCCTTTTTTTAATGCAGTGCTTGAGTAAACACAGTAGGATGTGCTGGGTATCGCTTGTAAGTTAACGGCAGTTTCAGTCGTCATTAGCTGAGCAGTCAAATGTTCTGATTATTGATCTTGTGTAGCTGTTGACACTGAGTGGAAGTTACTGGATAATGGTACCTTCAGAGTGTGTGAACTGAGCCCTGTGGACAGTGTGTGCCTTATCTGAAACTTCATGTTCACTATCTGCCCTGTGTCCTGTTTGGGGAAAGCTGCTGTGTTTACTCAGGATTCTGTCTTTGTTGGGCTCCAGAAGTTGGCATGCAACAAGTGGCCCAAATCAAGATCATTTGTTGGATTGTGACTTTGCAGTAGCAAAGCTGTAGGAAATGCAGCATTTCCTACTCTTCACCAGTAAATTCAGCAGCTTATCCTCAGAGGACAAATAAAATATTTGTTTTCCACGTCTCTTCTATTCAAGCTTCCTGTTTTATTTTTTCGTCTCTGTGCCACTTTCTCTCTAGGATCCAGCTGGCATCTTTGAGCTGGTTGAGGTGGTCGGCAATGGAACCTACGGCCAGGTGTACAAGGTGAGTTTTCATGCACCCATGAACTCTTCCAAGTTAAAAACACAGCTTGAATGCATTCTACTTGGATTTGATGTGATACGCCAACAAAAAGTAGCAGGAAAATTACAAAGGGTTTATTTATTTATTTTTTACAAAACAAATTCTGAGTGGATAGCTTGTCAAACCACCATATAGTGTGATTCCAGCTGCAAGTCTTTTGAGTTTTTTTTTCTTCCATTATTCTTTGCAAAATGAACTGAATGAAGAACATCCACCCCAGTCTCAAGTATTCTGCAGGCTTTCTTCCACAATTTTCCTGTATTTAGCTCCGCCAAGTCTGACTCGCTTCCTTGTCCCTGCTGAAGAAAAGCAACCCCACAGCATGAAGCTGCCACCACCATGTGTCACCACTAGAATGGTGTGTTCAGGAGGTCGTGCAGGTTTCTTTTTCTCCCAACCAAAGTATTTTGCATGCAGACCAAAAAGCTGAATTGTGGTCTCATCTGATCAAGGCACTTTCTTCCACATAGTCACTGCGTCACTTATATGACTAGTGGAAGACTGCCAGGGGGACTCCTTATAGCTTTGGTATTGCCACTCATTCATAAAAGCCAGATTTTTTATAGTTGGATTAACAGTTCTGCTATTTAAATAGAGAGGAAAAAACCCATTGGTGGACCTTTATTTAGGGGTATCGGGAGTAAAGGGGGCTGGAATTCAGTTACATTTGTATTCTGTTTGTCAATCACATAGAACCAAGAGAAAATACATAGACGTTTGTGGTTGTAAAGTGACACAATGTGGAAAAGGTCAAGCCGAATGAATACTGTGTCTGCATTGCTTTGCCTCTGCTGCATGCGTGCAAATTTATAAACACCAGTTCAAATAACCCTAGAAGTAAAATCCTCAGCCTATCGTTGTGAGTATTACTCACCATAGTTCACAAGTGCTGATAAATTTATATTTTCCATTATATGACATGCCACTTCTGGAAAAACTTATGGCAGCTACTTCCAGTTAGTAAAGGAGAAGAATAAATGTCTGTTTACTGGAATATCTTGTTGGTCAGAGCATACAGATTCTCTCTCACACACACACACACACACACACACACACACACACACACACCCACAGTGAAGGCGCCGGGTGGAGCTCACTTCCTTAACTCATCATCTGTTTGTGTATGTGTGAGCTGTGGTTTGTTGTCAGAAGATGTGTTCAGTCATTTTTAGACACCTGCAGCTGATTGTGCCCTGTGCCCCCACTGTTGCACCAACACCGCAGAGGTGTGTGTTATTACTCCTTCGTGAACTTGTTTCAGGTTTGCGAGTTGAGGTCCTGTCGAGTCCACGGTGATGGTGTAACAGACCTGGGGCATGACCAAGCATCAGTGTATGGCTCCTGGCATATGTAAACGGCTCACAGAAACTGCATTAGAGTGATAATGTTCAGTCTGTAGAGCTTTCTCAGAAGTGCGCTGCTCTTTGCAGGAATACCTGTCAGACCGTTGCTGGGTGTGTGACTCAATTGCCACTTGGTTTCCTGAAAGAGGAAATGTTACAATAGATGTGCAGGACACTGCTTGAAATCACTAAGCTTTAACATATGACACACTTATTGCTTTAATGAGGAAAAACACGAAGTATAAATGAATAATAAACCAGGTTATGGAGGCGGGATTTTAGTAGTAGTTTTACTGGCTCAAGGCTTCTAACAGTTAGCAGTACTCTAACTCATTATGCATGTCATGAGTTTTCATGTTTGCAAGAGTATCAAGATTGATCTCATTGGTGACAAACACTGCATGTACAACTGGCATGAAGCAAAAGTTGAATATGTGGAAAGTACCTCGTGCCCAGTTGAGTATGGTGGAAGATCTGTGATGCTGTGGGTCTGTTTTACGTCCAAAGACCATGGGAATATTGTAAATAGTTCGCAGCATGGTGATCTGTTTGTAATACCAGGACTCTTCAGTGACCATCAGCCCCAAGACATTAATCTTCCAGACAACCTGTGGGTTGAATCATAGACGACCAAGAACTCAGGATGATCCAGAGAGGTTATGCAAACAGTATTGTGTGAAAGATTCATCTCTCTGTATTCTCCACTCTTATGAAATGTTAAAGGAGAAGACCTATTGCCAAATGACAATGTATAAAGTATTGACAGCATGGGTTTCCATAATTGCATCGTTAAAATGATTTCATTTCTTAACATATATTTTTTTACCCTGCTAAATAATTAGGCTGAAATTGTGGGATTTTTCAGAGCTACAATATAAAATGAGTTTATTTCAAGACTTTTTACCATTTCTATTTTTGTGCTGCATCTGTATTAGATGGATGCAAGCCAAGAACATCTGTACTTGCTGTGACTTCATTTGTTGAGTTCATGAGTTGATTTCTAAAACTTAAATTAGTTTTTCTATAATAGTGTGACTATGGTGAAAAATCAAGTGCTTCTTGTGCAGAGGTTAGACTTTTTCGTTGTCCAAAATATCCTGACATAATCTATTTTTACCCATCCAGGGTTCTCGCCAGCGGGCCACTACAATGCAAATTGTGGCGGCATTGCTGAAATTCGGCCGCCACGCTCATTTTTTTATGAGTGTGGTGGCCCTTTGACTGACATCTGGCCTCCCTCTTCGTGTGGTTTTTATGTCGGTTATAGCGCATGCGCTGAGTCTGCTCCCGCTTCCTTTCACCCTATGCGACATGAGGTTTGCACTTTTGCCTTGGATGTTGTTCTGGAAGCTAAATCTGTGCTCTGTTGCCAAACTAGAGACTGGAATTACAAGCACCACTTCAGCCAAAGTTTTAAAAACAGGGAACATTTCTCCAATCAGAAGTCTGCTAGTCTCTCTGAACAAGAGGTTTCTTGATCCGGCAAGCAATCTACTTAGGCGCCCCCGCCGTAGCAAACAAGTAATTAATATGCTAACTCGCCACCAAGTGGTCAGGGGTGTGAATTGCAATCTCTCAAAATGACGGATGGCCTTCAGATTTTTCTGTCACCTTTTTAAAAAAAAAAAAAAAAAAATGTCAAAAACAGAAAATATTCGGGTAAGGCGATCCCTGTTCTTGTGTTATATCTAGTTTTATCATTCATTGTCTCTACCACGACACTCGGGCATAGTCGCTAGAAATCATAGGTTGGTCTATGATAAATGTTTCCAACTTGGGCCGGCTGGTAGCATCACTGTCATGATTTCTGGGTCAGAATAAGTCTATTAAGTCAATTTATTAGAATAATTAATCAGTTTTTCCGCATCGAAAAAGTCAGGTTATAGCTTCATGCCCTTTGTGACCCCTTCCCAGCAAAGGGGGGGTCCAGGGTTTTCGACTCCGGCCCATGCTTCTTTCGGGCAGGGAATTTTGCAGTTCTCCCCCGTGCAAGGGGGGGGGTTTCCCCGGGTTACCCACCCCTCCCCCCACATCAAAAAAACATGACGTTGGGTTTAAAATTGGTTCTCAAAAATTAAACCCTTATGTGTGAATGGGTGTGTGCATGGTTGTTTGTCCTGTATGTTGCTCTGCAATGGACTGGTGAACTGTCTAGGATGTACCCCATCTCTCGCCCATAGACTGCCGGAGATGGGCGCCAGCTCCACCCATGTATGTAAGAAGCAGATATAGAAAATGAATGGATGGACATATTGGGATAATGAAACACAAGAAAACAGGCTTGAGATATTGTTTTCCCTCGCTAAGATAAAAGGATTTTTGGGTAAAAAAGGGCCCGGTTTGGGAATATTTTTTTTTTGACTCTGGAAAAAAGGAAGGGTTTGTTTTGAAAACCCAAACGGGCTTAAGATTTCTTTTTATCTGAGAAAATTTTGGGAAAATAAAACCCAAACTTAAAAAAATAATGCCCCACATTATCTCTAATAATATTAGGAAACTGATATCTTGACAAAAAGCCTGACGTCTTGTTACCTTGAAATATTTGAACAAGAAAAATAGCTGAAGATCGTGTTAAAAATATTTTCCAAAAAATGAACAGCATTTGGGTTTTTGAGTTACTCACTGAAAACCCACAAACACATGCAATTATAAGTGATAAAACTGGTTTTGCAATTTTAGGCCTTTCAATGTTTGGGTCAATGCTTTGGGTGATGCTGTATCCCCAGACAATAAAAAACTGAAACCATGTCGCATTTAATGTTTGTAATTATATGTCAAAAACAGACTAAAAATCAAATGAGATATTTGAAAATTATGGTCTGAACATTTCAGGAAACATTGCAACAAAAAGTGTGCAGGAACCTCTTTAACAATGAGGACTGAAGGGATCTGTTTTCATTGTGAGGACACACAGAACCTGTTGGAGTGCATGGGTGAGTTCCAACAGGGGAAACCAGGACAGGAATAGGGACTGAAGAACAATAAGTGATGCGCACACGCACACACAAGCACACACACACACACATACATGCAGGTTCTTACGAAAACACGTAGTTGTGGATTGATGTGAGGGCAGGAGATGCTGACCACGCAATCTGGGGTTTTTCCTTTGGGTTTTTTTAAAATGCGTAAATAAATGTATGTTTTTTTAAAATTTTGGGGAAGGGCCCGGTGGGGGAAAAAGCAGGAAATACAGTTTTCGGGCTGATTGGGACTTTAAACACTTGCGCTCATATTTAATACATATTACAGAAAGTCTGCCAATCACACTCCCTCTACCGCAACTTTAAACTTATGTATTTTTATGTAAAAAAAAAAAAGTGGCCTAACATTTTTAATGGTAGGATGAAAAAGGTCGGGGAGGGTATGAAAATTTTAACAAGTTTTCCAAAATTGGGGAACCCATTAAAATGTTTTTTTTTCACTTTTTTAATCTAAAAAGGGATGACAGTTGCCGCTATTTAAAATTTTTTAAACCCTTCCCCTCTAAGGAACCAATCTTTAATTTCCCAAAACACACAACCCTGAACTTTAATTTATCGGGGCCCTTTTCTAGGCCCTTCTGTGATTTTGAATTTTAACATTGCCCACCTCTTTGGGTAGCACATTTTTTACTAGCATCCTGGGAGAAATGAAAGCCAGTTCAAACATCTTTCAAAAATTATAAGCAGGCAGAGGCATAAAATAGCTTTTATATTATCAGTTGTGATCAGCTCACACTTTGGTCACTCTTCTTTCTTTTCTATCATCATGATGTTTCCACCACAGTTCTTGAGCGGGAGCAATTAGTCCCCAAAAAGCTTCTGTTTATCTTTCCCCCGTATGCTTACCCGTGTTGAAAAAAACACCTGCAGGCTTTTTGGTTTTTTTCCTTGGAGTGGGTGGGGCCCTGTTTTTTATTGTTTTTAAACAGGGGGTGTTGAAATTCACAGGGTTCTTTTTTGTGTTTAGAAACAGGGGGGAAATTTTGTTTAAACCCCTTTTTTATTGTTTTAAGATTTAGGATAAAAATTTACCATATGGGGGTACATTTCAAAGCCCCAAACAGTTCCCCCAAGGGGGGGGGATAATTTTTAAAACCAAATTAATTTATAAAGGTGGGGCCGGTGGTCTGTTTTCAATTTTAAATTTCCCGCCCTCTGTCATGCTGAGGTGAGTTTTTTCTAATTAGCGCAGACAGCATAGCGTGATTCAAGTATTATTATTTGGTCATTGCTGCGAAATTTGAAAGGGGGGAAGCGTTTCCAAAGTAAATTTTTCTCTTTGTCTTCCTAGACTAAAACGAAATAGTTTTTTATAGGGGCCCCTAAACAGGTGTTTTCCGGGGAAAAAACAGTTAAAGTTTTCCCCCCCAAAAACCAAATAAATATTGGAGAGCAGAGACTGAATTCATTCAATCTGACATTTCTTTAGCCTAACAAACCTTGCATCAAAGCAGTGGTCTGTGATTGCGATACTGCGTGCATTCAAATTATAATGATGATTACAAATAAAAAAACTTTGCATATTTAACCAATAACTGCCATTTCAAATAAGTAATTGGACAAGAGTAATAAAGAAAAAAATTTTGGGTTTTTTAAACATTAAATGGACTGCATTTTAATTGTAGGGCCCTATTTTAGTCTTTTGAGCTCTCAAAATGTTTTATTCATCAAGGATAAACACACTCATCAAAGGAACCCCAAAGGCAAAAATTTTGGGGTTCAGCCCCAAAAAACCCGGGGCAATTTGGGGGAAAATGAGGGAGCTTTTCCGGGTTAAAAAAAGATTTTTCCTTTTTATCACAGGCACATAAATAGGCAAAAAAAACAACAACAATAAAAATCAAAAAAAACAACAACAATAAAAATCAAGCAAAGACATGATGGATCTCCCTTCAGCTGATCATTAAAATGCCACGTTTTCAGCTACAGTTCATTGGAAATAACCTTGTTGGGGCAAAAAGACTCCTTTACTCCTTGCAAATTGCTGGTAATAAACAAAATATCCAATTTAAAATAAGTTAAATGCTAACTTGTACATGTAGACACAACATTCCTTAAGTCTAGGAGCCTTTTTATTCCTGAGTTATGGGTCAGAGTTACGTGGCTTAGGAAAAAAAAACATTTCAATTAAAATGGCAATTATTTAGAGACTGAACTAAAAATGAGTGGATAAAGCAGCCAGTTTCCAAAAATAAATTCCAAAGAGCTTCAGAAACCTCAACATTTATGGCTCACAACCTAGTACAAAGAACAAGGTGGACTTCTGCTTAGCTTAACATCTGAAGCCTGCCTATTCTATGCCACATACTGACATTAGTACAGTTTAACAAGTGCTAACCTTGTCCAACAGTTTAACATATCTGTATTAAATCATTTTTAGCACGGTTTGTACTCTGCATAGCCAGGTACATTACAACAAGGGGTGCAAGACCCAAATATCAGAGATAGGAGATTCAGAGTTGGTTGAATGCTTGTTCCAGATAAGATCAGCCACACAGATCAGGAGGTTTAAGTCAATTTAAGCTCAACCATGAACTAAATAACCACTAAACCACCAATGAATGACAGTAAGCAATCGCTTCGAGTTGTCAGAATAGGAAGTTAAATTGTAAGAAAATGGTGTAATAGCTCAGCTGCAGACTCTGGTACACATTTGTAGCGTGGTTTGTTTCTATGTAATCTTTGTTGAAGAACTGATCCCCGCTGGAGGACAGCTTTGTAAGGACAGAGGTTAGAGCTGATGCCACACAGGGAATCCTTGTGCTCACAATGCCAAACATTTGAAGGATGGTGAGGCACAGGAGGAACTGGAACAAGAGCCACTCAGATAATGCAACAATGTGCAGAGGGAATTTCAGTTTGTTAAAGCACCGGCTGGAAACTAGTGATGTGGTGTGTCTGCTGTTTGAAAAATGCTAATAATGCAATGCAATTACCATCCATTGTCACCAAGTGCTTGCTCAGAAGGGAGGGTTGTATGATAAGACAGACACTGGACAATGAAGGATCTAAAAGACCAGCAACCACTGGGTTGTACCATCCTGAAGAATCAGCCGATATACCGAAGTAAAAAATACAGTGCCCTTTTGAATAGCTGATTACACCTACTGTGCTTCCTCTCACTTCTCTAATGTTCTTTTCCCTAATAAAACTGAAAATTGCTAACTTTGAGCCTTCTTCATCCATACCTCCACACTGAAGAGTGATATTGTTAGCATGGCCATGTGGTTAAAGTACAGTCATTGATCAGAAAATGAGTCTGATCAAGCAGGCAGTGAATGTCTAATTGTATGTAGTCTGACCCCATGCTTAGCCAGACACCGCAGGTATGACATCAGGAGCAGTACCAAAATAAAAAGCCACTTGTTGATGGGGGTGGAGATTGTTTTCTAGTACTGCTGTGGGAGGTAGGGGATCTTTGAAATGCTTAGAAAAAAAGAACACTTTCCAAAGCAAAGATGACTCAAAAGAGGCCTTTTTTCTTGTTGTTGCTGCATCATATTGCAACTTGATTTTCAACTGTTAGTGACTTTGAGAGCTGCCCACCCCACCCCTGTAATATTTGGCAAACTCGAAAGTAGAAAGAAACCGAAGACAAGAACTAAAACAATGAACTACTCAGGTTTCCAAAGGGGAGGTGTAGATAAAGTTTATCAGAGCCATAATATCCTCCTGATACTAAAACACAAAACCATTATTACACAAATTATCCCGTCTGGCCTTCTTTGACAAATGCTTTTAGAAATTCTAACTCTGCTGATGAGCCTTTATTAGTATATTATTAGAAAATGGCTAATCTGAAACACAGGTTTTTTTTTAACAACCTTCAGACATAAAAACATAAGCCATCCCATAATGCATATAAGCATTGAGGAATGTATTATATGCTGTAATAAACACATGCTGTTTGGATTTCATCCGTTGTGTTTCAGCCTCAGGACAAAGGGTTCCAGCCTTGACAGAAGATTATATAAGAGCTGGAAAGCAAGTACTCTAGTTGCAGTGGTGCATCAGACATTTTTAATACACTTTGCATAAAACTCTTACTGCATACACACCATCACACACATCCAGAAACAGGGCGTTTCTCTGTTTGCAAAAGGAACTTCCCTTCCCTGCAAAGGCATGGTTATAGAGTCATCTTTTTGTGTGTGTGTGTGTGTGTGTGTGTGAGAGAGAGAGACAACCTGACAACCTGAAAATGACAACCTCCAGTAAAGCTTTGAACTCTGATCACTGCTGATGCAACACAGCTCTTTAGAAATGTTGTCATAGTTAGTGCAACTGCATTAAACCAAAAATAATTTTAGCTTATCTAATTGGCATGCATAGTTAAATGATCTCAACTTGCATCAAAACATGCCAGCAGCATTCAACTTTTTGGAGAATGTTTAGATCGATCTGTGAAAGGTCAAAGCCATGTGCCGTTACTCTAACAGTTTCACTTCAGCCTCATGCAAACTACAGTGACGCTGCGTTGAAACCGTCCACAGCTGGTTTTAATACCTTTCCCAGAGTGAATCACTCACACTTCCTCTTTCTGCTTTAAATATGTATTCCCTTTTTGTTATCCAAAATCTGACCTATTTTACTCATTCTCGGGTGTGCTTACAACCCAACTCACCTGCTCCTTCGGTAACAACCTTAATTTGTGTTCCGAAACAATAAAAGCCCAAACATTCATATGGTGCTCAGCTAAAACATTTTTAGTCCCACTTTTTCAAGATGCTTGAAGCTTTAAAATGACATCTGGGTTTCAAAACACAACAGCAGCATCGGTGGGTGGAGGTTGGGGCTGACACGCACTGGGAGACACAGTCTGGGCAGGGTTTGTGCTTGTTTGAGGTAAAAGGAGGGAGAGAGACAACTGGAGAAAAATGGAGAGGAAGTAGACAGAGGAAAGTGATAGGGGGAGAGAGAGGAAGGCAAAGGTCAAAGGCAGAGAGACAGCCAGCTTTAGAGGAAGGAAGAGTGAGAGAGGCTGATGAAAACTAACAGAAAGGAAAGTTGGCTCCCCCTCCTCCCCCCTCATGGGGTTTAGAGGTATGGTTGGTGGTGATTGGCCCTGGGTAAATTAGCAGTGAGAATTCATAGTCCTATAGAGGTAACTGACCTCCTTACTATACTTTCAAATGCCAAAACAATTATTAACTGCGCTGACTTTTTCCCCATTTCGGCGTTACAGTCGCTACCTTCAAAGTATTTCATTAGGATAGATCAACATAAAGTAGCACATCACTGTGAAGATGAGGAAAAGGAAATAAAAATCTAAAAGTTTATAACCTGTATGATGTACACAAAGTGTACCATGAGATTAAAAACCAAACTGGACTTAATTATGTCTACCAGAGTTTCTCTTTTAGGTCATTTTTGTTGGTCCCAAACCTGGGGAACAGAAGATGATTGGTATTTTTGGAGTTTTTTTGCGCACTTTTTGTTTCGCACATGGCAGTATTTATATTATAAAATTACATATGGCCAGTTTTGAAAATGGAAGGGCTCCTATGCAATCGTGAAAGGTCTGGAAAGGTACAAAGTCTGATTTTACTTTTTGTTTTTGTTCAGATCTGGAAAATATTTCTATTTCCAGGCTTTATTCACATTTAATTGAACATCTTAAATTCTCAAAAGTTGTTAGTTGAGTTAGTCCAAACAGAGATTTTCTAACAATTGACTTCCACCTCAGACATGGTTACCATAGTGTCAGCTGTGTCTTCATCTACCCCTTCAAGTCTGGAGATTAAGGTTTTAGGCCAAGCTATCACTTAAATCACAAGTGCAGGTGTACACACCTGAAAATGTTTAATGAAGAAATGTTGCTCATCGTATGGAACAGATAAGGACAATGGTGAACTCTGGGATTTTTAGTCTATAAACTCAGAGAGGTGTTCATCCCTGTCTGATTGATTTCCTTACTTACAGCTCTCGGTTTTTAACGGCTACTATTTTTCACAGAAACATTTGGTGGAGTTACAAATTGGAACGTTAATGTGGAAAACTGGAATTTTATGGAGCAAAAATGCACAGGAACCCAGAAATAAGTAAATGATATCATTTAGCCACTTCTAGTGCCGTATTGTAAAGCTAATAGCTACCTGTTAATAGGTTTTTAGCGGTGGAGCTTGGGGCTGGACAGCCTGTTTAAAAAGCTGTGCAGCTTGCTGCAGGACGAGCCTGGTGAACACTAAATTGTATAGCAAAAGAAAAAAATAAGCTTATTACATTTCGAGTTGAACTCCAAGACCCAGTCTGAGGACCCTCTGAAACTGTTTCTCAATGAAAAATATCCTCACTCCAAAGGTCTAAAAGTCACATTTATCACAGCGACAGCTGAACAAGCACACATACGGCATTACAAGCAAGAATCCTTGAAATAGCCTCATTCCTACAATCAGTTAGCAGAGAGGAGTCAATAAGTCAAGTAGTCCATCAGGACATGAAGTACACATTATGTAGGTAAATAACAAACAGGCCTGAAGGGAGACAGATCAGAGGAAGGGTGAGACAGATAGATTTGCATTAGGTAAGCAGTAAGATAGAATATTGAACTTCCAGACAAAAACAGTAATAGTGTTGCTCTCATTTGTCCCTGTGCTTTGTGCACTGGAGACATTTTGTATCTAATTAGCATTATGTGGGAATATATTGTAGTAACCTTTTCACCAACACTCTTCACTGTGTTACCTCATTCTGCCATCTTGTATGCACATGTGAATAACGAGGAAGAAGAAGAGGAAACATAACTGTGTCTTAATGTACCTGTGTGTAGGCTGCCACAGTGTGTGTGGATGACTGCACGTGTGATTTGCTGGACGTCAGTGTCAGGGAGCACGAAGCTGTCTCCAATTAATTCCAATAGAGAGCCATTTAACTGAATGTCTGCGTTGTGTTGTTAATCAGTGGCTCAGCTGAAATCAGAACACTGAGTTTGTGTCAGCTGTGGTGGCAGCTGGCAGACACCAGCTGAGTCTGACTGGACAGGAAGGACATGTCCTTATTTATCACAGTCAGGCCAGCGGCTGCCTCCACAACGTAATCCTTCACCATTATGGGGACAGTGTCCTCTGCTTGGGGACTAAATCGAGGACACAACAGGTACTGGGGTATATGGGCTTTGTGTGGGTAGTTTCTCATTTAATACCAAAGACTGATGAATGTGAGAGAGCTTTTTTTTTGCTGCTGTCTGTTTTGTGTTTGCTGCTTTAAGATCTTCTATAATAAGTAACATTACTGTGCAACTTGTCACAGTGTCTCTTTTCTTTTGGATTTACATTATAAATCTACTTTAATTAAGGTTGTGCTTGTTTTGTGTTTAGGTTTGGTGCAATTAGATTTTTTTAATTTCGAACTATCCAGTTAGCGGTCAGGGCCTGTCAGGCTGGAAATGTGTCTTATTCTGGTCACAAGCAGAGTCTTTTGCTGCATCTCTACACAAGGTTCATATAGTTCGAAGGATAAGCCTATTGTTTAAATATAACTTCATTGTAACATTTTTGGCAATAGCCCATTTGCCAGAACTGGTAGATCAACTGAGTATGTCAGTTCTCATGTTTAGAGGATATCTTTTTGGGTAAAGGAAAAACTGTCCCAAACCTACTGCCAGTTTCTGGAATGCGCCTTCTTCAAGTATTGGTACAGGAAGAAATGTTAAAAAAAGGGTTTTCTTTCTTTAATCTAGTTGACAAAATGCATTTCTGCACAGTAACACTAACTTAAAGCATTCACTGACAACAAACATCAGCTTTCTAAAGGAATGGCCTAGCTGGGGTTCAGTTTAGAACATGCACAGACCAGTAATGGGTTTAGATTACCCTAATTGCTAAGGACTGCTAAGCGGTGGTATCAGAAGTGAAGCTATAACACAGTTGCTGAAGTGTCCAACAATAAAGGTTACCAGAGACAGAGAAGACCTCACAGGCCCATTGGACAGTATTAAGAGCAGTTGATGAAGTTTGGCAGGTGGTCCCATCGTGGAGTTTCATAAGGCCAGGTGCTCGTGTCATACAGTTCATTCAGGTGTACAGATATCACAGTTTCCAGTGTTGGAACCAGGGAGTGTATGAGGGCACCTAAACATGCCAAAACAGACCACACCAAGGGAGGACTTTCATCTGCTGCACCAAAATAACAGAAGACCATGATTACTACAGCTACCAATGGATTTCTTACAACACTGTCATACCATGCTGCCTCAATGATATTGCATCAGGCAGATGGGTTTGCCATCCCATCCATGTGTAGGCTGACATAACCAAGTGACAGACAAGGAGAGATTAATTTTGTTTTTGCATTACCATGGATGAGCAGTGTGTGTGTGTGTGGGTGGGGTTGTTTATGTGCATGCGTGTACATATGGCAACGCTGTGGGGAAAAGACCAAATCTGTGTTGTAGAGACACTTAAAAGTTTTTCTCCTGGCATCATGATGTGGGGGACCTTAGATTATGACCTCTGGAAGAGATTCAGACAACCCTGGCAACATATTTCAGTGTTGTTGAAATCCTGCTTCCATATACCTTATCTGACCTGAAACAGCACCCTGGTGTGATCCTTCAACATTCACACATGACTGTCTATGTCTAAAGAAAGCCTGAGCTGTTTTCATCTGTCAGTCTGTCAGATGTACAGTTTTTGGCCGACTTGCTGCAGGAGATACAACACGTGTACGACTGTGTTCTCAGCGAATCCCTGTTTGTATCCAGGTCAAAGGATGGTCCCATCATGCTGACAGGGGATCAGTGCCTATGCTTCCCACACCAATTGATATGACAGTTTAATCACTACCATACAGTCACATGAGCTCTCAACACATCTCCATTTGATTTAGTTTTATTTCACATCCACTGCTCTGTCTGGGTGCTTAACCTTTTTAGTCAGTTAGTGTATGAGTTAGAGCCTATATTTCAACTAGAAATACGATTCTTTTCATTCCTTAAACATCCATATTGGCAGTTTAATAACATTTTGAATTACCCTAAAGCACTGTATGTGGTATACATTGAATAATTGGGAATATTATTTTTATAGAGAGTGAGAAATGAAAAAGTGGACATTTTAACTTTAAAAGTTTGTACACTATTGAGTTATTACTATAAATCTGTTAAAAATTAACATTCAAATCAGTTGGTATGTGTTCATGTATTATTTTTTGGTAATCTCTTTATATTTTTTAACCATTTCCTGTGATTAAATTCTTTCTTCTTGAGTCAGAAATATGCAGGAGTTACAATATATAATTCTTCCCACTATTCCAAATGTGGTAATTTTTTAATGCAAGTAAAATACTAATGCTGTCGCTGGATTACATTTCTACATCTGTTACTACTCTTAGGTGATGTTTTGTTTTGACTTTTCCATATCTCAGTGCAGTGATCCTTAACTGAAACAGACTAGCTGTGACTGTTCTGATCCCACATGAGCCACCATGAGCTGTTCAAATGAAATCTTGGAAGCTTCTGCGGACGTCTCTGATGAGGATATGTTAAACTAAGACACAGTGGTTTCAAAAGATTGTTGTCCCTGGTGGCCCTAAATGGAGAAAAGGTTTCTGCGAACACTGAGGAAGGGATCAGTTTTCTAGAAATATAGGATATGCAATGCCTTGCAAAAATATTTATTCCCCTTAAACTTTTTTACATTTTGTCATACTAAAAATGCTAATTTCCTAGTATTTTGCTTGGATTCTGTGGGATAGAGCAACCTAATTTAGTGCATAATTGTGAAGTGGGAGGAAAGAGTGGCTTTAAAAGTTTTTTACAAACAAAAATCTGAAAGGAGTGGCCAGCATTGTGTTCTGATCTGTTGTGTCAATACTTTGTAGCTGAGGTTGTTATAAGGTATGTCTCTGCCAGTTTTGATCATCTAGTGATTCTTCTCTTTAAAATAGCACAAGTTCAGTGGGATTGGATGGGGCGCTCTTGTGAACCGTTATTTTCATGTCTTGCCATAGTTTCTAAAATGAATTTGGATCTGAACTTGACTGGGCCATTTAAACACATGAATATGCTTTCATCCAATTTGATCCCATCTGAGCAGACCACCTACCTCTATGTGTCACCTACCTGGCTTGTGGCAAAGCTTGAGATATTGTTTACTGTCCTAACTCTGCTTTAAACTTTTCCATAACCTTTTCTCTGACCTGTCTGCATTGTTCCTTGGTCTTCATGATGCTGTGTGTTCACCAATGTTCTCTAATCAACCTCTGAGGCCTTCAGAGAACAGCTGGGTTTATATGTAATGACATTACACTCAGACAGACTTTAATTACTAATTGTGTGAGTTCTGTTGGCTTGGGATTTGGATTTAGGGGTATCAGAGTAAACTGACTTAATACAAATGCATGCTACACTTTCAGATTTACATTTGTTAGAAAAAAAAGCTTGAAACCACGTATTGTTTTAATTCCACTTCACTCTGATGCGTCAGTTTGTGTTTGGCCATCACATAAAATCAGTAAAAAATTAGTTGCATATGACCTGACTGATTGGCTAGTTGTCATACTTTCATAGATTGTCTATACTTCACAGCTTTAGGGCTTATGGAGCAGCTGTTGAGGAATCTTGTCAGTGTTCTGACTCATGACACAGTTTTCAATTTCTCCCTTTTCATCTGACTGCCCTCTACAGCTCTGGCCCTCTTTGCTAGCTTTCTCCCACCTTCGTCCCTTTTTTTCACTCCTATCTTGTGTCACGTCTTGTTCTGTCTGACTGGGTCTCTCGAGAGAAAATGAAATTAGGCAGACGGCACGGTGGATGGAGAATTACATCACAGGCCAAGTGTTTTCTCAAAAGAAGGTGTAATGTGTGCCTGTGTATGGGAGAATGTGAGTATGTTTGATTTTTAGAACTGGAATTGGGTTGGATAGGTTTTCTTTCATATCTCGGTGTGATGGCAGTGAGACAGCTCAGTTTCAAGCCAACGTCCACTTTTACTGTCAGGAGTTTTTGTAGGATGCTCATGTTGTTAAACTGGTTGTGACGTTAACTGCTTCTTTATGTTTGCCACCAGGGTCGCCATGTCAAGACTGGTCAACTGGCAGCTATCAAAGTCATGGAGGTCACAGAGGTAAAATTGTACTGTTTTTAATCCTGCAGGTTCTCATTTTATCCTGGCAGTAACTGGGCTTTAAATCATTTAGTCCTTATTAGGCCGAAGAATCAATATGAAAGACTCAAACCTCAGGATGGCATACTAAGGCGGTAAAGACTTGAGCTTGTTTTTATGACAGCATAGGGCCTGGGCACCTTGCAGTCATTGGGGATTTTGCACCCAGGTGATACCAGTGCCTAAACCAGGGCTGGTGCGAGAGTGAATTCTTACTATTTGAATAAATGAACCATTTTGTTTTTTCCTAGGTTAGAGATCCAACTGCTCATCACATTATTAAATGATTAAAATCTTCTGCAGTAAATCTTTGAGCCTCACTCGTTCTAAAAAGCTGTATTTATCACTGTATGCCTGCAAGCAGTTGTCCTAATATCATCAGCCTAGTATATTTATAGTGTTTCAAACAACAGTCTGTGTATGTTAACAGTTTCAGCAGCTTGAGTCACAGAACGCATCTTCATTGCTTTCGGTGACTCAAGGCGGTTGAGGCTACAGGTAAGGTAGATGCTAATATACCCTTGCTAGCAAGCATTTTTGTGTCTGTTATGGGTGCAAATTTATCACCAGTTGGCTGGACGACATTCGTTTTCTCCACTGGCTCACTTCTGTTGCCGACCCATACGGGGCTAGGGGCATTCTGTGCCAAAAACCCTTTGAGCCATGCGCTATGGGGGTTAAGGCTGTAGAGAGCCATTTGAAGTGCGAGAAGCACAAAGCTGCTACCAAGAGCCACATACAGACCCCAGAAATGTCACTTTTTTGCTCCCCTGGCGTAGCTAAAGCTCCTTAGAAAACGATTGCCACTGCTACTACTAGCACTGACCTAAGAGCAGCATTTGGAGCGACACAAACTCTGAAGTCAGAGGTTTTGTGGATTTTAAACACAGTGGTGAAACACCAGTCTTACAACTCCAATGAGGGGATAGATGTGTTTCATTTGATGCTCCCTGACTCACAAATTGCGAGCACATTTTTTTTGCATTTCTTCATACAATGATTGAACTAGAGAGCCTTTTGACTGAAATACAACTTGTTAAACCTGCAGATACCCTTAAGCAAACAAGCAGCGCCCTACGCAGCCCATTGATTTCCACACATCTCTGCAATGGACATTATCTGGCCGAATAAGAGAGGCAGTGAGTTAATGTTAAAATTAATTAGATTAAAAGCAAAGCTAACTCCAGAGCTTGAATCATGGAATTTCTAACATTTTTATTGGTTTTTGGTCTCCATTACCGCACCTCCACCTCCTGATGAAAGCTGTTCTTTCCTCTCGACCAGCTCAAAGCTGGTTTGAAGTTTTTCAGTGCTACAGTTGGAGCTTGCACTGTTGCAAACAAAAAGAGATGGTGCTATAGTGTATTTGCCTGAATTTCAATTACCTCTGAGGGTACTTTACCTTTGGTAAATAATGCTCGAGCATTGTCTTCCTTCCTACATAAATAAGACTGCAGCATGCTTAATTCATTCACCAGCTAAGCAAGGCTGCCACAGAGTTTTATGGACACATGGAAAATTCTGCTGCATTGAATTTCTGAGGCAATAAATACCACATATTTGCCACTGATACAGAATTTATACAAGTGCTACCCAAATATCGTTGGATGTTTATTCAATCTCATGCTACAGTATGCAGACACCCTGTCTGCACAGATGAAGATTCACACACCTCAGCATGCTGAATAATTGGAGTGGCTCCAACTGATGGCAGCCTACCTATGCTTTGAATTATTCAGATAATAATAATTTGACGACTTGGGGGCACTCAAAGAAATGAACTTTTATCCTCAGATGATTAGTTAATCCTGAAATATGAGATGGCAACATCACCCCAAAAGTAACAAACCAACTCCTGATGCAGTAAGACACTATATACTTCTACAGGCTTTATTCTAGTATGCATTAAAGATACAAAACGTGAGCACATCATAAGCAACACAGGTGATTCTTAGATGTGACAGGAGTTTTCACCAACAGTGCGTCATGCTTAGACCCATGTAACACACTTTTGGTTATGCCAACATAGAAAGGCAGCTGTTTGCAACTGGGACTGGTGGAAAAATCCTGACCGCCTTCACTGTGAGCTCCACTGTATAGTAGTGTCAACCCAACTCCTTGGATGAAGAAAAAATCATCTTGCAATGATGTTAAACATAGTAGCAAATCTTCAACAGAATGGCTGAAAAAGAAGAGTCAAGGCTTTAATCAAAGGCAAGACCTTAGTCTGACCAAAATATTTTGGATGGACCTTTAGTGGGCATAAATCGTGACTTAAAAACAAAGTGAACTGAAGCTACTTTAAAGAAATTCAGTTCAAATCAGTTATTTTTAACTTGCTGTGCAGTGATAGGATAGAGCTTCAGATGTTGCTTCAACGTTTTTCTTAGTTGCAGACATTGTTTTATTTATTTTGTTTTTCATCTGGGGATTCAGCTGCCTAAGAGCTGGTAAAAGAACAAAGCTATTCTTATTATGTTCTATATTTTTTCAAATCTAAGAATAGCAGGTAGATGCTCCTTCTGTTCCACACAGCAGTTTATTTGTGATGGATCAGGTTCACACCATAGAACTATGTATGCGTCCCTATATATCGGTCCCTTTTTTTTTTTTTTTTTTTTTAGGTTATTTACTCAGGGTGTAAGGTTTTTAACTGCATCCCAGTCATGAGAGGACAGACCCAGCAGCCCAGTAAGCAGCCTGCAGAAAACTGCTGGTTTTCTGCCTGATTGTTCTGTCTTGACTCCAAACAGACGGCTTCTCCTCTGTGTTTCCACTCTATCAGTCTTCTCACAGCACACTTAGGTCATTGAAGCGATTTGAACTCTTACAATCCACTCGGGAGCCTCTCATAATTCTCCTGTCAGAGTACGCACATACAACACGGATCAAACTGGAATGTTCTTTAATATAGCACTTTCCCCGACTAAATCGAATTACGAGAATGACTCCCCTCCTCCTCTTCTTACACTTTCTTGTTTCCTTTTTTTCACACAGAAGTAGTTTTTTATTAGATCTCTGTGATATTAAATCTCTGTTCACTTTAGAGTTTAAAAGCCACAGTGTTATGTTGTTGTTTTGATATTATGAAATATTAATAAGTTACTGTAGAGTAAATCAATTTGAGGATAGAAAAACCTCAAATAAAAGCTGTATCCAGGCTTTGGGGGAGTTTAAAGATTGGAACTAGGTTATAGGCTACACTTTTATGATAGAATTTGAAATAATAGCGGTAAAAGTATTGACACACCTCCGTATTCATGTGGAATACGTAACTTGGTCCAAATTATTTGACTAAGTCTTTATTTCGTTTTGCCACCATGCCTAAGGTTGCTCAAGTGTGGCTTTTTAAAACCATATTGGAACAGTTTGGCCACAGTGTTACAGTCATTTTTATGGGCCAATGGGTCTTTTAAAAATGTGAATGAAAAAAATCAACTTAACTATTGTTTTGATTCAAATAATAGAGCCGACACTATTGAATAAGCTTCGTTGTTTTCTGCAAAGTCTCCAAATCACATATTTGACCGGTACTAAAATACATCTTTAAATTTTTTCTGCCTTGTCAGAATAATAAGTTAATAAAAGCATATCAGTTAGATCTTTAATAACTTAACGTGGCCAGAGTCCAGTGGACCTGATAATATGGCCATCTGGAAAGCTCATATATTAATATCAAAACATATTTTCTTTATTACCTGTTCTTGGTTTTTGGTTTAGTGAAACACTGTACGATCAGTATCATTACCATAATACTTTCCACATTTATCTTAGCAAGGTCTCAAGTTTTCCTTTGTTTATGGAAAAATGTAAACACTGACCATCTCAAATTATAATCTTTTGAAGTTGAAATTGTTTAACCTAGTAACTAATAACTAAACAGTTGAAAGAATAATAAGTAGATAAAACAGACAGTCTTATAGGGTAGATAATCCAATAAACATAAAATGCATTGGCTGTTTTTTTTCTTTAATTGTAACTTCAAGTTTTGTAGCTTCAACTAAAGCAGTCACATGAACATGTTGATATGTCACCTTAATGGTTTCGTTAACTTTATTCTTCATAGCACTGTTTATTAATTGGGGAACTCATCATTATGGGGACATTTAAAGTGACCACAGTTGAAAACATATGCCTCTTTTCCACTGGCTCTTTTAAGGCTGCGTGGTTCTACTCTACTCGGAACCTGTTGGGTTTTCATTGACCCAATGACGGCTAGAACTATGGCTTCAAGCCCCGCCCCCAGCCGTCAGTGTAAGGCGCTGTGGCGCTATTAACATTACTGTGTGACATTGTCACATTAAAGTAATCTGTGTAAAATAAATAAATAGAAAATATAAATAAACTAAATAGAAATTATGTTTGTATTATTGTATATCCAAGGATGTCTCATATATGTTTTTTCATGTATAAAATGATTCAATGGGATAATTATCTGGACCACAGCCCAGCCAGAACTAATAAAATAAGGCTCAGGGGTTCTGATGTGATGGGGGTGTGGCAGGAGAATAGAGGAGAGTGCTGCTGTCTGGATGGTGAAGCGCCGAAATTTGCCTGAAGAAGTTATAACTTTGGGCATTATGAGGACGTTTTTGTCTTATCCGTGGCAATAATGAGGACAAGGACTTTAAAGCGCAAAACTGCAGACTTTTGACGGCAGTGAAGTTAGTCTTAGGTTGGATAATGGATATTCGTGCTCCGCAGATTCAGTGGGATATTCCTCCTGTTTGACCCGATGAAGGCAGCCTGATTACGGGCAGCTGCTCTCTGCCTGCTCCCTTCTTCTGCAGATGCTGTTGATTTTGATGTTGATGTTTTTGTTTTGTGTGTTTTGGGGGAAATGTTTGTGCATCTAAACAGCTGATTTTATGTGTGATCAGCTGATTTAGGACGTTATTAAATACAGCGCCCCAAACCTGCATGTAATTCAGAAAACTGATGTGGCCTTTTTCTTTTCTTTCAGCATTCAGGCATGGGTTAGAATTTGTAAATAGAAAACTTATATTTCGGTTTGACCCGCTCCTGCCACTGTGGACCTTAATATTATTGTAGTTGCTCTTGAGTTTTTTTTACTTTTTTCCACACTACGTCAGTGAAAACCTTCTCATTTCTCCTGGTTCCACGGCCAATCAGTGAACAGCAGTCATGTCATATGTACAGGGGTTGGACAATGAAACTGAAACACCTGTCATTTTAGTGTGGGAGGTTTCTTGGCTAAATTGGACCAGCCTGGTAGCCAGTCTTCATTGATTGCACATTGCACCAGTAAGAGCAGAGTGTGAAGGTTCAATTAGCAGGGTAAGAGCACAGTTTTGCTCAAAATATTGAAATGCACACAACATTATGGGTGACATACCAGAGTTCAAAAGAGGACAAATTGTTGGTGCACGTCTTGCTGGCGCATCTGTGACCAAGACAGCAAGTCTTTGTGATGTATCAAGAGCCACGGTATCCAGGGTAATGTCAGCATACCACCAAGAAGGACGAACCACATCCAACAGGATTAACTGTGGACGCAAGAGGAAGCTGTCTGAAAGGGATGTTCGGGTGCTAACCCGGATTGTATCTAAAAAACATAAAACCACGGCTGCCCAAATCACGGCAGAATTAAATGTGCACCTCAACTCTCCTGTTTCCACAAGAACTGTCCGTCGGGAGCTTCACAGGGTCAATATACACGGCTGGGCTGCTATAGCCAAACCTTAGGTCACTCATGCCAATGCCAAACATCGGTTTCAATGGTGCAAGGAGCGCAAATCTTGGGCTGTGGACAATGTGAACCATGTATTGTTCTCTGATGAGTCTACCTTTACTGTTTTCCCCACATCCGGGAGAGTTATGGTGTGGAGAAGCCCCAAAGAAGCGTACCACCCCGACTGTTGCTTGCCCAGAGTGAAGCATGGGGGTGGATCAGTGATGGTTTGGGCTGCCATATCATGGCATTCCCTTGGCCTAATACTTGTGCTAGATGGGCACGTCACTGCCAAGGACTACCGAACCATTCTTGAGGACCATGTGCATCCAATGGTTCAAACATTGTATCCTGAAGGCGGTCCCGTGTATCAGGATGACAATGCACCAATACACACAGCAAGACTGGTGAAAGATTGGTTTGATGAACATGAAAGTGAAGTTGAACATCTCCCATGGCCTGCACAGTCACCAGATCTAAATATTATTGAGCCACTTTGGGGTGTTTTGGAGGAGCGAGTCAGGAAACGTTTTCCTCCACCAGTATCATGTAGTCACCTGGCCACTATCCTGCAAGAAGAATGGCTTAAAATCCCTCTGACCACTGTGCAGGACTTGTATATGTCATTCCCAAGACGAATTGACGCTCTATTGGCCGAAAAAGGAGGCCCTACACCATACTAATAAATTATTGTGGTCTAAAACAAGGTGTTTCAGTTTCATTGTCCAACCCCTGTAGTCCCTACTTAGCCCCGGTCGTACCTGCTCCTGAGCAGGTACGGAAAAAGTAGGTACAGGTATAGAAAAAACTGCTAAAAGGAGTGGAGCTGGGCTAAATAGAGCCAGTGGAAATTAGTCTCGACAAGTCAAATTTCAGTCGGAATTTTAGCTAATCACCACCATGGAATAGGATAGAATATAAGCCCTGTCCACACGAACATAACACCAATTAGAGTTTGTTCACACCTTCTCTCCACATGCAAACAGAGTTTTCTGAGAGAAAAGCTTTTTTTTTTTTAAGAACCTTTTTGTGGTATATCTGTACGCCTACTTCATGTATGCATGAAGTACAAATCACAACTACAAATCATAACAATGGAGCAGTTTTTATGTTTTACTCCGCATCTGTTTTGTGAGCCCCAATTATTTTGGGGAGAATATTTGGCCTAGCACTCCTTTAGCCATGCTCAGGATCGTCTGTCTACCTTTAACATTTGATGTTGTCATTGACAATGTTATCACCACCTACTGAGCAGCACTGATATTACAGCATTTGTGAATGGAATGGAGATGCAGATTTCTTTTTTTTTTTAACTGAGGAAAGACATCTAATTTCAAAAGAATATTTGGTTTATTGTAGCTTTGGCCAAAACCAAACTGCAAGTACTGCACACAGATCTAGCTCCTGTCATTTACCAACCTTTAACGGTCTTATTTTGTTGTATTTGTTGTTTTTATTGAATTATAAAATCAGAAATCAGCTTGACATTGTTGTTGGGGCATGTTAACTTTAAACTTTAACTTGTTGAACTATGAACATGAAGCTAAGCTTAGAACCACTACTGGTGGACTTGCACCGCACGGTTCATATACATATTATATACATTGAGCTGGACTTTTCCTGTGGGTCTTGTTATTATTTCTCTACAGCTCTGCTGCAGACAATCTGTGGAAATGCCTGTCTTTTATCTGCCATCACACACTTACGCACGCAGACGGCAGTCACAGTCAGGCAGGCAGGGGGCTTTTTGTTTCAGATAGCAGCGAAAGTTTCCCACTCTGCCTTGTCGTTTTCTCTTGTCTCTGTGGAGATTTAAAACTTGGAAAAACAATCGAGTCCAACTCTTTAAGCTCCCTCACCATTCATCCCTCTCTTCTCATTTCCTATGATCTCCTTCACTCGAGTGAACAATTTAGGGGTTCACTAACTTGCTGCTTTCTGCACTTATATATTGAACTTAAAACTAAAAGTTTATTTGATATAGTGTCGCTGTCTCTAGTTTTGGTTAATCCTGTGTTGTTGACCACACTGAGAGAACTGGTATTATCTTTATTCTTTGCTCTTCCGGGTTTTGTCATTAGGAAGAAGAGGAGGAGATAAAGCTGGAGATTAATATGCTGAAAAGTTATTCCCATCACAGAAACATTGCTACCTACTATGGTGCCTTCATTAGAAAAGGACCTGCTGGACAGGACCACCAACTCTGGGTTTGTAAACTGAAATTGACCAAAAACATTTCAACATTTAGAGCCCTCTGTTCGGTTTAAGACTGCAACATTTAGAGTTTTTATAAATTTAACGTCTAACAGCCATTATCTTTTTGCCTCTTCAGTTAGTGATGGAGTACTGTGGTGCTGGCTCTGTGACAGACTTGGTGAAAAAGACTAAAGGAAACTGCCTAAAAGAGGACTGGATTGCCTACATCTGCAGAGAGGTGTTAAGGGTAAGGTCAACATGAAATATACACTCAAGCATAAACACAGAGCAAAACACATGATTATATAATCCTAACTGCCTGGTATAGAAAGGGCCTGCTGATTCCTAACATATTGTTACCCGACAGCATACACTTACGGCCAGCATCTTAAGTTTTTAGTTATTAAGTTAGACCTTATGATATGACCTTACTAATGTTAAGAGTGAGGTAAATACAGTCTCTGATGAGCAACAGCATAATGGTATATTATCAGAGGTTGTCCGATCAGGGATTTCCCGCAGAGAGAAGTCGCTTTAAAACATGGTGATATGATTTCTAATAACACAATGACTTTGAGTGGACATTTTAAACTGTCTTTAGCATCTCATACTAGCAATAACACAGTTAGCAATGTTAGCGTTAATAAAACTGCAGTCTCTGTGTGTTTTTCCTAGATCATGTAGACAATTACCTTACGTCTGTGATGTCCAAAACTCCCATTATTTATATATTTATATAAATCCAGTATGTTTCATAACAGGCAGAGGCTGAAAGTTCAAAATAATAGAACAGATCAACTTGCAGTAGCATACTTAGCCTTCCGTTTATCTGGTAAAGTCAGCTCTGGATCAATTCACTCCTTCATCAGTTCAACTAAACGTTCTCGAGGTGGGTATGTATTGATTTCCTTCGGCAGACTCTTTCTTTTCATTCCCAAAAAAGTCTGATAAAAAACGGCTAAAGCTGCAAAAATCTAAAATGGTGAAGGAGGGACATGACTTGCACTTACCGAAGGCTAATTCTCTGTTGCAACAGCATGAGTAAACTGGTATTTTCCCTTTAGAAAAAGATAAATAACTCTTACACCTTTTGTACTTCCTCTGACTTGATTCTTCACAAAAGGTAAAGCTCCAAGAAAGAGTTTGACACTTACTGCTTCCATAGAAATTAAGGAGCACAAGAGTGCTGCAAGTTTTAGATTTGACTGATCATCAACAGGTGTGAGCAGCTCTAAGAAAGATTTGTAATTTGCAACTTTTAATGTTCAGGTCCATCTTAAAACAATGAGGGAAAGGATGCAGTTGTGGCTGCCCATCAGTCTGGGATAGGCTCAGATTCCATTTCCAAACAATGGCCTCATAACACTTGGCAATTATCTCAGCTGTCAATCTTTACAAAGGTGAAACATACAACCATAGTTAACTATGGTTTTCTTTAAAATTTAGATCCGTTCAAGCCAAAAGCCTTCTGGAGCATGGTCCCTTGGGTTGTTGAGAGCCTTGTGGAGATGTTTGGTTCTAATAGGCTACCACACCTTTTGGAGAGACCAAAAACATGTGCCTCATTCCAACTGTCAAGCACAATGGTGCAGAGATTAAGGCGTGTTTTTAACTGAGGGAACTGAAAATGCTTTTAATTCAGTTCCTCTTTCCAGGGCAACTCTTCAGTGCATTGGTGTCAAACGCCAGTCCTTAAGGCTTGGTGTCCTCCAACATTTGATGTGTCTCTCTTTCAACACGCCTGAATGAAGTAATTAGGCCATTAGCAGGACTCTGTAGAACTTGACTGCTGGCTGAAGAGGAAATTCAGTTGAGTTGGACTAGGGACACATGTAAAAGTTGCTGGACATTGGTCCTCAAGGGAGTTTAACCCTCCTGCTTTAGTGGAAGTCATCATTTGGTGTGCTTTAATGACACGATACACAGTTCTTTTCTAATACACACAAACATGGACAAAAGAAATATTCAAATATATTTGTTCATTTTCTTACTTAAAAGACCAAATTAAAGTATATGTTTGTTTAGCAGATCATAAGGTCCTGAGAAAGACTGCTGTCTGTGTAGTCTCTTTTAGTTTGTATTAAGAGACCTAGCAGTCCTTCAGCTTGTCGTGCTGAGTTCAGATAAGTCTCTTCGCTGATGATATTATGCTGCCATCAAGGACGAAAATAAAACTGTGCAATATTTATTTTTAGTTTCTAAAAACTGAAAGGGGCAAAAAAAAGTTCTGGATAGTGGTCAGCATTTTCTGTGCAGCAGTCAGCCACGCTGTCTCCGGAATGGTTCGACATTACAACATCCCCTCACACACGCACAGAGACACTATGCTGAAGTCATTGTCTGAAATAGGACTCACTTCCTCTGTTTATTTAACCTCCTTTGAAGAAGCGAGAATGCAAGGACACAGAAGTGTGCGCTCTCTGAAACTAGTCAACTGGTCGAGGTTCTCTACTAGAGCACATCCTGCATTCATGCTAGTGGCATGTAAAACCCTAAAATGTTTTAAGGGGATGGGCTTTTTAGTGAGAAGAAGTTGATCAATCACAATTCAAATTGTAATTTCATTATAAAGGAGTAATATTGTGATTACATATTTTTCTAATATTGTCCTACCCTAATTTAAACCTGTCTATTTCAGATCTGGCTACATGTTTAAGGTTTTTCTGCTTGAAGGTGAATCTCCACACCAATCTCAAGTACTTTGTATCCTGTAGGTTTAACTGGTTTTCTTCAAGGATTGCCCTGTGTTTTTTGCTCTGTCTATATTCCCATAAACCCTGGCAAGTTTCCCTGTCTCTGCTGAAGAAATGCATCCCCACAGCATGATTCTGCCATTGCCATATTTCACCGTGGGTGTGTTTTTGGTGATCTGCATTGTTCATGTTTTGCCACACATAGCACTTTTGGTTTGATCTGACATGAGCACCTTCTTCAAACTGTTTGCCGTGTCCCTTTCATTGCTTTTGGGAAACCTTATATAGGACTTTCATAGCTTTCATTCAACAACAACGTCCATGAAGGCCAGATTTGGGCAGTTCATGAATAATGGCTGTCGTCGTGACAGACACTGTGTTGCAGATCCTCTAGATTCTAGATGGGGCTGTTCACTGCTTGTTTGAGAATTCCTCTCCTTGTGTAATTTTTACCATTTTATATGATGTTGGATTATATCATATTATTTATATTATATTAATGTTGGCTGTTATAACTTAAAAAACTGTTATGAACTACATGATTGTGACTTTTTTTGTATCTGGCTAGCTTACCATTGTGTTATTTAGTAGATCATGACCAATAATGTTCAAATTACAATCAGATGTATTAAACAATCTCCAAAAGCACACAGAGACATAGGATCGCTCTCTTAGATAAGTCACAAAGAAAGCTATAGAGATGGTCTACAGAGGAGGGCTTCAGTACTGTAATCCTGTTGTTTTGACTGAATAGAGCCACAGACATTATATTAATCCCTCAGGAAATTGCACTAATTTGATAAAAGAGGCATAATATGTTGTAATATGTGTTCTTTACAGCAAGAATGTTTACAGTTGTGCCTGAAATAAAAAAGCCCTGCCACAAAGCCAACTTGAATCCCAGTCTGTATGGAGCCAAACGTGTAATGAAACCTCTTTAAAAGGCAGTGTTTGCCACTTTCATTCTTCTAGTCATCTGACTTGTCCGTGCATGGACGGGCTCATTGTGGACATATTTGTCTTCCAGGGTCTTTCCCATCTTCACTCCCATCATGTGATCCACCGGGACATAAAGGGCCAAAATGTTTTGCTCACGGAGAATGCTGAGGTCAAACTGGGTAAGACAGTAGTTCCTCAAGTATGAAGTCTTAGGTCTCAGGCAGGGCAGCACAGCAATCATAAATCTTGGGAAAGAAACTGAGGTTTTGGGGTGTTTTCATTGATAATAATGACTCATAATTTTGTTTTCCAGTTGACTTTGGAGTCTCAGCTCAGTTGGACAAGACGATTGGTCGAAGGAACACTTTCATTGGTACTCCCTATTGGATGGCTCCAGAGGTCATCGCCTGTGACGAGAATCCAGACGCCACCTATGATTATAGAGTAATTGTTTTAGCAGAAACAGCCATTCTCATTAGAACGCAGCACAGAAATACGAAATGCTACTGTATTAGGTCACGGAGGATTATCAAAGCCATTTTTACTTGCTAAATAGCAGAATAATGAAAGTTTTTTTTGTTTGTTTTTTTACATTTTTAAAAATTTTTCAACATTTTATGGAAATATTTAAGCAACGGCAAGAGGCATGAACCAGAAAGTTAGAATTTGGTCACACATAGGTCTTCCAAATGGACAGCATACAGCAAAATTAGTTACATAGTCAATGTTTTGGAGTAAGCATCACAAAGCTATGATTTCAGTCCTAACAGAACATTTCTGAGCAGAGCTGAAAATGTCTGAGTGAGTTGGGCTAAAAGTCCAGCAACCTGCTGTAAGAAGCTTGTGGAAGGAGACATAAAACATTTGACCCAAGTCATTCAGTTCAAATGCAATTCTACCAACTACTAAGGAAATATATACAAACTTCTGAATTTGAAGAAGACAATAAAACATTTTCTAAAATAATTCTGGCATTAATATGGCTAATAGAAATAATTTCACTAATCGTAACTGACCTAATCAAGGAGAAGATCTAACATCAGACAGAGAAAGATAATGATTATGTAGTTCATGTAAATCTGTAGTTTCTGTTGTGTATTGCTAGCATTGCTTGTGTTAACGGAGAGAATTTAACTAGTATTTATTTTCTGGTTTCTGTTCTTTAAAAGAATCCATTGGTTTACTTGTAAAATGTAAGAGTTTAGTTTTAGAAATCTAGTTTTTTTTCAATCCTAGGATATTTTGCCATGATCTGCACTAATTACCAAATTCATAGACGCCATAAAAACGACAACCAAACAGGGTTATTCATAACTTATGTGTTTGCTACTGACTCAGCTTTTTCCTGTCTCCTGTTGTTTTTAGAGCGATCTTTGGTCATTAGGCATCACTGCGTTGGAGATGGCTGAAGGAGCCCCTCGTAAGTTACAAATACTTTCAAACATATGAGATATTAGAGCTGTGCCTTCATGGCGAAAGGTTTGAACGCCCTGAGTCAGCGCTTAGGTTTGGATAAATTTGTCCACATTTATTGACGTAAAACTATGAAGCAATTTGTAAAACTAACATATTGCTCAATATCAGTTAAGGGTGTCGGTAACAATAAGTTCCTCTATTTCTAATGGGTTGAGGAACTGTAATAAGTGTAGCACCATTTTAAAGGCACATCCAGGTGCATGTCAACACAATGCAAAGGTGGAAAGACATCTGTTTTTGCCCATCAATTGGTAAAGGGTCATAAGGTCCCCTGACCTCAATTGATGATGATAGGTAGGTACAACTCTTATTAACATATTTTTCTTCTTTTTATTTTGCTCTCATTTAAAAAAAAAAGAAAGAAAAGTGGGACCACAAACATCCAGCCACATTCATTAAAATTAGCTAAATACAACTTTCATTCTGGCTGATGAGAATAGACAAAAAAATGCCAAATTAGAAAACTGCATATTTTTCTTAAAAATAAAAACAGACATCTGACACTGTTTTTATGTTTCGGGTCTACAAAGATTTACACATTTCTTTTTCCTACACGAATCTCTCAATTTATACCAGAGGAGGTAAAAATGAAATAAAACCAAAAACACAAAATTATTTAAATTTTTTAAATTAAAAAACAAACTGTGGCCCACAATTACTTTAAACTTGGCAAATACCACGTGGCATGGACAAAGGTTTGGAGGCCGCTGTTCCAGTGTAGGAAAATTACAATGACTGTAACCTGAGAAACATTCCAACAGAACTCAAGAGCTCTGTTTGGCATTTTAAAGTATATTTTAGAAAAAGACAAGTACAAGACCAAACTTGCTTTCTCTGTCTTTACAAACATTGGAGCATTTTTCAGGTTTCATCAGCATATACCAATACAAATGTAATTTTGTTTCACAAACACCACATTCTAACTATCAAGCATAGTAGAGGGCTGTTGATTTGGGACCTGGGCACATTGCAGTGAGCTATGGAGAAACAAACACCCCCAAATATCACTGAACAGCAGCACTGTTGTGAAGAAAAGCCAGAGACTGATAAGGTCACACAGAAGATGATTGCTTGAAGTTACTGCTGCTGAAAAAGCTGTTGGGTTGATTTCACAAGCCTTTGGATTTGGGCTTAGTAAGGAATAATGATGATGACACCTGTCTCTGTTTCTTCCAATGACTCTTTAAATCCCTTTTCAGTGGTTCTGACACACTTTGTCTCTGTTTTTTGTTCTATGACTCTCTGCGTCACGGTGCTCCTTTCCGTATGTGGTTTCTGTGCAGCTCTCTGCGATATGCATCCAATGAGAGCTCTGTTTCTGATTCCTCGAAACCCAGCACCCAGGCTTAAATCAAAGAAGTGGTAAGCCTCTCAGCACGCTCATATGTACGCACGCAAAAGGCTACAGACAGCAGGCTTCAGGCTCTCAGGTGGCTTTTGTTGTGGGTTTCATACATCTGACAATCAGACGAGGGATTCATTGTAGCAGTTTCTTACTGTACCACTAGTCATGTGAAGATAACTGCAAGAAACTAGCTTGCTGTGTAAAATAGACTGTTTACAGTGTTTTTGCTGTAATTTCTAATCTAAATCAATTCCTGCCCTGCCATACATAATAGAAAGGCTCTTCCCACTGAACTCTGGGCTGACCCTAGCTGCTGTCTTTCATTCACTATTAATGTGATCAGAAGCGCCTGTTCTCCGAGCTGCTTTTAATAGCTACAGTGGGTCTGGAGTGTAGCGCTTTTCCATGCTTTCACCCCGAGGCCTCCTTGAGGCAGTAAAATTCAGCAGCAACAGATATTTCTTTCCCTTCCCTGTTCAAAAAACAGACAACAGTACCATTTGACTCGGAGTGGTTTTGTTGTTAGAGTTTGCATCGACTTTACATTTTAGACATTTTTTTGGGAGTGCGGTGAGGAATGATAAACTGACTGAAGGTAAGTTGCCAGACAACATTAGGAAATTTAGAACAGCTTCTAGATGAAGGTATTGATGGAAATAATACTGGCTTGTCTGCTTCCTACTTTGATATGTTATGTTTTCTTGTTGAAAACATCTTAATCTTTAAATTGATGGGTTGACGGGTTTTTGACCACAAATTGATTTCAACATCTTAGTTTAAACTTCTATTCTTGACTCGTTCACTACTGTGGTTTTAAAACTAATTCAGTGAAACTATTCAACCTGAAACAACCTCTTCTAGAAAATAAATAGTAAAGAAATTGTCATATCGTTGTTATTTTTTTTTATTTTACATGATAGACCAAAATCAAACGGCATCATGAAGACTAAGGAACACAGCAGACAGGTCAGGGAGAAATTTTAACGCAGGGATGGTTTATAAAATGAGCGCAAGCTGTGAACACTAATTGAACTTCCAGGCTGAGCAACAAGAGCCATGCGATAAGCAGCCAAGAGACCCCTGGTTACTCTGGAGGAGCTGCATAGATCCACAACTCAGGTGGGAGAATCTGTTGACAGGACAGTTTTTACTATTACAATTAGTCATGCACTCATCAAATCTGGCCTTTTCAGAAGAGTGGAGGAAGAAAACCAGTGTTGAAAGTTATAAAAAGTCCCATTTGCAGTTTTCTCCAAGCCATGAAAGAGCAAACATCTAAAAGAATGCGATTTTAAGCCTACATTCAAGCCACTATGTGTGGCCAGAAACTAGCATAAAATAGCCCCCTGAGAAAACCATCCTCACAGTAAAAAGCATGGTGGTGGCTGCATCATGATGTGGAGTCAGAGTTGATTAGAAAATGGATGGTGCTTAATAAGGACACTCGTGGAAGAAAACCTTTTAGTCTGCAAAAAGTCTTGAGACATTGTCCCGCCTTCAAGCAAAATAATGAATCTTAACATGCATACATATACACTCACCGGCCACTTTATTAGGTACACCTGTCCAACTGCTCGTTAATGCAAATTTCTAATCAGCCAATCACATGGCAGCAACTCAATGCATTTAGGCATGTAGACATGGTCAAGACGACCTGCTCCAGTTCAAAGCGAGCATCAGAATGGGGAACAAGGGTGATTTTGAACGTGGCATGATCGTTGGTGCCAGACAGGCTGGTCTGAGTATCACAGACACTGCTGAGCTACTGGGATTTTCACGCACTACCATCTCTAGGGTTTACAGAGAATAGTCCGAAAAAGAGAAAATATCCAGTGAGCGACAGTTCTGTGGGCGCAAATGCCTTGTTGATGCCAGAGGTCAGAGGAGAATGGTCAGACTGGTTCAAGCTGATAGAAAGGCAACAGTAACTCAAATAACCACTCGTTACAACCAAGGCATGCAGAAGAGCATCTCTGAACACACAGCCTACCTGAGTGTTGTTGCTGACCATGTCCATCCCTGTGTATAGGCTATAGTTAAGCCCAAAATTTAAACACCCCTGGCAGATTTAGGTTTGAATAATCTTTTGAATTTACCAACATGTTTCTTCTGACTGGAAGTAATACCAATGTTGTGGAGTGGCCCAGCTACGACTCCCTGCCAGGGGTCTTTCTGCATGGAGTTTGCATGTTTCCCCCGGGCATGCGTGGGTTCTCACCGGGTACTCCTGCTTCCTCCTATTGTCCAAAAACATGACTGTTAAGTAAATTGGTCTCTATAAATTGCCCTTAGGTGTGAATGAGTGTGTGCATGGTTGTTTGTCCTGTATGTCTCTGTGTTGCCCTACGATGTACTGGTGACCTGTCCAGGGTGTACCCCGCCTCTCGCCCATAGACTGCTGGAGATAGGCACCAGCCCCCCCCATGACCCATTATGGAATAAGCGGTATAGAAGATGAATGAATGAATACTTTTCAACATGCCATTTTTAATAAAATGTAAATAAAAACTGATACACCTTCCACATAGTAAAATGATTTTACATCGAAATCAACCAGGGCTGTGAAAAGTGTTGCGCTTAACTGTGCAATGGAAGGCTTCAGATGAAGAATACAGACCTAAACCCAATCAACATTCTGCAGCAAGACTCTTACATAAAAGGTCACAGATGCTCTCCATCCAATTTGACTGAGTTTGAGCCTCTGTATTTTGCAGGAACAATGAGAGCAAAACTTTCACACTCTCTACCCCATGAGACCTAGAGCTGTAATTGCAGCTCCAGGTCTCTCTACAAGGTATTGACTGAGAGAGCCCAATAACAATGGATGAAGCAGAGTTTTTTTTTTTTTGTTTTTATGTAAAACACAGTAAAGTCTGCAGTTATATTGTGATAAAATACGAAAAGGTCTAGCTATGGTTGCTTTTGCCATGTACTGCAGAAATAGTATATTTTCTCTTGTAAATGTTGCAACAGCTAAGCTAAATTCAGATTATTAAAAAAGAATGATAGTTGTGAAGCCCTCTGTTCAATTAAAAAGTATTTAATGCATTAACACACGTTACAAAGATTTCACTGGATTATTTCTTTGCCTCGCTTTCCATAGGTCGAAGCGTTTCTTGTCATTCGTCGACAGCTGCCTGGTCAAAAACCACATGCATCGACCCGCCACAGATGCTCTGCTGAAGCACGCTTTCATCAGGGACTTGGCAAACGAGAGGCAGGTCCGCATCATGCTGAAAGACCACCTGGACAGAACCAGGAAGAAACGTGAGAAAGGTAAGGGGACCCAGAAAAAGTGCAGACAGGTTTTTTTGTTTTTTTTTCTCAAGATGACCAGGCTTGACTGCCGTCTCAGTATTGATTCAGTTTTTGCATTTCCAGATAAAGCTCACAGTTGTAGCTCATGTTGCGTTGAGTCTGTTCAGCAGCAGGAGGCTCACTGCTCTTCTCAGGCACTAGATTTTCATTTTTCAACATTGCAATCAGGGAAAAGTTTCACTTGGCCACAGCCGTTGCCTACATTTTTACACAACTTCTCTTGGTGAGCTTTAAGTCTTTACTTTCTGACACCATTACCACAATGCTCTGCTACCCTGATTTAAGGAAGGAAGCGGTGACTTTGGAAGGATGGAAACAGACAAAAGTCAGCACAGCTGGAATGTGAAACAAAGAAGGAGAAGCACCATGTGAAAATAACTTATCCTGGTGCTTTTTCTGGATGAGCTGAATGTGCGACGCCAATATCAGTCAGGTGTAAAGACAACGGCACTGTTATTTAGGATCTTACTCCGCTTTTTGTTCTCATATGGATTTTTACACATTGTGAAAAATATTATCAGATCTCTAAGGTTTAGTTTATTTGCTAAAGTGAAAGAGAGCCAGAAAAGAGAAGGAAGACTGGGCTGAGAGGAAGGAAGGAGGAAACAGAATGACCATCTGGTTCTAATCTGAGCTTCCAACAGCACACTAAATGGCTGGAGACTTTCCGCTTGCTCGGTGTGTTTTATGTGTGTGTGTTTAGGACCATGTAAGTGTGCATGCCCTCCAATGTTCCCCCGACTAAATAAAATATCTGTAGAGTCATTGTGTGTGTGAAAAACTCTGAGCTGCAGGGAAAAAAAGAAAAGGAATCAATGCTGCGGATGTGATGCATAGAGGATGTGTCATCTTTTAGCATCCCCATGGGTGTAGTTTGAGCAAAGATAGGCTGTGGTTTGCGAGAAATTTAAATCAACCAAGAAATTTAAATCAACAAATTGTTCCTTTCTCCTCTAGTTAGGGCTTGGGGGCTCAAAGTATGCCAAAAACGTCACATAACACAACGGGGGTTTTCAGGAAAGGAAATGTTTTCTTCTATCATTCTCCTTTAACCAACTCCACCTGTGTTGTGTTACCTTTAATGTGAACATCTTGAGAGCCAAGGTAGTGTTCAGCTTTTGGCCGAGCTCCTCTCACAACAGATGTTGTCCAAATGTTGCTACAAGAGCCTCATCGCCTTGCCACATTTCCCCCACCGCCCCGGAGCAAGGATTTTATTCTGGTGGCGACAGGAACAACAACAAAACACTTCCTGTGTAAATATGAACTGTAAAACGTGGCTATAAAATAAATACTGCAGTTTTGAGTAAAAAAGCGCCAGCATTCATAATGTGTTTTTCCAGCCTTGCTGCCATAATAGTCAACAATTTTTCATATTAGTAGCAGAGAGGCTGTTACTGCAAAGTAGGGCTTTATAGTTCTTTCCAAATACTGATAAAATAATACCAGAGTAACCCTTTAAACCATTTTTACTACAACTCAAGTGTTCAAAAGCTGCCATTTGCAGTATGTTCCATGACAGACAGGCTGACAGTTTGAGTCATTTTGCTGTACTCTGTTCAGCCTTCCTGTTACCTGCTATTAGTCTCACTCTCTCTTATGCTCTTACAGCCCAAACAATCTGCACTTCACAGAAAATACAGTTTTCGTTTCTTTTGTTCATGGTAGAGTTCTTGGCAGATTTTCTTCTTAATCTGTATGTTTTCTCTGACTTTGTTTTGAGGCACATGAGCTCACTCTGTGTCTTCTTTGCTCAGTAACAACTTCCTTTCCTAAAAGTGTTGTTGTTAGCACTAACTGGTTGACTCTTCTTTATGACCTCTGTGTAATTCAATTCAACATGCTGCCAGGTCTTGACTAATAGTGGCCTATTCGTGTCTTATCAGTTCTTGGACTAGATGCCATTTTTGTTCTGGCTTTTGTTTTTCATCTGCTTTTTGAGAACTGACCACAGAGGTTATCTGGGGAGTTTCCTGACCAGCAATCCAAAACGTCAGTGTTCTGGTCTTTCAACCTCTTTGTTATAACGTTTCTTTGTGACATGGAGCTCCATCATGCTATAAAATACACAGACCATCACAAAATTGTTCCTGGATTGTTGAAAGAAGGTGCTCTTGGAGGACATTTTTAACCCGATCTTTGTCCTTGGCAGAAATGTAAGAAACCTGACTACCTTGGATTAGAAGAAAGCCCACACATAGATTGTATCAGTAGGCTTTACTGTTGGCATGATACAGAGGTCATGGTAGTGCTCTTCTTCTTATCCAGACAAATGCTATTTCCAGATGTCCCAAACAATTGGAGTCTGTCTAAACTCATATTTCCTGCAGAATCTCAGTCGCTGATGTTTTTTTTTGGACAAAAGCGACTTCTCTGCTCCCCATCTTGTCCTTATCACCCGCCTCCTGCCATTGTTGATCAAGCTCTGCACTAGTGGGACAGCTTCACCTGTGCTGAAGACATGATTATACTGAAATAATCACTTTGTGCACTATAAAAATATCAATGAAACTTGAATTTTGTGATTATGGGAAATTGTTGTATTAGTAAAGCTCTTTGCTAGAAATCATTAAATCTGATTACTGTATAGCATAATCTAAAAAAATTTGAAAACTGAATCCTCAAAACTCTCAAAACCTTTCGTGTCCCTGGCAAAACATTTTGTTATCTCTGTAGATATTATAGACCTGGCATCATGAGTGATTTAGAAATCTAGAAATAGATGATTAATCTCTACATGTCAGTGGAAGTGAAAGCAAAGCATTAATCATGGCTGAAATTTAATTTTTCCTTCCAGTAGTGTCTGAAAATGCAATTGTACCATGCATAATCTGCTACCTTCACACCCAAACACAATGCGGCCGGCACCAAGAGATGAAAACATACCTCGCTACCCATGTGGAGCTGAATTTTTAACCGCTTTCCTTCTGTATTTCTCTCTCTTAGAGGGTCCAGAGTACGAGTATAGTGGCAGTGAGGATGAAGAAGATGAGGTCACAGAGGAGGAAGGTGAACCCAGGTAATCATCCATTTTAGTTGTTCCACCAGGCAGCATAGGAAACAAGTAAGGAAACAAGGGAAATCAGATAATAATCAGATAAAAAGCCATTAACTTCCTTGTCTCTGCAATTATAAAGTTAAGTTTTACGCGTTCTGTTTACTGACATTAAAACCCAACACACTGCACAACAATGAACAGTCCACACCAATATTATAAAACATTTTATCTCTGCCATTGTATTAGATATACACGGTTAATGATAAAGCAGTGCAGTGCAAAGCAGTCACTTCTTGGCAGGCACATGGACATATATTTCGGTCCACAGACAGATCTGTTGGTGTCCCTCCATGTCCAACAACAGATGGCTCTTCTGACTGAGCACTTGCTCCCAGGATGAATCTGTAACCCCTCCCACTGTGTCTTAGCCCTCCAGTGGACCTGATCACTGCCATGTTGTTTTTACTTTTCACCATTTCTCTTCCTTGTTGCTCTTTTCCCTCTCAGCTCCATAGTGAACGCTCCCGGTGAATGGACGTTAAGACGGGAGTTTCTTCGATTACAGACAGAAGATCGCGAAGTAGGCAAAGAGGGTGGTCACGTAGCAGGAGGAGGGGGTCAACAACGACAACAGGCAGGTTTTTTTCTACTGGGATGTGAGTTTGTACACCTACATACTGGAAAACTCATTATTTGAAGTATTGAAACAAATTTAGCACACTGGATATAATGGGATTTGTGTGGTGATGCTGTTGGCCACTGTTATAATGTACCATTAATATTCTCCCATGTTTGGTTGAAACTAAATTTCTTCTGAATAACGTTGACTAAATGTGATTTACTCATGTTGTTACTTAACAAACCTGGTGCGCCGAGATATGGTTGGACTACTTCTCAGCTTAATCGGCTCTGACCGGTGGCTGGCCAATCAGAAACTCAGCATTCCAATCTTTTGCAAAGCAGTAAATGCACCATTCTTGAGCACTACCAGCCCGTACTGACAGCAGCAGTTTGGCGGGGAGGTTGTTACTGTGTGAAGAACACCTAAAGTTAACTGTTTTTAACTAGTGAGGCGTTTAAAATGAAGTCAGAGAAGCACAGAGATGTAAGAAGCTCACTAAAAGGAACCTGTTTTTTCTAAACCATATGAAGACCTGCGTGTGGTTTCTGTAGGCTGTTGGAGTGGATGAGAGAGCGAGACTTTGAGCAGATAACAAGAAGAAAATACAGAACTCAGCAAAGCTGCTCTGTTTTATCCTCTTGAGCTTTCAGTATCTATCTGCCATCAGACATGCTAGATTTAGAAATGTTTTTAGAAAATATTGGCAGCTTCTTAAGAACTCTTCTTAAGACTCTCTTAAGGTAAGGCTCAACATTACCTCAAGAATACAAACAGTGACTGATGTTTACAGTTAGGAGTGCTAACTTTGCTAACTGCTAAGATTAGATCCTAAAGACAGTTTAAAATATCAACTCCATGAATAAATAAAAACTCCTATATATCTTTGTTAGTATAACCCTGTTTTAAATAGATTCATCTTTTACACAGTCTGGCGTCGCCTCTGTTCCTAAGAAAAATAGTTAATAACAGAAAGGCCAGAAAAATATATTTTGAATGCTCCTGTATTGTTTTCATACTGCAGTTCTTAAGCGGAAATTACAATTAGCTAAAATTGGTGTTGGTCAAACTTTACAAAAACCAAGGACTTGACCATTAATCTCTGATCGGTGCATCTCAAAACAAAAAAGTTCTTCAACCAAACTGGAAATACTGCCCTGGTTCCCACTCTTCAATCTCTCACCAGTGCCAAATACCACAAAAACATAATAATATGGTTACATACCATTGTCATGATACCCTTTGCATAACCCCAGAAAAACCTTTTCTGGATATAACTTATGAATACAAAGACAAGATTGCATGCATGCCTTTAAAAGCTTTGAAAGCTTTTTTTGGCACTGTGGGTGTTCAAACATGAGATCTGAAACTATGATAATCTTGTCAGTGTCGTGTAGTGTGGATTTGGGGTAGAACCCAAGTGCGAACAGGAGTGTGGGATTTTATTTATTAATAAAACGGAAAAACGTACAAAATAACACAAGAGGGACAGGATGTGGAGAACAGGAAACATAACAAGGAATCTAATGAGATTGGGGAGAATCAGAGCTTATATACTGAGGTAAGTGTGGAGAATAACATTGGATGCCAGTTTGTTCATCAGGTGATAATGAAGAACAGCTGAGGCAGGAGGTGAGTATGGAGGCTAAGGGAGTGAAACTTATTAACACAGAGGGAGCTCAACTAAGACACAAGGAGGGGGGGTTGTCTTGGCTCTCCTGTCACAGTTTCTTCAATCTGCCATACTTAGCTGTACTATTTAGATAACTCATGCTTTCCTTTTAATACAACAAACAAGAAAATAAAAAAAGTAACTTTCAAAAAATGAGACAAAATGAAACAATACTGAAAAAGAAAATTCTATGATTATCCTGAGGGGAAGAGGAAATGTTGTAGAGTAGCTATTACTAGCCAGATGTTTTGGTTGTAATGTGACAAAATGTGGAAAAGTTCAAGGGTTCTGAATTCTTTTGTTGATTTTCCGTCTTGCATAAAGAGCTTTAAGAGTGTTCTCTTTAAGGTCACAGAAAAAAGTAGTAACAATAATAGTGCAAGGAATGTATATTCATATTATCCTTGATAACAGGAAATAAAATAGACTTTTAGACTTCATGAATAACTTTTTCAACTAATGAATTTCATTTCATGTTGCGGCTTTACAACAGCAGCAGCAGCAGCACAGGCAGCAGTTGGCAGAGCAGGAACGAATCAAGCAGATTCTGGCTGACAGACAGAGACGGATCCAGCAACAGCAGGAGCAGCGGCAGAAGTTGGAGAATGTGAGTCCAGTTTCTACTCTGGTTCCGCGTTGCTGATTTCAGCAATTTGGTTCACTTTCAGCGTCCTCTGGCTGAAAGCATGTCTGTCGCCTTCCATCTTCATCAGGAAGCTCACGTCAGCTGCTGCTTCTCCAAACAGATTGTTAAAAAAAGACACAGCTCAAGTCCTAATGTGGAAAACCTAAAAACAAAATAGTCTCTAAAACATTTAATACCTCTGCAATTCACAGCAGCAGAAGCTGACGGAGAGTGCCTTTCAGTGGGCGGAGCTTCAGGAGGTTTTTTTGGGGGAGGAGTCTGATCTCCATGGCAACAGAATCCTACTGATCGAGAAAAACAGGAGGTGTGACAGGAGACAGGTAAAGATTTAGAGTCATAGTCTGTTATGGCGACTTGTGATCGTTTTGCTGCTAAAGGAGCAGTTCTTGATCTTTTTCTGAGCTTTTCTAGATGCCATACACCTAAGTCTATGGATTTTTTTTAAAGTGTGAAAAAGTCTGTTGGTCTAAGCTAATCTGCCAAATGAAGCCATACATTTAGAAATGTGCAGGGCAAATTGTACAGTTTAACTAGATGAAAGGTTGTTTCCCTGGTGATCATAGGACTAGGTTTACACAAGAATCATTTTTTTACTAAAGGTCAAGATGTGTTAGTTGATATGTTGCGTCTTTGGCCTTATTCAACAAATGAAAACAATATCCTGCTTACCAAACATTTTCAAATGTATTTTGCCCTGATACGGAGTTGGAGTTGATATGGAGAGGACGGTTCAACCGAAACTGCAGTATCCCCGTTGCAAGATATGGATAGTACGGGCCTTCTTGGCTTGTCAGTGTTTGTTGTCGTGACAGAACACAGAAACAGCCAGACGCACTCGGACATCAGCAGGGTTGAACGGTCTGCTCACAGTCACTAAATGCTTTTGATTGAAGTTATTTGGATAGTGTGTCCTGTTGCAGATCGACAGTGAAGCCAACTTACAGTGAAAGCAACTCATAGCTCTCTGACCGTGAATAAATGGCCAATCAGTACATTTTAATTTGTGAACTCAGCAACTTGAGGCAGCTGCTCGCAGAGCCGTTCATATCCCTTCAACTTTTTTACATTTTGTGACATTACAACCAAAAACTTCATTGTGTTTGAGCGCAAAATTATGAAGCCGAAAGAAAATGATCCGTAGTTTTGAAAATGTTTAACAAATAGAAAAAAATCCGAGAAGTCCAACAGATGCATGTGTTTTCTGTCCCACTGAGTCAGTACTCTGTAGAACCACCTGTCACTGCGATTACAGCTGCAAGGCTTCCCGGGGTAAGTCTCTAGCAGCTTTGCACATCTAGAGACTGAAACCAGAAATATCAAGTCACAGTTGGATTTGATGGATTTAGTGATGAGATTTGATCTAATTGGAGCTCTGGTTGTATGTTTAATGTCTTTATCCTCTGGAACGTGAACCAGCACCCTGCATACCTTTTGCAGCCTCTGTCAGGTCTTCTTTCAGCATTGTTTTGTTTTAGCCCCATCCATTTTCAATCAACTCTTAAGTAGCTTTTCTTGTCCCTATTGATGAAAAGCATCCCCACAGTATGATGCTGCTGCTACCTCGTTTTACTGTGGGGATAGCGTGTTCAGGCTGATGTGGAGTGTTCCTTTTCCACTACACAAAGTGTTTTGCTTGTAGGACACAATTTGACTTTTGGTCTCATCTGTGCAGAGCGCCTTCTTCTTTGTCGTGTCCCAGACATGGTTTGTGTCAAACTGAAAAGGAGACTTCTTGTGGTTTCCTTTCAACTCCAGAGTTACCAGGGGTGTCTTGGCTGCTTCTCTAATAAAGCTCCTTGCCCTACGTGTCAAAGTAGGTGGTCCAAGCCTGAATCCAGAAGAAAATATGAAACTTTAAACACTGAGTTGTGAGAATAGACGGGCCGTCCTCCCCAAACCCCCCAATCCACCCACCAGCCTTCTTCCTTAGAAGGGTGACCTGATAACGGAGCATCTCAGACAGCAGGGGATACAGAGAGGAGAGGTTAGGGTGAAGCATGTGGAAGCTCCTCCGTGTGATACATCATCAGTACAGAGGCAGTGGTGTATATAAACAGACATTAAGCTACCGAGATACAGATGCCCTCAAGTGATGCAAACAAACTTAAGTTTCCGTCTTTGCTAGTGTCTTATTAAAAAGTTCATTTTCTCAACTTACAACAAAAAATCTTCTGTGTTCTCAAAATGTAAATCATATCAGGGCTTTAATCTGGGAGAAAGATCTCCAACTTTCTTTTGAGATGAAAGAAACGGCCATTAATTTGAGAACCTGTGTAGTGATTCACACCCACCATTGGGTTTCAGGGGGTCTATATTAACAGCACTCTGCAGATTAGTGAAAATAAATTTCTGTCTTGTTCCATCATCTGTAAGGCATGTTTAGTTTGATCGTAGATTTAGCATTGAGCCATCTGCACCTATCGAACTCCGACTGCACAGTCACTGGTGCATCATTAAGTTTTGATGCATCAGCATTTGATTGTGTGACACGCTCAGTGAGTGCGTGATGTTTCGTGTTTTGTCAGATAAAGATGTGAACTGGTGCGGTGATTCGCATCATCAATTCCTAAAGCAAGCAGGATTGGGGGGGGGGGTCAGCTTTATTAAACATGTCACGCATCAACGTTTCACAGGAAAAGGGAATGATAACCTCATCAGCCTGTAATCAATACAGTAAGTGTGGCTTCCCTTAGATAGTCTTAGGGCCTGTCTGCAGGGCTCAGCTGGACACGCTGTGTTGTTTCCTTGTTTTTTAAATGAGTACAACTTTGTTTCAATGCTAATTGTTTGCATTAAGGCCATAATTTTTATCAGTTCTGTTCCATCCCAGGGCCAATCCTGCCTCAATGTTAATAGAGTTCTGGTGGGAAATTAAAATACACTCATTAGGAGCTCTGATTATGTATTATTTTTGGTGTTATTTTAGGATTTATTTGAACTGTTCTTTTTCCAGAATAATCCTACCGCAAACAGCTTACTTAGATTTTTACAACTAAAATAGGATTACAGGTTTGATTCTACTGGCTAAAACAATGAAACATACAGGCTCAAATATAGATGCATGCATTCAGCTGTTCAAGTGTTGCTGAAGGTTCCACCATGTCTTTATCTTCTCATCATCATTCACAACAAATGAGCGTTTTTCTTTGGCAGCATGAAAAGATTTTGTTTTACAGAAGTTGTTGGATTCAGAACAATAGAAAAGTCCACAGAAGTCAGTGTAGATTTGAGAAGGAGAAATATAGATTTACAGAAGTTGCTAAACTCTCTTGGAACAACTGCAGATTCTGCACAATTTTACGTTGGTGAAATTTAACTGGATGTGTCAGCATCCAGCAGCGTTTATCCTACCATTACCCAACAGGACCGCTCTCCTCTCAGGAAAATCTCGACAGTAAATTATTCTACGTCTGGACTCACTTGCTTTGATGCGGCAAAAAGCTTTAAAAACTATATTTCTCCAATGCCTTCAGCCTATATCTAGTCATTTGAAGTCTCTAGGTCAATAGCGTCACTAGCGTTTCTAAGGAACTCAGAAACGTGTGTAAAAAAGACAAAATGGCAGCTTTGATCCAAAATGGCCAACTTTCTGTGGGGTTTTGACCATGGCTCTAAGAAACTTATTTGTAGTTCCTGAGAAGTTACATATGTGTACCAAATGTTAGAATCCTGGGTCACAGCATGGCTTAGGGCTAATTGTTTTAACGCTTGTAGGGGCTGATGAGTTAGGCCACACCCACCAAAGTTGAAGCTGATAACTCAAAATCCCTAGGAGGAGTTTGACATGTGTGACCCAAAATGGCTGATTTTCTTTTGGGTTCAGGACATACCTCCAAGAGACTTTTTTTCTTGTTTTCATGGGTTCTATCTGTGTACCAAATTCGATTGAAATGTAAAAATTCACCAGGGGGACAATTTTGTACAAAATTTGGTAAAAATGCAAAATAATTTTGGAGAGGAATAATAAGAAAAACATTCAAGTTACAAGTTTGTTCACGTTGCCAACTCGACGCGCCAGGATAGGGAGAATGTTGTTTCCAACTAATGAGTGGAGGAACACGCCTATTTAAGTCTTGATGTAAGGCTGCACCATGCAGACGCACACAAGGAGCAGGGAGAGGGAGAACACGGACAAACTTCGGTGTTCTCTTTTATTTTTATTGGAGGGGTGGGGTGGACCTCCATTCCTCTGACAGTCAATTACTTTTTTTTTTATTTAAATCTATAGAACGCTGGAGAGTGTGGTGCTGAGAGGAAAAGAGAAATCAACCGTGGTGGTTTATGCGCTGTACGGAAGCTCCTGTGGGCCAAAAGGCGAATTTACCTGGTGCGTTGCAAAAATAAAGCACATCATTAGCACCCCCCTCCCTACCCCCAACCAAAATACTAGGGGAAACACTGAACTGTCTCTCTCAGATGAAGGGAAATGTGGTAAGATGTCCAGGAACCATCTAGGCTCAAGCTCTCAATGAGCTGGAACTTCCTGGAAGGCCTGTGTCACTGTCCACAGTTAATGAAGTTTGACATCAGCATTGACTTAGAGGGGGGCAAACGAAGAAAAAAGCCTCTGATCCAGTCTGTCTCGTCTGACATTTGCTGACAAGGACCCCCCAAAAACCTTCTGAAGCAAGGTTTTATGGTCCAATGAGAAAAAGGTTCATCTTTCTAGCAACTATAACCTCTGTTTTACAAGATGGATCAATTAAGAACCGATTCTCATTCTCACAACGAAAAACCGGCTAAGAGGCAGCATGAAAGGGAGATGCAATAAAATGATTTTATGCCACATCACAATCCTAAGTGCTCAGATAGAAGACAACTGGACCTTTTCCCTCGATTCTTGAAGACGTTTCACCTCTCACTCAGAGACACTGAGTTCTCCAAGCTCTTTGGATGAGAGGTGAAATGTCTTAAGAACAAGAGAAGAAGTCCAGTTGTCTTCTATTAAGGCACCTAGGATTGCCATGTCCTGGAAGCAGACTAACATTCAGTTTCATGTCGCGGCTTTGCAGCCCTGACATCAACCCAATTGAAAATTTGTACGTTTTGTTCTTCAGTATTGTGTCTATGACAGGAACCCAACCAGGTAAAACGGACCTCACTTATTGTGCCAAAGACAAGGTGGCCAAATATCCAACCAGAGTTATACCAAAAGCTCAGTGATGGTTACAAAAAGCTTGTAGTCGAGGATCTACTTCCTGAGGAGAACTATTAGAGTGTTTGTATATATTTGAGGCTTTAAATATAATTTGGCTCTGTTAGCATTAAGGACAAATTCACGTGAGTTGTATTGTGTATTATAATTCCAACACTGATGCTGACGATGATTGTAAACCTTAACTGGACCAGCATTTGTCTGTTGGCGATGCCATTTTTGACGGTTTTTTGCTGTGAAAAGCTGATTCCTGCCTTTGTTTTCTCTCACCTTGGCTCATCCCTGCCAGTCCACGCTAATCACTTTTACACCACAGCCGTGTGATCAGGCTAAGCTGCCGTCAAAGCTTAAGCCCCGATGAATGTGACCCAGCCCCCTCCCCCCGGGTTCAAACCGAACAAACACAATTTAAAAGCAGCCGTGCGATCATTGTAAACATTTAAATCCAGTAATTACCAAACATTACAGAACATATCCAGTTTAGGTTTTTTTTCTTTTTTTTAAATGGGGTCATAATACAATATTTAGGCTGTGCAGGCTAAAAAGCTCCATGCTGAATATTTTAGTTACCACCTCTCAGAATTCTCTCTAAGACCTCAGCGTAGCATGTGTGTTTGTGTGAGCAGCGCTGTTTACACCTTTCAGGTCTGATCAACAGAAAACATAAAATCCAGAACGAGGGGATTTTAGATTTCAAATTAAGGGTAGAAATGTCTGAAGGATAAAAAATCCAAATGAAAACACTGGGTACACGGATGGATTATTTCTACCATGTGGCTATCTGTTTAAAGATGTGTGTGTGTATGTTTGTGTGTGTGAACAGGATCATGCTGGCAGACAGCGGAGCGACAATGTGTCAGTAAGGCCTCTGGACTCCACAGTGGAGCAGGTAATAAAGCTTTACTTGTGCTTTTCTAGTTACACTGTGTTCCTCTCATTTAGTTAAAAAGGAACAACTGGTTGAATTACATATAAAACAGTTTGTCATTATTGCTGCAAGTGGTTCCTTTTTATTTCTTTTATTGCCTTTGTGTTTTTCCTGTTTTTTGCTTTTCCTACCACCAGTGCCACTAGTTTAGATCCAGTTTTACTTCGTCATGTGTTTTAAAGATGATAATTGCTGTTTACATTTCGCCTTTTATGCATCAAAGGCTTAATGGTATAAGATAAGTGGTGACTTCTTTTTGATGAGGCTGTAATTGCGTGACTCTGAAGACTGGTATGCAAGAGAAATGGCTTGAATGAGTAGCGGGTGGCTTGCTGTTTCCGTCCTGTACGTGGACAGATGGAAGATAAAATGGAGTGTGTTGGTGACTGGAATGGTGTGCCTGTAAATGAAAGGCTTAGTGTTAACTAGGCTGGAGAATTTATCATGTTGGAGATCTCCATGAAGCAGATGCTGAACGACTTTTTGTTGTGTATTTCTGGTGAAGGCAGAGTAATTTTTGAGTGGGACAAAACTTTCTTCGACTGTGTTCTACAAGCGGTGTGTCCGCTCTTTAAACCAGCGTTTATCACAGCACGCCACCCCTGTTGTTTGAAACCCTCCCTCTTCACCTCCGTCCTGCGTCTGCTGAGCCCAGCATGCCGTCTCCCTCCTGTCTCCCACTTGCTTGCCTTTTTTCCGTCCATCCCTGCCTGCGCCGTTCGAAATAGGAAACCTTTCTTACTTGTAGCATCTCTCTTTCAACTCTACTCCAATCATTTCCTCTAATCTCGGCAGGAGAGGTTTCAGACGCACAGATTGGCAAAAAATGCCATGATTTACCATTGCTTCTTGACACTCCAACACTTTCTATCTACTAACTGCTTCTCCAAGACCCCCCCCCTTGCTTTTTTAATTCATCTCTATGACTCCCTGCTTTCATGTTGTTCTTGTCAAACATATTTTAATTTGATGTTTAAACTCCCTCTGCTTCTTAAACACGCTATACATCTACATGGATGTATAGCTTTTGTCATTTAAAAAGATGAAACCATGATGAATCATTTAAAAAACTGTTTAAAGTCTGGAAAACAAACAAATCTGCTCTAGGAAAAAATGGAAAGAGCTAAAACTACATAACCTGGTTGCATAAGTGTGTTCCAACACCTTTTTGACTCCATTTCCATCCTTCAGAGGGTTTGTTTGGTAGTTGTTCCGTCATCATTAACCTTGACTTGCTAATATTTGCCACAATAATCATTTAGGTCAGTTCATAATTTATTCAACTTTGACCAAAACCTCAGTTCCATCTGGGGAAAAGTAACCCCATACCATGATGCTGCCACTGTCATGTTTCACTATGGGTATGGTTTTATTTTTGTGACAGAAAGGACTGTTTTTTTGGAGGAGTTTAGATCCAGACATCCATGTTATCCAACTATGATTATTCTCCAAGACCTTTAAAACGAGTCTGTAATATGACTAATTCTTAGCCCAGGACTATGGAGAACAAAGGGGATAAGGGGATTGTAGTCGCAGGTAGAACACAACCAGTACTTGTTAGACAGTTTCTGCTGCCCCTCCAGTGTTGCTGATGGCCTTCTGGCAACTTTCCTGAGCAGTTCCATCAACAGGTTCATATTCTCTGTTACCGTGTAGAGGAAAATGTCAGGAAACTCCTGCTAGGACAGCTGAACCTTATTTCAGTTTCTTCAGATTCAGTATAGACGACGGCTAGGCTAAACCCAAAAAGACTGAATGCTGGAACTGAATCCAAAAATGCTACAACAAAGTATTTGTTTAAATAAATTTCTTTCTTTTTCAGTTGAATTGTACACAATACGTGTCATATTAAATTGACTTATCGTTTTTTTATCCATGTTATGTCACAGAAAGCTGGCCTGGGATGTGTAGACTTTTAATTTCCACTGTATACATATGTGGGATTGATAAATGGGATACTTTCAATTTGGAATGGGTTGAGTGTAAATGTACGCCTTGTTCTCATGTTTTGTTTCTTGTAATAATAAATAATGTCATGACTTGGGCCGAATATTGTTGGGAAAGCATGCTGGGTATTTGAAATCTGCTACCCACTCATTCTGAAGAAAAGTGCATTATATTCCAGGTGGTTTCCTCTCTAAGGCAGCACTGCTCTTCCCTCGGCAGTCTGACGCATGAGAGCCTCGCCCACATCTCAGTTGGACTTGCTGATAGCCTGCAGGAACCTTTGTCTCGGTGTTGTCATGAAATTTATTGGGAGTTACCTTGGCTGCAGTCTTGGTTTTCTTTCTTCAAAGAAATGAATATGTATATTGACACTATATGGACATTTCTAGACAGCTGTAAGCCAAGTTAAGTCCTATTTTAGATGTGTAGATGAACAACGTGTGTTTTTGTCCATTTTGAACCATGATTGCATTTGAAATGCAGAAAGTTGTGCTTTCTCAACCAGATTTATAGGACAGAGAGCTGTTGCATGAGCTGTTTCTGTTCTAAATGTTTGTGAAGGCATATTTGTTTTTGTTTTTTTGTTTGTCACAACTACCCTGGCCTAATGATCCAGTGCTTGCTAATGAGGTTTGTCTCATGTCACTGCATTGTCTTTTCCTGTTCTCCAAGAGCTAACAGTGCCAAGTTGTACGGATAAAATGCTTTGTCGCTTGCATTTGTCTCACGTGGGTCAAACCTGCTAATGTGTGGTTTAATCCATTCTGCCATATCAGAAAGTGTCGGGTGTTTCTAGTTGTAAAAAAAATATGAAAACCGTCTTTCATTTTCAATTCAAGTTTCATAATTCTACACCACTTTGTGTTGGTCTAGTTAATAAAATACACAGAAATGTGTGGTTGTAATGTGACAAAATGCAGACAAGTCCTAGGCCTAGGGGTATGAATACTTTTGAATTCATGTTCTATGTTTGCACAGCAATAAAACCTCAACACAGTTTAGTAGCTCTTTTAATGACACAGGGTTTCAGTTTTGTTTTGGTGCTTTACATGTTTGCTACATAGAAAGCCGTGGCTCCCAACCCGCTGCTTCAGCACACGTCCCAGCATTCCCAGCTTCAGCCGCAAGCTAAGCCTCAGCCTCTGGCCCAGCATCAGCAGCCCTCAGCGAGCAAGAGGTCCCACCGCACCCTGCCCAAAGACCAAACCCAGCTACTGTCGCTGCAGCACGACCACAGACAAAAGGAGAAGGAGAGACAGAGGCAGAGGGAAGCACCGGTGGCACCTGTCCAGAAGTTAACAGTTTTTAGTGGGCATAAAGCTGCTGCTCCTGTTCGTGCTGCTGCTACTTCTGCTGCTGCTGCAGGCTCACCTGGCCGCCCTGCAAACACCCAGCGTACAGCGGTAAACCCTGCTCTCCTCCACAGCCCAGAACCCTTTATGATGTCTGAAACACACACATCACGCTATATGTTTCCCTCTAGGTTTATTATATAGAGCTCATGAACTCAGATTTCTCCATGCAAATTTCTCCTGATAAATCATAAATTCTGCAGAAAACAGATAAGAGAACAGAGGGGATTTAAATTTAAAGAGGAAGTGGTTGAAGCAGAGCCTGGTACTGTGTCTGTATATGAGCCAATGGAAACAACTCTGCTGAGAAGGTGATGATTTCATCTGGTCAGGACATTTTTCATGCCAGTGAACTCAGACACATGCTGACTGTTTGTCCAGTGTGGCAACATGTGGTTTCTTACCTCCCTATTCTTATCACTGCCGCTAAACTAGACAGGAACCACCCGCTGCCATTTTTCACAAGCATTTATCTTCAGACACCTAGTTTTAAGAATCATTTTTTTTTACTTCTGGTGTTATTTTTTACAGGGTATTTTTCAGACTGCTTTGCTGCTTTATTTGCAAAGTAGCATGGCTTTTGAAAAACCATTAACCACTGACAACAATCCACATAATGACCTGAAAATAGCCTCTAATGCAAAGCAGAACTTAAAATACCATTAGGCCAAGTTGTAAATAATACAAAGAACCTTCATTACACAGGGCCTTGCAGAAGTATCCATCCCCTTTGTACAGTTTTACACTGCAGTCCCAGATCTAATGTGTTTTGTATGACAAACCGAGCAGTGCATTGTAGTGAAATGACGAGAACAAATCATTCATGGTTTGCATTTTTGTTTTACAAATGAAAATCAGAGTGCAAAATGCATTTTTTTTCCGACACACTTCACTCTGATGCCCCTAAATAACAATCCAGTGCAACCCACCACCTTCAGAAAACTAACTAGTAAATATAATCCTCCTGTGTTTAATTTAATTTTAGTATAAATGCAACTGTTTTGTGAAGAACATTAGTGAACAAACATCGTCATGAAGACCAGGGAACACAGCAGACCGGTCAGGGACCAAAAGGTTTCCTTCTAGGATTGCCTTGCATTTAGCTTCCTCTCTCTTCCAGCTTCCCTGCCCCTGTAGGAGAAATGCTGCCACCACATTGTTTTACTGTGGGGATGATATGTTCAATGTGATGTGAGTTGGTAGTTTCCCAGCCTTTGATTTAGGTCTCATGTGACCAGAGCACCTTCTTCCACATGTTTGCTGCATCCCCTACATGGCTGTTATCTAACTGCAATCTGGGATTTTTTTCTAGCAACAAGGGCTTTCTTCTCGCCACTTTTCCATAAAAGGTCAGATTTGTTGAGCACATGAATGATAGTTGTCCTGTCAACAGATTCTCCCACCTGAGCTGTGGATCTCTGCAGCTCCTCTAGAACTATCAGCCCCTTGTCTGCTCCTCTGATTAAAGCTCTTTCCTCCTGGCCTGACAGTTTAGGTCTGCATCCTGCAGCTCCAGAGCTGCATGTGGCTTTTGAATTGTGTTATGTGTTTTAAGTTTTATGTCATTAGGTTGGAAACCATCGTATGTGCTTTTTTTGATGTCATTTTTTTTTTCAAACCAAAAAATAGCGATAAAATGGTGGTTTCTTTAATGTGAAAATGAAAAGAAATTCCTCTAGTAGATGCAGTATTTGTAGAAATCGAGGTCATGTAACTGTTGCCGATATAAACTGTTATTTAGCTGAACTCAGGGTAAAAATGCTGACTCCTGGTTTGGGTGGATGGTCTTGCTTTGGTAGGTGTGCTGTTGTGTCACGCTGTTTCCAGTTTCAGGTGGTGGATTGAACAGTTTTCCAACATAACCCACAGCAATGTAAGAATCCTTTGAGGTTTTCACAGAATAATTGTGTTTATGGTCAGATTACATTACACTGTATTTAGGCTAATGATGCAACTTTTGAAGGTAATTGGTTGCACTGGAATTTATTTCTGGGTGTCTCTAAAGGGGGATGAATATAAATGCAGGCCATAATTTTCTAACTTTTATTTTTAGTGTTTGAAAAAGTTCATTGTATATGAATGTTTTCGCAAGGCACTGCATATTAGCAACCTTAATAAAGGAAGGAGAGAAGTTCGTCTTACAGGGATTGTTTATCCTGTTTTAGATGGAGCTCCAGGAATCCCAGTTGGCTAGGGTGCTTCTGGCCGCTGGACTTCCTAGTCAGATGCACTCCAGGCTGGGCTCTGGAAGCAACTCCAGTCCTTGTACTCCTGCCATGCAGAGAGCTCACTTTAACCAGGTATGCACACACACCCACACACAAGAATTTAGTGGCTTTCGGTGTTTATTTATTTATCTAAGCTTTATTTCATTCCTCAGAATGCCAATCTCATGTCCAGTCGCGATGCCCCTCATAGCAACTCGATGTCAGATATGGCCATCTCCCCATTGTCCCCGTTTTCCCCTCTGTCCCAGATCGACAACGTCTTCTGGGACTCAGAGACCCCACCTAAAGTGAGTATCATCTGCTCTCGCAGCCCCACATCAGGTTCCACGGCAGACTCCAATGAGCCATTAACTGAACAGATGTGGGATTTGTTTTGCTGGCTGCCATTAAAAGAGGAAGTCGTTGTTATTGGCGTGCCAGTCACAGGACGTCGCCTGCATCACATGGACATGGTATAATGTGTTAGGCGCCTTGTGTTCTAGTCATACAGGGATGAGGAACTTGTGCACACAGCACGAGTTCAGTGTAATTTACCTGTTTGTTGTGTTTAAGGGGACACTTTGCACTGTAAAACCACATTATTCACTTGCTCCCCTGCTAAGTGGTTTACAAATATGGCTGCATGTATACTCACTAACCAAACTCTATAAGGAGATGATAAATAAACTAATAAGTGCAACAGGGAGAGCCCAGTCTGTTTGCTGTTAAGCTGTTGAACTAACAGGAGGCCATATGGAGTCGAAGGAGCAGTTAATAAGTCAATACCCTTACATTGTGGAGGCTTCTCAAAACCAGCAGAGGGGTTATTAAAGCACTTTATTTAGGGAGATCAGCTGCATAAAGAATCCTGAAAGTCTGAAGTGAAACAACTTAGCAGCTGAACAGTCTTCAGCTCCTGCCTTAAAAAAATCCCCATTAAAGCGTTTTGTAATCCTCTACAACAAAAAAAGACGTGTTGTTCTAACCTTCATGTGTTGTTAGAGAGAAGCAGCAAATATACCATGTTTGCTTTGTGTGAGTGTGTGTGCAGGATATGGGCAATTTATGAGAGGGATTATAGGTATTCCCACAGCTGTCTTCCTGTGCTGCCGGGCGTGTCTTCCTCTTTGTTGCTGTGTCATGCGACCCAGGATACACAGTCAGAAGGTCTCCTTCTGGTTGCTCGGATAGAAGTTTCACTGGAAGCAAAAATTGAAAATAGTTCAGTCTAAATAATAAGTTCTCTATCACACATTCAACCATAAACTTCAACATATTCATTTAATGGGAAAGACCAACACAAAGTAGTTCATAATTGCTAAGGGGAAGAAATGATACCTAGTTTTTAACATTTTGTTTTTATAAATAAAAATCTGAAAAGTGTGACGTGCCTCTGAGTCAACACTTCGTAGAACCAAACAGATTGAATAGGGAGTATCTGTGAACACTAAATTTCAAGTCTTGACGCAGGTGTTGAATTGAACGGTTCCTGCCAAAGAAAAGAAACCCCCCAGAATAATACTGCCACCAGTATGTTTTATAGTTTGGCTGGTTGAGTTCACAGTAATGTGGAGTGCTAATCTTTCCCACATATAGCATTTTACTTTAAGACAAAATGTTCAATTTTGTTCTTACTTGACTTGACCAGGACATCTTTTTCTACCTGTGTGCTAGGTCCCCTAGATGGATGGTGGCAAACTTTAAATAAGACTTCTAATGGCTTCCTTGCAGCTGTCTTCTTACCATGTTGTGGATCTCTGCAGCTCCTCCAGAGTTACCATGGGCCTTATGGCTGCTTTTCCAATTATTACGCTCATTGTCCAGCCACCCAGTTTAGGTCAGGGGTCATTAACAATCCAAAGAGCCATTTTTGCTCTCGGTCCTACCAAAATAAATTTGTCTAGAGTCACAAAATCTACACGACCCTTAAAAAAAGATAACTTATTACATTTGATCTCATTTTTAATTTTCCGAACAATTTTTGTTATCTTTTGAGGTTTTAGGACAAAGAAAAACATCACAATAAGGGAAAAGTATACATTCATCAACTCATTGAGTTCCTTTATATTTATGAAGAAAATAAATATTGTAAAATAAATAAAGCACGTCACTTGTAGTTAAATGACACAGTCTAAACTAAAAAACAATTGTACCACATGACTGTCATTTTGCCATAGAGGCTCCACATAATCTGTGGCTTATATGTGAGATGTCCAAAGCTTGGTATACTGCTGTATAACCCAAAGTCTCTACAACTTTAATAAAGATGCTCACCACACTTGCCAGATTTCTATTATAAAGTCTAAATAAAATAACTTGAATTTTATTGGTGTAATGTGGAAAAATGTAATGTAATGTTTGAGGGGTATGAATACCTTTACATGGCATTGTAAAAAAAAAAAAAGACCGATAACACTGAGGAATACTTTTTTTCCTGCCAGGTCATTGCCCTCCATCCACTTACCTGAGTAAATAAAGGTTTAAAGGAACAACACTGAAACGGAAAAAAGCTCACAGATTGTGGGATCCAGTTCGCACTCTGTAATGATTATCTCTCAGGTTTATTACAGATTTTCTGCCTCTGTTCAACAGGTTAAACACTCTGCAAGTGTTGTTGCATATAAGGTTTCAGAAGAGCAGAAATCTTTGTGTAATTACCTGAATCCTGCTTGTCTAGATGGAAGTTCTTGATGAAAGCTTTATACGTGAAGCAGGAAATCACAAACTGTAGGAGACGTTCTCTCCATCCTGCACGCACGAGTTTTTCTGCAAGCACTTTATGGACTTTGCTTTTATATCTTCCAGGTCCCAGAGCGCACAACTTCTAAATTTTACTGCAGAGAGCTGGTAATGGGGCACAAGAGGACGGCTTCAAGGTAAAAGGTCCACTTCATGATTTCCTGAAACAAGATGTCTCAGAAACAGATAATTCAGCCGCAGATGAAAATACAAAGACATGTGATTATTTAATCTCTTGCCAGATTGTTCAACTTGACCCTCTCATTAATCAACATTTGGTAATTTTAAATTCCGACAACAGAAGCAAATGTATTAATACATAAAATAGCAAACAAAAAATAAATTTTACATTTAGCTTACAGTAAAATCTGTTTAAAGTAAACTTGGAAGGTGTGATTCTGATCTGGAGTTCCGGCTCTAAATTGAAAGACCTTTGGGATTAGCTCATTCTTGAGCTCAGTGACCCGGCTAACTACTTTACTAATAAAGCTGATAACACTATATTTCCCTGTAGTTTATTCATTCAAATGCTGTAGCGAAGCCTGCTCTACCAGAGGTTGTAAAGGACTGTGTGAGTGGATTTAATCAGAAGCATCAGAAGTGAAACCAACAGCTAATTTCTGCAGCTAGCAAGTCTGTTTGTACACTCAGCGGCCATGTTGGATTTTAAACTTGGATAAGGGTCAGAAATCTCTGAATTTTTAAAGTCAGAAATCCAACTTCATTGGGTGTTTCAGTTATGTGTTCTGACTTGGAAATCAGATTTTTTACTTTCTGGAGCTGTTAACATTGTACGCTAAATTAGCTAGTTGTTTTTATTTCCTGTTAGCATTAGCCTTAAGCACTCTGTCCAGTTATAAAAATAACCTGAAGGAGCAGATTTACTTCTTTGTTGTTTTTGTTATTATTTATTGTTAGATTGTCATTCCTACAAATTACAGATTTTGTTTCATTAAGTAAGGGTAAAATGTGTAGCTAGCTAATCATTAAAATCTTAAAAGCTTAGCACTGCATGACATCAGTTATTTTTGCCTCTAGGGATATAAAATGGCCTCTCTGCTAGAGAATGTTCACTTTTTCACTCTCTTTCATTAAACCACTCAATTTCCTCTCAATACATACAGGGGTTGGACAATGAAACTGAAACACCACAATAGACCACAATAATTTATTAGTTTGATGTAGGGCCTCCTTTCGCGGCCAATACAGCGTCAATTCGTCTTGGGAATGACATATACAAGTCCTGCACAGTGGTCAGAGGGATTTTAAGCCATTCTTCTTGTAGGATAGTTGCCAGGTCACTACGTGATACTGGTGGAGGAAAACGTTTCCTGACTCGCTCCTCCAAAAAAAACCCCCAAAGTGGTCAATAATATTTAGATCTGGGGCTGTGCAGGCCATTGGAGAGTTTTAACCTTCACTTTCATGTTCATCAAACCAATCTTTCACCAGTCTTTTGGGTGTATTTGTGCATTTTCATCCTGATACACGGCACCGCCTTCAAGAATAATGTTTGAACCGTTGGGATGCACATGGTCCTCAAGAATGGTTAGGTAGTCCTTGGCAGTGACGCGCCCATCTAGCACAAGTATTGGGCCAAGGGAATGCCATGATATGGCAGCCCAAACCATCACTGATCCACCCCCATGCTTCACTCTGGGCATGCAACAGTCTGGATGGTACGCTTCTTTTGGGGCCTTCTCCAACCGTAACTCCCCGGATGTGGGGAAAACAGTAAAGGTGGACTCATCGGAGAACAATACATGTTTCACATTGGTCCACAGCCCAAGATTTGCGCTCCTTGCACATTGAAACCGATGGTTTGGCATTGGGCAGAGTGGACCAAAGGTTGGCTATAGCAGCCGGCGTGTATATAGACCTGTGGAGCTCCCGACGGACAGTTTCTGGTGGAAACAGGAGAGTTGAGGTCCACATTTAATTGTTGGTGCACGTCTTGTGTCCACAGTTAATCCTGTTGGATGTGGTTCGTCCTTCTGGTGTATGCTGACATTACCTGGATACCGTGGCTCTTGATACATCACAAAGACTTGCTGTCTTGGTTCACAGATGCCGGCAGCAAGACGTGCACCAACAATTTGTCCTCTTTTGAACTCTGGTATGTCACCCATAATGTTGTGTGCATTTCAATATTTTGAGCAAAAACTGTGCTCTTACCCTGCTATTGAACCTTCACACTCTGCTCTTACTGGTGCAATGTGCAATCAATGAAGACTGGCTACCAGGCTGGTCCAATTGAGCCATGAATCCTCCCACCCTAAAATGACAGGTGTTTCAGTTTCATTGTCCAACCCCTGTATGTCCATTGGCCACTTTATTAGGCACACCCTGCTGGTACCAAGCTGGACTCACTTTTGCCTTCAGAACTCTTAATTCTTTGTGGCATAGATTCAGGAAGCTGTCAGAATCCAACACTCTGAATGTCACGGCTGAAAACAAAACTCATTGGATCAGGCAGAGTTTATCCAACCTGTCATTGTCCAATCTGGTTGAGTCTGAGAGAGCTTTAGCCTGTGTTTGCTGTTCGTAGCTGACAGGCTTTGCCCTCCTTGGTGGTCTTCCGCTGTTGGAGCCCATCTGCCTCAAGGTTCCATGTGTAGCGTATTCAGAGCTGGTATTCTACATAACTTGGTGTTACCAAATGATTTTTTGAACTACTGTTCATTTGGGTGGTTGCTACTGCTCATTTGGACCGCTATTCCCCTCTGACATCAAAAAGACATTTTTGTCCACACAACTGCGTCTAACAAAAATGTTCTCTTTTTCCAATCATTCTTCGTAAACCTAAGAGATGGTTCCATGTGAAAATTCAAGTAGATCCACAGTTTCTGAAATACTCAGACCAGCTTGTCTGGCACCAACAAGCACGGTTAAATCCCTTTTTTTTTCCAACATTCTGATGCTGGCTTTGAACCTCAGCAGGTCCTCCTCTTCATGTGTAGATGCCGAAATCTATAGACTTTCTGCTGTGTGATTGGCTGATTCAATATCTGCTTTAACAACCAACTCAACAAGTGTACCTAATAAAATGGCTGGTGAGTGCATTTTCCAAAGAATCTTGCGAATCCTCAGCCTCAGAGAGAGGAGAAGAAGCGACGGTAAAGCTGTGTAGTGCACCATGTATTTTATTGGTTTCACTTATTGTTTTTACAGGGACTCTAGAAATTGTGTGAGTGAAAACATGTTTACCTTTAAGATTATTAATTATAGGCCAATGGCGTTATTTTGTCAGTTTTCAAAGATACTGGAAAAAAACATTTACTCAGACGCTAGATAATTTTATAAAAAAGCAAACATTTTTAATAGTCAGTATGATGTCAGAAAAAATCAATCAACTTCATTTGCAATAATGGGCCTAACAGAGGAAATAACCAAAAACATGGACAATAAGAAATATACATTAGGAGTATTTATAGATTTAAGGCAAGCATTTGGCACAATAAGTCATGACGTTATTAAAAAAAATTAAAGGTTTGATATTAGAGGCGTGGTGTTTACATAGGTAAAAATTACCAAACATTACTATTTCACGTTATTCATGTTTGCGAACCAGGGATTATCGAGTGATTTGGAAGTGAAGTTATGTTGGTCTTGGAACTAACTTAGGCAATAATTAGCATACCTTCACACAACCAATTGTAATGCAAGATCAGATAAACCATTATTTCAATAAAATATTTTAAAGAAAAATCTGCTGAACAAACCAACCTTCTGGGTGACTAATTCTCAGTGGTGTTTAATTAGCTGCCTTTATTTAGTACAATAATATTTGAGGAAATATTAATAAGTTAATATTAAAATAATATTTAAGGAAATGTTACTCTGAATAAAACCAACAACCTTCCTGAATAAATGATTCTTAACTAGTATTCAATTAGCTATTATACTTAGTAAAATAATATTTTGGGAAATATAATTTTTCTAGATTGTAAACCAACAACCTTCCTGGATAAATGTTTCTTAAGGGATTTAATAAGATGGCAGCGAGTGTTTAGCCTTAGCCGTTAGAGCTATTATCTAACAAAAAGGGAAGCCTGTAGCTCTTTAAAGTCGAAGACGTCCCTTTAAAATACCATGAATAAAAGAATTAAGTGCATCAGCGTTGATGGTGCGTTAAGGCCGATCTGTGTTTAAAATCACCCTTAAATAAAGTTTGTCTTAACTTTAAAACACGACACAGAACACATCATTAGCTGAGCAGCTAGTCTGCTAGCACCTAGCTAGGTTTTGTCAAACACAAACCAAAAAAAAACCAAACGTCACTAAACGAACATTATTTAGATTGTTTCACTCTAAACTAATCTTCTCTGCCCAAACACCACCTCTTATGTGAACCATGCTGAGGAAACGTGGTCATGTGGGCAACGAGTTAAGAAGCGAAACTGTCCCGGTAATCCACATGCGGACTGAGCAAAGGGACTAGTGTTGCAGCTAACCTCCGTCGCTGTGGGGGGGTGTTTGTATTCAGCCAGCCGAACTGCGGTCCTGATACCTCACCTTAAAACTGCTTCAATTAGAGCTGCTCTGGGGTGCTCTCTGGGGCACAAGTTGCTCCTGTAGACCTCAGAAGAGAATATCAAGTTTGTCTCAATTACCCCCTTTTTATGAATGAATGCTGGGTACTTGAACAGCAAATCATGACTTAACATTGTTGCATACGATCAGTGTGATCAGCGTGTCACTTCTGGATCGAAGGATTCTTCAAAGTAGAACCCTTCCTCTCCCACAAGTTTCAAGGCCTTCGGCTAACGTGTGCTCTGGTCCCGCCATTAGCCGCTGTCTGCAGCCAGAATGAAACCGAGCGGAGGGTGGAACGTGCCCTTGGGTCAGAGATTCCAGCTCTGACTCCTCCTCTTCCTGGGCTGTGTTAGGAATAGGTTCATGTGATGTTGAAAGGAGCAGAGGTCCATACAGACCTTTGGGTACAGTTCAGAGTCCACGTTCATCCATGTTTCACTTCATGGCTGGAGTCCCAGCAGGTATAAATGCTGTAGCTAAGTAATATCATCGAAGGGGATAGGGTATAATAAGTTTTTACTCCTACCTGTCTTCTGCTCTAGTCTTTTAGAATATTCTGTTTTGCATGATAAGTTTTGTTCTGACTTTGTGTCTTTTAACTTACAATGGAAATAAATCAGTAAGCTAACACTATCCCATATATTTCCCCGAAAAACAAACCTTTAACTTAGGGAATTACTGTATACAAGTTCATCTGTGTTAAATGACGCTCGTAGCTGAAAGGAGCTAATATGCAGGCCATAGGTTACTTCATTGTGTCAGCTGTCCTTTGAACGGGATACAATCAGAAACCTCATCACTATTAGTTTCAGATACAATAGGCTTGGATATTTATTTTATTAATTACAGTTAGTCTAATTTATTTATGAGGGTATATATCACATTCTAGCTCGTATCTTTGCACACACCCCCTCTATGAGCAGCTGGTCATGAACAGATCAGATTAGTTCAGCCTGGATCACTCATATGAATTACATGAAAATAATGGTGAGGAAATGCTGCCTTTGCAGTGGCAGCGTGAAGGATATGTTTTAGATTGCGACACAGATGTTGATCATAGCTTTAACTTCTTCCCTCTCTCTGTTTCTCTCTTTCTTGTGTCTCTGTCTCCATCTAGTGGCAGTCCAGCGTCTGAATCAGACAGGAGTGGAAGGTCCGCGTCTCAAGGAGGCTGCTCCTCCAGCAGCAACCACCCAGGTGTGTGTCGCCCAGATATGCTGCTGTGTGGTGTTTGAACTGGGAAATTTAACCCCTGATTTATAGGCTCTAAAACAGTGGTCTATTAATAGCCCTTTTAACACACTGCTGAATGGAAAGCCAGTGATAACATTGTGTTGTGGAAAACCCAACAAGGGAAAAGTTTTGTACTGAAATATCCGGAAGGTTGCTAAGAACTGACAGACAAATCTAGAAATTTGCCTCTGGAAATGTATGGAATTGTAAAGCAAAAAATGTCCATGAACCCTGGTTAATGGTGTGTGTAGGACTGAGAGATGACAGCCAAAAGCACTTAGCATTGTTTATAGGACGTTACAGCGCTCTATGATCCAAGCTTGTTCTCTCTGCTGCCTGTGTGTCCAAGGAAACTTTCTAAACGTTCTGCTGTTTGTGATTGGCAGTGTGAGGATGAAGGTTTCACTTGCAGCTTCATGTGGAATCCAGAGTGGAGGAAATGTTTACTATTTCAAAGTTGTCCTCTGTGTGCAGGAAGGAGAGAGCCTTTGATGCCTCCCACATAGTTTAGTGGAATCCCAAAATCCAAGATTCCCCTTGAGGCTCAGAGAAACGAGCTCTACCTGTGACACCTGTTTGAACTGCGCTGTAGTAGCAGAATCCATTGGGGGCTATCATTTTTTTTTTTATATCCGAAAACCGATAATAAAGTCTATAAAAAATAAAACCTGGTTAGGAAACGGAGAGCTCATAGTTTCTGTCCTTTATTACCAGTGTTTTGTGCTTTTCCTCTTTTAAAAGAATTTTTCTGCAGCTGCTAGGAGCACTTGGTATGTGAAGGAAATAGTTTCCTGTTTAGAACAATAAACTTCGTGTTTAAACCTGCAGCACACACACTCCTGAAGCTAGTGGAGTAGGATCAACAGATACCGTTCAGTCAGCATTCATAATATTTGACTCTACCTAACACCAGTCCTCTTGAAGGATAGTTCAGATTTTTAGAAATGGGTTCTGTTGAGAGATTTTAGGTTGCCAATCTCTTACATGCATTAATACCTCCTTTAGCATCTTTACTTTGAGGAAAGGAAGGTTAGTTTTCCTGGCATAGACCCGACTTTTAAGCGAGGTCCACAAATGCTCAGTAAGGTTTTAATCAGGGTATTTGGAAGGCTATTCTAGAAGCTCAATGTTAGCTTGAATTTGGAGGTAGTTCTCCTTCCATAATCCATTGTTTTCTTTATCAACCCAGCAGTACACTGGCAGCAAAACATACCCTCAGCATGATGCTACCATCGTCATTCTTCTTGCCAGTATGGCCAAACCGCTCAACCCCTTTCTGAAAATGGCACAATTTGAGAACAGGTTCCAGAGTGTAATAGTTTGAAAACCTCCTGGTCTCTTTTGTCATGCAGATGGGAAAAATTGAACCTTTCTTATGGGAAAGCCCTATAAAAGGATTAAAATGTTACAATGGATATTAGGCTGTTTGTGTGGTCATTATTTAAACACTTTATTAACACAGATCATTTGAACCAAAAAAATCAGGGTCACAAGTCTGAAACACTGATAGAATATGGGTTTATCTCCATGGTAAAATGTGAAATCTTCTTGTCTGTGTCTCATTTAGAGTATTTTCATTCTGATATACTTGTTTAATAGCGCCTGAATGTTTAGTGTAAATATTAGAGATGCATGGATCAAATTTGTGGCCTATAACCAAACTCTTGTTTTTTGTACATCTCTGACCTGTCGATACTAATTTCTCTTTCTGATGAATGAATATTAGTGTTCCTGCCATGAGCAGTCGGGTTTTTTTTTTTAATCGGGAGCAGCGGCAACGTCGCACTGTGTGCATGATAGAGGAGTCGCTGTAAAACTGGATCTTAAATAAGCAGTTAGCATAGCTAATCGCCAGTCTCTGTGTGTTACCAGAGTAAAGAGCCATACCTTAACTCTGAGATTTCCAAAAGGCTGCCAACATTTCCTATGCCCTGTTCACACGGAGATGAGCTAAGGTGTATCTGTAAAGGTATTTTGTAATTTAGGCGTTGCGTTCACACGGATCCGGTGATTTTGGCAGACCAAACACTATCCTTTTTGAGAACGGTTCCCAGAATGGAAAGATTTCAAAACCCCAGTTCCCTGTTTCCGTGTGTACATGCCAAACACTTCTTTTCTGAAACAATGACGTCGTAGCTCCACCTCTCTGAAACTCGCATGTGCCTCTGGCTGCACAAAACAATCAAAACTAAAAAAGTACTGTAGAAAATGGCAAAGAAGCAAAATGATCAGCCCTGCCAGAGTGTTATAGCTGCAAGAAAACACTTCAGCTTCTTACAGGTTCTTTTTCGACTTCATTTAAAACTGCTCACTAATATTGACAATGGCTATCACTGAGACCTCTTCACTCAGTAAAAACTTCAATGTTTTTTTACATTTTTTTAAAACAGATCTTTGAGTTTCTGATATTCCGGTCACTAGTCAAGTTGTAAAACCCAAGCTCTGGTCACCTTCTGGTTTCTTGGTTCAACTACAGTAAATATAAGTTTGAAAGCTAACATCAGTCTGTATGTTTCAGGCCTCTTCGTGCTTGAAAGTCCTCTCCTGCAGCACCGTCTGCAGCAACACAGGAAGACTGAAAACACATCCAGTGGACATGCACAAGTAAATAGCCCCCTTTTGTTCAGTGTTAGCCTGATGTTTATAGAGTGGAAATATCTTTTTTAACACAGTAAAAACAAAAAATGTACCTTACAAAAATCTATAGCTTCATTTTATATGTGGTAATGATGTATGGTAATGAGTACAACAAGCAGCAGCTTTATCATCAATCACCCAAATATAACCAGATTCTCTGATGCACATATAGAAGCTTTAATTGAAACTGTAATCAGGTAGCCTGTTGTTTTAGAAACAGGCTGGTTTCATGTATTTAGCTCCATCAGAGGTTAAGGTGTAAGCCTCCAGCCTCTCCTTGCAATTCTGACTCACCTGGAACTTTTTCTCACCTGTTTTCATTCCGCAAAGGGAGTAAAAGCGGCTCTGGGACGTCGTAACAAGGCCACCGAATACTCTTCTTCCAGTGATGAGTTCGGCAGCAGCGATGATGAGGAAAGAAACAGGTGAAAATCTTGGTCCCTAATGTATTTCCTGAAATGTTCTTCTTGCAATGTTTAAATTGAACTTTAGAAATAAAACTACCAATTGTTTGTTCAAAAAAGAAGAAAAAAGAAACTTTTCTATTTGAAATGTGTTAGATGACAAGTCAATACTGAACATACTATGCAATAAAAGGAAGATTTTACTTTCTGCTGCATGTTCTGCACAAGTCTGCATGATTTGATAGTCCTAATAAGGTGTAACCCTAAAAAGCGCCATCTATGGCATTTTTTCGAGTAAGTCTTTGTCTTTACTAAAAGGTAATATGTGTTTTTTGGTTTCCCTGCTTCTAACGATTTAATTGTTGATCCTGTGTGAACGGATTCATTTAAACACCTTCTTTCACATCGCTCTATAATGTCTGCCTGTGTGCTTCAAGGTCGGGCCTGTCCAATGGTAAAGGGAAACACTTCAGAGGAATACCTGATGGCATCGTCCTGCAACCCCACCATAATCTTAACCAGGTGCCTAGAAACCCAATGATGTACTGACCTTTAACAGTTTTAGCCTGTCACTGGATTATCCAGCTTTCTGACGTTCCCATGTCTCTGTGATGATTCCACAGGTGTCCCGGTTGGGCTCGGATGATACCTACCTGCTGCCGGACCTCCTGCAGAAGACCTCCTCCTCCAGTCCTGCGCATAACGCCCTGAGCCAGCAGCGTGCACGTGAACTGAGCTACTCGCTTTCATCCACAGTTCCCGCATCCCCCACTCTGCAGGATCTGCATGTGAGCTTCACCAAACAAAGCCAAAAGACACTTTTTGCTGAGGAATTTCCACTTTTTTTCCTTGTCGTTGTCATTTACTACTGTGGAGTTAAAGGTTCGATATAAGGAATTAAAATACATTTCCAGCAGTAAATTGTCAGTGGTGGAAGACCAGTACTAGGCGACACTGCTGTTCAGTTCCAATAACTTTGAAAGATGGCAGTACAGATCATCTTCAATGATGTTGATTGTTGATCATGTTGAACACTGATTAGTACCAAATGTTTGATGTGACGAGTGCATGGACTTGGCTGTTTTCACCCAACAATGTGTTGCATCACTTATTTATCCACCAGAGGGAGGTAGTGCTATAGTTATAGAGTTACAAGTCCAGTAATGACAAAAGTTATCCCAGTAGATCTGTAGCATTATCACTGCTGGTTTGATGTAACTCGGTGTACAGCATGTCCTGGTTCCAACAAAAAAAAATGAAATGGCATCAACAGAATAGAAAGCAGAAAATCAGAAGAATCAGCCACTTATCTTTGAAGCCATGGTTAGTGCGTACATCTTTGTTAATTTATCTGAAACCTACTATAAGAGCTACTAAACTATTTTAGGGAATCACAATATAAATGTTTCCCTGTCGTGACCAGGCTGTCAGCAGTCCATCTGGCAAAAGCACCTGCTCTTCTTCCTCCCTGTCCTTCATCGACCCAAGACTGATCCCCATATCATCGCCGCCTCCGAGTCCAAGTTAGTATATAAATATATATATATAAATGTATATATATGTTAGTTATACCCGTTGAACTTTTTCCTGTTACAACCACATCCTTCTGTGTGTTTTATTGCAAAGCCAAATAACCAAAAAGCAAATAATTGTGACGTGGAAGGAAAACTATGCTTTTTAAATTGTTCTTTTCAAATAAACATGTGAAATGCGAGGAGTGCATTCGTGTTCAGCCCCTAGATGAACTTGTGTGTTACCCTTAAATAAAAGCAGGGCATTAATCAGATAAACTGTGTGCTGCAGAGACAACTATTACACGCCATAATTCTGACCAATGGAAAAGTGGCGAGAAGAAGCCATAGGAGGTCTGTGGGAAGAAGGTGCTCTGGTCAGATCAGACAAAACATAACTCTTCATCCAAGCCTAATGAACCTGAGCTCTTTTGCAGAGAACAATGGGCAAAGATGTCAGTTTGTAGATGTGCAAAAGTCTTAGAGGCATGACTCAAAACACCTGCAGCCAAAACAGCAGCAGAATGTTCTCCTAAAGGGGCTGAAAACTAATGCACACAATCTTTTCAGATTTTTAAATGGAAGAAAATAGCAAACCATGTGTCAGTTTTTCCTAAACCTTTAATTAATTACAGAAAGTTGTGTTGGTCTTCACATAAAATCAAACTAAAATACATTAAAGTGGTTGTAAAGATGCAATAAGTGTTCGAGGGGTATGGATGTTTTTTCAAAGCCCTGGATTTGGAATATTGGATATTTTTGAACAGATTTAACAGAATGTAAACCTCTGCCGTATTTCTCATGTTTCTGTTTCCGTCCTGTTTGAGCAGCAGGCATGAAGGGTGAGCCACTAAGGAGAGAGTTTCACAGAAAGGGCTCTGTGGTGAACGTAAACCCAACCAATATACGACCGCAGAGCGACACTCCAGAGATCCGCAAGTACAAGAAGAAATTCAATGCTGAGGTCCTGTGTGCTGGACTGTGGGGTTAGTAGTTTTATGTTGTCATATTTTTATTGGCTGTTTTTGTAATGTGCTGTGTAAATATATAATCCCTGCCTAATCTGTGTTACTTTGGGACAAACATGTTTTAAACGGTTTCCCCATGAACTTCTTTCACTTCGTTCGTTTTATTTAAACTTTGTTTACCGTCTTTTCCTAAAGGGACCACTCCGCTTGTGTGCTCCATATTTAGAAGCCAGACTCAGAGATCCTGTGTCTGTGTTCATGTTGAGGAATGTGTGTGGTTTGGTTCTGCAGGTGTGAATCTGTTAGTGGGGACAGAAAATGGGCTGTGGCTGCTGGATCGGAGCGGGCAGGGGAAGGTCTACTCACTCATCAGCAGACGAAGGTTTCAGCAGATGGATGTACTGGAGGGACTTAATGTCCTGATTACAATATCAGGTACATGACCTACCAAGACATTCCTCAGACTGAAACCGATTACACAGTTTACACATTTGAATCTCAGGAAACGCTGCCTCCATGTTGTGTGGAGTATTAGTGTTGCACAACTTTGTACAAATATGTATAAGTGGATGAGGCGTCGATGTACTGTTTCCTGCTGCTTGGTGACTTACAGTTGATCCTTCTTCAATCGTTTAAACTGTGTAGGCAAAAAGAACAAGCTGCGTCTGTACTACCTGTCCTGGTTAAGAAACAAGATTCTTCATAATGACCCAGATGTGGAGAAGAGACAAGGCTGGACCTCAGTAGGTGACTTGGAGGGCTGTGTACACTATAAAGTGGGTAAGTGAACACTGCAGTGGTACGTTGAGTGGAAACATGTGGAATAAGGATTAAAGTTAAACTTTTTCAACACTATAGATAGACAAAAAATAACTCTCCATATCACTCTGTAACATGATAGTGGCAGCATCATGCTGTGGGATGTTTTTCTTAAGCAGAGACAGACAAGCTGTTAGGGTTTGATGGAAGGGTGGATGGGGCTAAATACAGGGCAATGCTGGAAGCTGTTGGAGGCTGCTTAGTTATCAAGACTGGGTGGAGAAATTAGTTCTATTTTAAAGCACAATGTGCATAAAGAGTAACAAACCTAAAATACCTTTGCAATTTTAATAAAAACAGTTCTGACCAAAGTGTTGCAACCAGACCTAGTGTTCTTTTGGGTCACCTTGAAAAAGCGAAGCGACATCACTGTGAACTCTAAAAAAAATCAATAAAAATAACCAAAAAACATTTAAATAAGAAATAAGCAATTAAAAAAGAGAAGAAATAGTACAGAAAATAACATGAATGAAAGTAGATTCAAGTGTCAGAATGGCCTAGTCAAACTCTAGTTCCAAATCCAATCTCTGGCAAGACTTAAAAATTGATGTTCACAGAAACTCTGTCCAATCTCACTGAGCTTGATCAAAAACTTGCAGAATGTGCAATGCTTGTAGAACATTAATAATTACAGCAGTTACAGTTGGAAATGCCTATAATTGCTTGAAAGTGTATGTATTTACTCTGTGAGGGGATATAAAAACATCAATTTACATTTATATTGGGCAAAGATTTCCAAAACCATGCGTCATAGTCCTTCCACTTCATCATTATGCACTACTTTGTGTTGGTCTGTCACATGAAATCCCTATAAAATAGAAAACAAAAATACACAAGGTTGTTTTTTGTTTTTCTTTGTTTCAGTGCGGTATGAGAAGATCAAGTTCCTGGTGATTGCATTGAAGAACGCTGTGGAGGTGTATGCGTGGGCCCCGAAACCTTACCATAAGTTTATGGCCTTCAAGGTTTGTATTGTTGAAGAAAAAAAAATTGAAGCCTTTAAATGTATCATTTTTGTAGTCAAACAAGGGAAGGATGAATCTTTGCCGTTTTCTCAGATGAACAACACACCCTTGTTAACTACGCTATCCACCACCATCTTAGTGTTCATTGGGTTATCAGGACAAAAACCTGATAGAAAATCTAACAGGGTCACCTCCACAGCCGTGACACATCCAAGGGACGAGCCTCAGTCGCACAGATTCTCAGCAGAGCTGTGTCCCGTTTATTTTTGTCTCCTGAGGCCTGAGCTACTTTTTCTCCTGCGTCGTGTAGTTTAACCCTCTCTCCTCAGAAACGTCCAAAAATATTCTTTGTGCAAGAGATAGCATGACTGTCCTCGGCTTGGCAGCTTATGTGCGACTGCTCTTGAGACTGTATCACTGAGCTGATTATGTGGGAGAGCAGCAGTTTAAGATGGATTCCTACTTTCACAGCTTTATTTATTTAACTGTTATATGGCGTCTGTCTTTGAGTGGTCATATTGTCCTGTTTTTACCCAGTCCTTCAGGTCCCTGCCTCAAAAACCGATGTCTGTTGACCTGACAGTGGAGGAAGGTCAAAGGTTAAAGGTCATCTATGGGTCATTGTCTGGTTTCCATGCCATTGATGTTGACTCTGGAACGCCGTACGACCTCTACCTACCTACACACGTAAGCACCAGCTCTGTACACAATTTTAAACCTACACAGAGTCATGCGTCACTATTCATACCTCTCAACATTTTCCACATTGTGACACATTACAAACACAAACGTTTATGTGTTTTTTTCTATTCTATGCAATAATTGCATTTGTGTTCTGCCCTTTTTACTCTGAACCCCCAGATAAAACCCAGTACAACCAATTTACTTCAGAAGGGACCTTTTTAGTAAACCATGTTCACCTTTGTGTAATTTTATCTCAGTATAACTCCAGCTATTCTGTGAAGGCCTCAGAGGTTAGTTAGAGAACATTAGTGGATAAACAGCATCACGAAGACCAGAGAACACAGCAGACAGGCCAGGGAGAAGGTTGTGGAGACTTTTAAAGACGGGTTGTCTAATTAAAAAATATCTCAACATACCATCGCACTTAACTCTGAACATACAATTTCCACACTAAAACATAGTAGTGGCAGCAATGCCACTGCTATACTACACTACTAATGCTGTGAGGGTGTAAATACAAGGCAATAATGGAAAAAAAACTGTTTAATATTAAAAACTGGAGCAGATGTTCCTCATTCAGTTGGAATAAACTGCTTTGCAAAGAATAACGAATAACCCAAAAGACTTGCAACATGAATCGTATTGAATGGTGGTTTGACAAAGTATTAATTCAGGTGGGCGTAATACACATACACGGCGCACTTTTCACCCTTTTGTCATTTTTCTTCATCTGCACAATTATGCCCTACTTTGTGTTGGTCTGTGCATAATATCTTAATAGAATACAATGACGTATCTATTAGCCGTATTAGCTTAGCGTAGTGTTGAAGAAAATCTCTCAGCCTCTCCTGATGGATCTTTTATTCTGAAAGCAAGACTGGTAGTCAGCAAAAGAATCACAAGAGAAATTAAATCAAACCATTCAAACTGTAGTGAATCAGAATAAATTATTAACATTGTACGCATACAGTGACTTTTTTCGCTCCACTGAACGCAGTCAGCTTGCCTGGAACCAAAAAGGATAACGAGTAAAGTCCACGCAGTTCTTTTATAGCAGCATGCACTAGGGGGTGGGGCAGAAACTGATAAGAGCAAGCCCCAACTTGAACCACCCCCAGCACTTCCTGAGACCCCATAAATTCATTTTGTTCCTTTGTTCTTGTAACATGACAAAATGTAAGAAAAAGGTCAACAGGTATGAATGGATTCCCAAGGCTGACTGATCATGCCATTGCAACAGATTGTTTCAGGGGCAGTATTGATCCAGAGAGGGGAAAAAAGCATGAATAAGAAAGCCCGTCTCATTGAGGTTTCTCTTGCTGCTTTGGTGTTAAAATGTAGTTGCGTGTCTGCACCTCTTCACTACTCCACATAGCCCCACGAGACATTTTAAAACCCTTTCATCTTTGCATTTGTGCTCTCACTTTATTACATCCTCTCATCCTGCTTTTGGTACGATGGCCCGGCGCGCATTCACACTGCAAAGGAACCGCTCCAGGGTCCGGATAAACCGTGCCGAGACCAGCAGTTGTAACCATGCCAGGGTACGGTTCTCTGGTCCCTTTCAGGGTCCGGGATCCAGGGTGATCCGCTCCAGAAACCGGACTGTGGTACGGTACAACACGTTCCAAGGTTATGGTGTGAAAGCACTGATTGTGTGCAGAAGCTGGTGTAGATTCTGTCAATTGTAATTCTACTTAAGCAGTTGCAGAGTTGTTGGTTTGTCAGCGCTACTGACCAACTGCTGCTTCTGCTAAATATTATCCTTCCTGCCATTAAACCCAGTGCCAGGTGTTCCAACATCCTGGCACTGGTTTGTATTTAGTCTGCCCTCGGACTCTGACCACAGTGTCGCTTTTTGGATTCTTTTAAGTAGCTCTCTTTTAGCAGCGACTCTGCACTGCTCAAAAAAATAAAGGGAACACTCAAATAACACATCCTAGATCTGAATGAATGAAATATTCTCATTGAATACTTTGTTCTGTACAAAGTTGAATGTGCTGACAACAAAATCACACAAAAATCATCAATGGAAATCAAATTTATTAACCAATGGAGGCCTGGATTTGGAGTCACACACAAAATTAAAGTGGAAAAACACACTACATGCTGATCCAACTTTGATGTAATGTCCTTAAAACAAGTCAAAATGAGGCCTCAGTATTGTGTGTGGCCTCCACGTGCCTGTATGACCCCCTACAACGCCTGGGCATGCTCCTGATGAGACGGCGGATGGTCTCCCGGGGATCTCCCCCCAGACCTGGACTAAAGCATCCACCAACTCCTGGACAGTCTGTGGTGCAACGTGACGTTGGGGATGGAGGGGGAGCCTGATGTTCCCAGATGTGCTCAATCGGATTCAGGTCTGGGGAAAACGGGCGGGCCCCAAGTCCATAGCTTCAATGTCTTATTTTGCAGGAACTGCTGACAACCCCAGCACATGAGGGCTAGCATTGTCCTGAAATTAGGAGGAACCAGGGCCAACCGCCCCAGCATTTGGTCTCACAAGGGGTCTGAGGATCTCATCTCGGTACCTAATGGCAGTCAGGTACCTCTGGCGAGCACATGGAGGGCCATGCACCCCTCCAAAGAAATGCCACCCCCCCCCATTACTGACCCACTGAAAAACCGGTTTGCTGAAGGATGTTGCAGGCAGCAGATCGCTCCCCACGGTGTCCCCCAGACTCTGTCACGTCTGTCCCCACATGTGCTCAGTATGAACCTGCTTTCATCGGGAAAGGAGCACAGGGCGGCAGTGGGAATTTAACAATCCTGGTGTTCTCTGGCAAATGCCAAGCGTCCTGCACGGTGTTGGGCTGTGAGCAAACCCCCATTTGTGGACGTCGGGCCCTCATACCATCCATGGAGTCGGTTTCTAACTGTTTGTGCAGACACATGCACATTTGTGGCCTGCTGGAGGTCATTTTGCAGGGCTCTGGCAGTGCTCCTCCTGTTCCTCCTTGCACAAAGGCGGAGGTAGCGGTCCTGCTGCTGGGTTGTTGCCCTCCTATGGCCTCCTCCACATCTGCTGGTGTACTGGCCTGTCTCCTGGTAGCGCCTCCAGGATCTGGACACTACGCTGACAGACAGCAAACCTTCTTGCCACAGCTCGCATTGATGTGCCATCCTGGATGAGCTGCACTACCTGAGCCACTTGTGTGGGTTGTAGAGTCGGTCTCATGCTACCACGAGTGTGAAAGCACCACCAACATTCAAAAGTGACCAAAACATCAGCCAGAAAGCATAGGTACTGAGAAGTGGTCTGTGGTCCCCACCTGCAGAACCACTCCTTTATTGAGTGTGTCTTGCTAATCACCAAAGATTTCCCCCTGTTGTCTATTACATTTGCACAACAGCAGGTGAAACTGATTGTCAATCAGTGTTGCTTCCTAAGTGGACAGTTTGATTTCACAGAAGTTTGATTTACTTGGAGTTATGTTGTGTTGTTTAAGTGTTCCCTTTATTTTTTTGAGCAGTGTATGTTTGTCAAAGGTACTTAGCTCTCCAGCCAGTTTATTTCTATCCGTTGTTGCTGTGTCTGCAGTATGAATCTCTGGAGAAGTTTGGGTCCGCCTCCTACTCACTGTCTACCGATGTTAGTCATTGTTCTTGCTTACTTCTCCTGGAGTCCTCTCTGCTGACTCTAATATTCTGTAGCCTATAGCTGTCAAAGCATTATTTATTTTATCCCTTCCTTCTCTTCCTCCAATACTGTAACCTCTCCATCTAACATACTGGTCTATTGTTACTGGTTTTCTACATTTATCATTGCTCTCTCTTTTCCTGCTCTGTCTGTAGGTTGGTACGACATTTGGCTGAAAGTCCTGACTCGTGTTTATATTCCTATTAAAACATGATCGCTTGTAACCATCATCTGTTGAAATGTTCATTAGAGCAGTAGAAGGTTTGTCTGCAGATATTGTTCTGGTCTGTTCCTGACATATTGTGAATATTATTTAACTTTTATTTTAGCTGAATACCTGTTTCTGCGTTTTTCAAAAACATGTAAACGTTTCCGTAGTAGATCTCATTTTAAAGCCTAATTTATTAATGTATTTACGATGTAGTTTTTCAGTAAAAGATTAAAAAAAGACTTGTTTGGCCTAGATGCAAAGTTGCAGTGTGTAGCAGAAAACGGACATTGCACATTACTCTTAACACAGGGTGCACACAGTAATACATGGAGGTGGCAGCATCATGCTGTGGGATGCTTTTCCCCAGCAGGGACAGGGAAGCTGATGGGGAGAAAGATGGAGCTATATGCTGGAGGAATCTGGAAGAAAACCTGTTACACTGTGACACATGGTAGCGGCACCATCATGCTGTGTTGATGCCTTTTATATGGCTACGAGGAAGCTAGTCTAAGTTGAAGAAAACCTGTTGAGAGGCTCTAGAGGACTTGATGCTCTCCTTCCAGCAGGAAAAGAACCGTCACTATAAAATATCAACAGTGGAATGATCACAATCTCCTCAATATTCTTGTCTTAGAATGGCCTAGTCAAAGTACAGAGTTAAATCCGATTAAGAATCTGTGGTAAAATTTGAACACTGGTCATTGATGCTCCTGCCAGTAATACTGTACCTGATAAATGACTGTCCTAATATCCGTCTAGTCTAGACAGTGATGTTCAGGGTGTTGGTAATAGTTATCTGTTTTGAAGCAGCCACGACTGAAACATCAGAGCTTCTTCAAACTTTAAGAAGCTTTCTCACATTTTTGCAAATCAGTTTGTGTCAAATGTGAACAAAACGCCCACTGCTGGAGAACCACTGCTGGAATATGTTCCCCGCTGTTGTTTTTTTTTCTGTTCCTCTGCTGTATGTGGGCATGTAAAGCTGATTGTAGACGATGGTGACTCATAGTTACATTCAGATTCTGACACATCCTATTAAATATGTTTTTAGCAACCTTAAAAGTCATGATATAAGGGGAAATTAGCCCCCAGTGCTTTAGCTTTTAGGTCTTATATGTGTGATTTTCGGGTTTGGGAATGCTGTATAGCCACATGTTGTAGTGACACAGAGTGGGTGGCTGGCACATAAAATAATTTCTCCTGCTTGAATAATGGATGTGAAGTTCCTCTCCATCTCTTTCAGTGCTGTAATGCCGTGCCACTTCTCATTGCAACACTGATTGAGATAAATCTGGTGTCATAATTCAAGAAGTTTGTGCCTAACAAGTTTAGTTTGGTGCTGACAAATTACTGTTTTCTTCCTCTGATGAAAGTTTTCTGTGAAATGGGGCTGATAAATGACACAATCTGCAGTCACACACACACTCACACACAAACGGCCTGGCACAGCAACATGTGTGTGCTGCTTTCTCCTAGCAAGTAGGAGTGGAAGCATAGCAGGAAAAGACGGGGCGGGAGAAAGAAGCTAAAAATACATCGCCCTGTCCTCCTTCTGCGATCATTAACTCTGTGAGTGTCAGTTCTGACCCGCTCTGGCTCCTGTTGAGACGGGAATATTAGGCGAGTCTGCACACAGCTCCCTACTATACTGCTGCTGCAAACTTCATTTCTGACACACACATGCAGAAAACCTTCACTCTCCCACTTCAGGTTTAAAATCCACTGACTTCCACTTGCTTTTAACACTCTAAAGGACACTTCACACTCCTTTACTGTAGCTGAGCAGCCATGCACTCTCACACACACGCACACACCTCCTCTTATGCGCACAACATCCTACACACCTCCCTTCACCATTCGCTCTAAACTGGGATTTCTGTTTCCTCAGTGCTGTTGAAGGAAATTCATCTAATCATTCTGGCACAACAGTGACTCACCTAAAGAGGCTCTCTCTCACACACACACACACACACACACACACACACACACACACACACACACACGCAAGCATCTGTGGATGTTAGCCGTAAACTATGCAACGATGCTGATTCCGAGACAGAGGATTAAGATTGCGCTGCGCCTGTGGATGCCTGTTCTCATGCTCAGGATCGTGGTGGCTCACACTCCGGTAACGTATGAAACTTTACCCGCTTCCTGTAAGCATCGACAGAATCTCTGCAGGGATTTTTTTTTTCCATGACAGATTGTTTTGCTTACGTTCTTTATCCATTTATCCCTTCTTACAAAAGGATGGGGAGTTTAATGTTTGATTTAGTGAAAACATGGTGCCGATAAATCCAGTAGAAAATTGCATGATTTTTTTCCTTTTATTTCTGGGTAAATTAGTTGGATACAGTTCCTAATGAATACACTTCGAAGTAAAAAGTCTGTCTTTATGTCTCATCTTGTGAACTGATTAGTAAAAGTTGATTTGGTTAGATTTTGTTTTTAATAGTTTAGGAGATGCTTTTGAAGAGCTGCTCATAAAAAAAAGTCAAAGCAGAAAAATTGATCACAGAGTTCTTTTTAGGATGGTTAGAGAAATGTTTTTGAAACAATGTTTGGTTAAATAACGTGCTTTTAATGCAAAACATTTACCCTATTTCACTAATGGCAGTTTTATTTATTCATTTGCAGCGAGACATTTTTTATGTACACTGTCAGATTTTAGCCTGTTGTTCATTTAGCAACTTTTTTAGCTATAAGACAAAGCTGCCTTTAGAGTTTTTTATGAATATTTATCACCACAGTTTATTAGAGTAGATTGCTGGGATAGTTTATTGACAGATACGAAATGAAAGGAGTACCTGTAAACAGCTATACAACAGCAGTCTGATCTTCTTGGCCGAGGCATTGTTTTTAGCCAAATTTAGACTCACTGCTCCTTCTAATCAACAAGCTAGCATTAGTATGTCAGCACAGCTTGTTGCTGCAGGAAGTGAGAAAATCAGCAGTTTAAAACTCCCTTTAAAAGGCTAAGGGATTGATAAATATTGGCCACATGGTAACCTCCAAGGCAAAAATTATTCAGTGTATGAAAATGAGTTTGTTCAGGCGTTTTCACTGCTGGTTGTTTTAGTAGCATCAATAGCCATTATAAGCAAGGCTAATTTAGTGAGTCTTATTCTGATAGTAAGTGTTCAGCAAGTCTCTGAAAAAGCAAGAAAAATTAATATTGTGCTTACCAGTAGTACTTACACCTGCTACTTATTCATAACTGTAGTTTTTCTATAACTTTATTTTATCACAACTGTACAATTTCTATTTTAATTTTATTCTTTATTTTCATTGCTTAGTGCGTGTCTGTGTTTGTCCATCTGTTTGCCACTTTGAGGCTGATACGCTAAAATCTCCCCACTGAGGATCAAATAAAGAACTATTCTGTTCACATGCAGTGGTTCTCAAAGTTTGAACGTCTGATCAGAAGCCAGATTTTGTTTTGTAAAAATGAGATCATGAGAATTCATTGCAAACCTTTTTTTTTGAGACCTGACCCGGGCGCATTTGAGTCCCGAAAAAAAAAAAAAAAAACTTTTTGGGGTTAAGTTTTTGCCCACAGACCTGAGGGGTTTATTGGACGAAAAATTTAGTCTAGCTGTGTTTATCTTATATAATGAAGAGTAGAAGGAGGCCAGAAGGTTACAGACTGCAGCTGCTGAGCATGTTTGACTGTAAAACGATGAGCTTGAATGTTAGCAAGTGACGTTGGTGGAATATTAACAATGATATTAATAGTTCATAATAATGAACACACAAATGAACCTCCAACTGATCTCTGTATTAAATGACTTTGGATCATTTAGGAAACAAAATAAACTGAACTTACCTCTGATATTCTGTCGCTGCTAAGCTACCTGCACCATTATAAGGACACTTCCGGATGGAAATATAAAAAATAAAAGCACTTCCTGTTCCGTTCATTCAGAAGATCAACACTCTTTTCTTTACTTATTACGCCTTATCTCACTCATGTTGTAATTTATACTATAAATTAGAACTACTATTACTATTACTATTTAGAATTAAGAAGATAGGGTTTTAAATGTGGTTTTAGAAAATAGTTTCCCAATAATATTAAAACTTTCTCCAAACCAGATTTAGTTCAATAAATAGTGAAAGAGTGGACAATATGAAGACTTGGATTAACAGATGTTAACTTTGTCACTATAAAGAGAAAACCATTTCAGAAATTCAACATTAATCGGTTTTAAAATCTCTATTATTTTTTCTTACAGCATAAGTCCCCATTTATATTTCTGATAAGATAAATATATAACATGACAAACATCCTGTTCAGCTCAACTGAAAACCAAACTAATCTGTTAGGAGACTAAATGTAAAACAATAAAAAAAGGTGCAATAACTTGACTGCAAAAGAGTGTGCTCCCTTAGAACAATGTTTTGTTTAAGGCGTTTTGGGTTTAATTTCAGCTTTCAGTCTTATTGGGTACACACGGAAGAAAACCAAAGAAAAAACTCTGGGTCTTAATTCCAAAGGCCAGTCTGACACCAAAACCTACGGTGAAACATGGTGGTGGCAGCATCATGATCTGTGACTACGTTTCTTTTAAATAGAACTGGATTTTTTTGTGGAGTTGGATGAAAGTATGAACAGTTCAATAAAAAAGTCAAGTTTTGACTCCAAACCGGCTGATGTCTGATGAAAAGCCGAAAATGAAGAGCATCCCAGTGTGTCCCAGCAGCATATGAGAGGAAAATTAAAGGTTTAAAAATGACTCAGCTAGAGTTCAAAACTAAATCAAAAAGAGAATCTGTGTAACCAGGTGATGTTCTCACAACTGAGGATTTTGCAAAGCAGGGTTGGTAAATGTCTTCATTGGATATTTGTGTTACAACATGCCTGGTCCAAGTTAAGGCTTCAAACAAAATACAAAGAAGCATGTGTGATGAAAAAACGCACATTTTCACAGTCATTGATTTGTAGCTGCTCTCAGATAAAGGAACTGGGGAGATGGCTGTGATCACCTGGACAGGAAAGACATTGGTCATTATTAATTTTCTGGGAACTGGTTGGATTAGTTCAGTAGAAGTAGGTTTAATTTCCAGGAAGGAACAGTTCATAGGGCCAAAACGCAGAGTCTGAATGACGTGGCCAAACAGCTCTGTATTAGTCTGACTCAGCATTTAGGCTGGACATTTGAAAACAAATGGTTTGTAGAAATAAACCCCCTTTTTTATTTTATAGTATTCTTTACATAATTGCTAAAATAATTTTTATATATGATCTCGAATTTTACCTCAAAAATGTTCCTTTTTTATTTTTAAGGAATAAGGTTGAAATATTTTTTTTGTTTTGCCCTTGTTTGACAGATCCAGGGTACCATCCACCCTCATGCCATCATCATTCTGCCAAACAAAGCCGGAACAGAAGTTCTGGTTTGCTACGAAGACGAAGGCGTCTACATCGACACGTACGGCCGCATCACCAAGGATACGGTGCTGCAGTGGGGCGAGATGCCTACATCTGTTGGTAATTAGGAAAACGGCTACAAACACATAAGAAATTGCTTTCCCTTTCCCCCTCTCCTCTCCTCTCCTCTCCTCTCCTCCCCTCTCCCCCCCCCTTCCTCTCCTTTTCCTCCTCCCTCCTCCCCCTCTCCTCTTTTCCTTCCTTTCCTGAGGACTCAGGTCTGTTCTTCCCATCCTTCTCTGTTTGTCCAGCCTACCTTCAGTCCAACCAGGTGATGGGGTGGGGAGAGAAGGCCATAGAGTTGAGGTCGGCCAACACAGGAAACCTTGAGGGAGTTTTCATGCACAAAAAGGCCCAGAAACTGAAGTTCCTGTGTGAGAGAAATGACAAGGTGAGAAGCAGACTAGCATTACTCTGGTTGTCAAATTCTGCAGCCCAAATGGAAATAGTTTCATACCCAACGCCGAGATCAACAAACTGTTTTTCATTTTGCAGGTGTTCTTTGCTTCGGTGCAGTCCGGAGGCAGCAGCCAGATTTACTTCATGACGCTCGGACAGAACTCAATGTTCAGCTGGTAACTGGTGAACCCCTTAACCACTGGGGTCCATCTTTGTGATCCTGCGTTTGCTGGATGATTAGATTTGTGCTGACCGAGGGCAGGATTCAAGGACTAGCCCCTGTCCATTCAGTCTTATTCCATGTTGATGAGCAACAACCCAGGAAGAACTGATCAAGGATCCTTCTGCTTGAATCCATCAATCCGTCCCCGGCTACATCACAAAGGTCGGGACCTGAGATTCACAGAAAGGTAACTTTAGTTTATTGCTGCGTCACTAGATGGCACAGGATGTCAGAAGGTAGAGCTAGCAGTGCCTTTGTGAGAGCTTCAGATCTACTCCCGTCACAGCATCGGTGTTTTATCCACATGTAGCAGAAGAAAATCTGGACTTTGTAGTGTAACAATTTCAAAACACGCTCCTGGACATTGGTCAACATCTGATCTAAAGTTTCCATCCTGGATGGATCAGCCGCTTCCTTCATGAGCTCCAGAAGGATTCAGTTAATAGTGTCTGTGCCTGTTTTTCACTTCTGTTTCTTTTAGCAAAGTGATCTGTTACTGATGTCTGCTCTGACTTTCTTAAAAGGCTTTTTTTTATTTCTAGATCAGTGCTGCCTGTTTGTATATACCTCAAAGATGTTTAATATTCTCGAAGACTTTTAGATAATCCCAGTATGATCAATTTCTATAATTTATTTAACTATACATGACCATATAAACAATATAAAGTTTATCCTTTTTGTTAGGAGGATGTGACAGTCGCTCCATAATTCACAGATAAATCAGTTCCCTTTAGGCAAACAATAGTCTAACAATTAACTTGAGAGCATCAATAAATAAATTTCTTAATCTTAAAGTCACATCTCTAGTCAGCACTGTGCTCCACTGCGTAGTTTGTGTTGAACTTAATTGCTTTTCCAAAAGTTCCTTATTGATTCCCATTACTTCCAGTGTGAGCTTTCATTTCTGCAACAGGACCAAAACATAACTGCTTTGAAATTTTGAGATGAAGATGAAAAGTAACAGTCCACTGTTGCTTTTTTGTGTCTATTGCACAGCTTAAGATGTACATATTTATCTAAAATGCACTGTTTTCTAAATGTTTTACAAATGCCAAGCCATCTTTATTTACCTGTACAGAAATATAGAATTATAAATGTGAAATTCAACCTCATGATTTCTGAATGTTTGTGAATATGATAAAGAGCCACTGACAGTAAAGGTCAATTTTAGGCTCCACCAACCTGGGTAAAGCCTTCATGCTTTAATGAATTCTTGTTTTTCGGTTGACTTTCTCCTGATGTGTATAAATCAGGTGTTTTGCACAATAACCATAAGACTGATGTTTTCTCTTTAATATCCTGCTTTGAAATTAATTCATGTTTTCAACCTAGACATGTTAAGCCATTCCTGTTTTCCGTTTGCTTTAGATCAGTGTTTGTTACACTGTCAAATATGGCACATACTATTGTTTCTGACAGGAATTTCTTTGCTTTGGTTGCTTTCGAGCCAGCCAACGAACTTCATCCCATCCCCTTAAATTCCTATTGTTCTAATTTCAGTGATTGAAAAAAACAAAAGATCAGAGGTTTATTGTATTTGTGTCATTGAGTTTAATATCAATAACTGATAAATGAGAACTAGGTGATTTGCTGAGTTATGTAAGTCAGAGACTGGTATCAGCTCAAGGGACATTGTAATATTGTACAGAGGATGCCGTCCAACCTACAAATTTGTCCAAGGCCATTGTATGATGAAACGTTCACCAGTATTGTGAATTTTTACATTTGGAGATGTTTTCATTCTCATTGTGTATACATTCCAGCATGAGGTTTAGCTTGCATTGCTTTTTATGATCCGCTGCATGTTTTCATGTCATGTTTAAGTTCTTTTAAAAATATTGCCAAATATTTTTTTTATGTCATTGATATTTGTAGTTTTAAGTATAAAACTGTAATTGCAGCTGGTTCTGTGAGAATATTGTAATCTCGACAAAAACAGACCTTACATGGTTTTATTGCTAACTTTTTATTGAATGACCTGTGTTTGTTTCAGTAGAACAATTAGCATTCCTTCCTGACATACTCAGATAGTTTATCGTATTAACAGTAAACGAAATGACAGGATTGTGAACTCAGTATTTGATTCGTTAGCAAACACAAAGCTAAACATTAACTAACCCTAGCTAAATCTACCAGAGCTGGTTATTGGCCTAACCTTTGAGGCTAGCTAACATTTTAAGCTAATGTTTGGCTAATATTAAAACTTGTTGGCTAATAGTAACAGAAATTCAATTATAGATAAAAAGTTTTTTTTTGTCACAAAACACCAACTGTTATGTTCAAGAATATTTAGAAAGGCCGTTCGTAGCAGGCAAAAATCAGCGAAAAATAAACTCCAAAGGGGTAAATTACACAAAAATACCCAAAATACAGTTTCAGTAAAGTTACATGACTTAAATACTTTCATTAATGTTATATTTGTTAAATTTGTTTGACAAATTATGCATAAATATGAAGGTATCAAAAAAATATGCTAACTTGTGGTTAGCTTCAGTTACATCTGCGCACCTATAGACCGATTGAGTCTGAATTGGGCCGTGTTCCAGAGCAAAACCATGGTCAAATCGAGCCTTGACCTGAGCTAACACACTGTTTCCAGCTTCTTTTTAACCAAGGTGCAATTTATTTATATAGGGACAGTTTATGACAAATCGTGTATTTTAAGCGATAAAATGTCAGAATAACTTTTCATTGTACAACCACAAGGTATTTCGACTCTGCCACACTCAAATTTCCAACACACCCTATCTCAAGCTTTTAGAAAATATGAACAGCTAATTAAAACAGCTAATTAAAACAGCTAATCTGTTTTAATGGACAGATGATGACATCTGTCCATTAAAACCACAACTGTTGTCTCTGTTTCTCTGTTCTTTCTTATGTAAGTCATCCTTATTGTGCTTTTTTTTATCTTTCAAATATCATTGTATATCATTACATTGATTGCATGGACTCCCTAATGTTTTTTTTTAATGTCCAACAGAGGTGTTTTTATTTTGAAAGACATGTTTCTGCTGGTTAACAGTCATTAGAGTAAGCCTGGGAAGAAAAGAAGCAAGTTGTTCATGTCTTTATGTGCCATAGTTAGTCAAAGTTAGTTCTTCAGTCCTCTCCCCTCCTGTGTTGCTTAGCATTTCACTCTAGCTGCATCACTAATAAGAGAAACAGATCAGTGCGTTTCCACCCACGCTTTCCACTGGTTGGGATCATAACAGATTCAGTTTCAGACCCGTGGTGACTCATATCTCTACCGTTCCCACCAGTTCTTTATCTCTAACTTGTCTGCAAACCTTTCATCTTCCTGACACTTTTTATTCCCTCTGCGTGCTCTGCTCAACTCTCTGTAGCATCTGTAACTCATCTTGATTTCATCCATAACTTCCTCCAGATTTTTCCCTGTTCCATGAAATATTACTGTCCTTTTTCAGCAGTAACTAACCGAGCTGTCAGGCCAAATGAATACATTTTACAAACTTTACTGACAAAGGGAATCTTTTAAAATGACCATAAGCATGTTTTCCTGGTTAAATATTGAATTTCCCCAACACTTGTTCCGGTTTAATATAGCAGGAAGGAAGCAGAATGCAGAGGAAAAAGGTTGTGTAGTTTTAGGAAATGAAAGTCCAATGAAACGTCTAGAGTTGTGTGGGAGAGAGTGAGGTAGACTGGAAACAGGCGGTCAAAGTGCAGCAAGCAGAAAGAGATGGCTGGTGGCTTCAGGGAAATGTTAAGTTCCAGATAAAAGGCGTGTTTGTTATTGCTCTTGTAGGTATTAATCATCACTTTAAAAAGTTTAAATATGTCATGTTTTTAGGATATTATTAAAGAGAAGACATATATGAGTTAGTGATTGGAAGAGGGATTATACTAAACAACGTCTCAAGATTAAATCTCTAATATTGGCTGCTTTCTTCCATTTATAACAGATACAGATTACAGAATTCATATTTTAGCTAAATGATGGTTATATATATATATAATATATATAAAATATATATATAATATATATATATATATATTATATGTGTGTGTGTGTGTGTGTGTGTGTGTGGAAAATATGCATTTTGTTGGTCAAGTAATTAATAAAACTTCTATTACCTTTTTTTGCACTGGACCTATGTTTGATGTGTTGTATACTGTACCCCTATGTGCTTTAAGATGAACTAACTCTCATATTACATTTTTATGTAAACAAGGACAAAAATGACAGTGATACGACAATAAATATCTTGAACTACATGTGCTGCTTTCTTGTTTCTTTCATTAGTTGTCTGAGAAGCTGTTAAAACATTTTGACAGAGTTAAAGTTCTGTACGCCACCATGTCATCTCAAAGAAACCTTCAAACCAGTATTCCTCAGCATCGGTTGCTGCTGTTTGACCCATGCAAACATGCTTAAGAGCCATTGTAATCTGGCATAAAAACTAACCCACATTTCAAAAATACTGACTTGAAATCTGTATGATTCGATTGAATTGACTTTTTAAAGTGCCTTGAGACGACATGTGTTGTGAATCGGCGCTATATAAAAAAACTGAATTGAAAACTGAATTGAATTAATCCATCTACCCATTGTTTTCCACTTTTCGGATATTGGGTCGTGGGGGTAACAGGTTCAGGAGGGAACCCCAGACATCTCTCTCCCCAGCAACAGAAATCCATCCTCTTTGCTTATTTATTTTTAGAAATGCCACCCAGCTTTCCTACCAAGCAGGGGCATTGGGAAAAATTGGGCCTTACTCCATCCTTTTCTGTGTTGCACATCATACTTCCATTACACGTATTCCTGCTACATATTCCGCTCTTCATTAAAAAAATATATACAATTTCAGTTTAAAACCGATAGGCAGTTACACACTGTTACATACAGTATATAATCATCCATACAGTGCTGTGAAAACATTTTTTGCCCCCTTACAGATTTCTTCTGTGTTGGTTTTTTGTCACACTCAAATGTTTGGGATTATCAAACATTTTTTTTTGTATTTTACCGAAGAGCAGCTGAATAAATACAAAATGCTATTTTTAAAAGATAATTATAGTTATTAAGAAGAGAAAGCTATCCAAACCAGCCTGGCCCAGTGTGGCCCCCTTTTTAAATCTTCAATTAACTTGGGATTTACCACATTATGTTTCAATTTTACTAGCCATGCCCAGGCCTGATAACTGCCATGTCTATTGTATCAACAAATCACTAAAACAGAACCTGTCTGACAACATGAGGTAGGCTAAAATCAGCACATTATACTTCGATCTAAAGAAATTCATGAAAACAATAGAAACAAAGTCACTGATGTCTATCAGCCTGGATGGGTTACAAAGCCATTTCTAAGGCTTTGGGTCTCCAATCAACCACAGTGGGAGCCATTATCAACAATGCAGCATAATGGAACCCCCAAATGTGACACTGATCCCTTACCGGTCATGCACAGTGTCACCTGCAGCATTTTTGTGTTTTGCAACAGAATAATTTTTGATTTCTCTAAACAGTCAGACTAAGAACATGAATGAGTCAATCAGTTCTTTCTTTCCAATTGATACATTTAAAATGTGGAAACATTCCCTTTATGACAAGCTTTAATTGCACAGAAAATTATGGTGATGCCTTATTTAATTATTCTTTTTTTAAAGATTCCTTTTAAGTCATCATGCTTTTGTAGACTTTAAGACTTTTCACTGGATTCTGTGTGAGACACGTCGTCCATTTTGATAAGGTTAGATGAGGTGATTTGAGAACTCCAACCCACTACAACACCATCTGGTACTGACTGACGCTGAATAAACTTCCGGGAGAAGAAAGAAAAATTCTAATCAGTATGCAAGAGACACATCACAAGCAGTGGCGGCTGGATGTTGGGGAGGTGCACTAGAGGTCAGGGATCATAACACAACATTAAAACTCTGCTTGAACATTAATTTGGCTCTCCTCTTCTTCAGCCCAGGATATTTTCTATTTCCTTTCTGATTGAAATCTGTCATTTTTTGAACAAGTCTCATTTCCATGCACAGCATGGCCAGTGCATTCAGCCTCTCCTGGGTCATGGTGTTTCTGAGAAGCGTTTTACCTTTTCCAAGGTTGAGAAGCACCTCTCTCCACTTCTACTGTGGTCATGGGAGTGGTGGTGATGATGTTTAGAAAAGTGACAGTTTCTGAAAAGATCTAGATCATTCTCCACAAACAACTGGAATAGCAGCACCACAACAGGCCCCAAACTCTTTTTGCTGTAGATGAGACCAAGTTCTTTCCTAAGTTTGCCTGAATTCCGCTTTGGGTAGGCCTTCAAGGTGCTGTGCAGTGCATCTTCAGGAAATGACCTGAGATGTTCCTCAAACCTGTCTCCCTGCAACAAGGTTGCACCGACAAGATGCTGTGTGAAGGAAAAGGTCTCCCTGGAGCTGCAGACTTACAGAGGTCTATCATACGCCTGGCAGATAAACATATTTTTGTGATCTTCAGGAATGATGGTAGCGAGACGCTCTGTTAATGCAGTAGCAACGGACTCAGATGTAGCTGACTGCAGAGGAATGAACTCTGCAGTCACCAATGTATCGTAGTATAATCACACGTTGGGACTATGTTAAAATATCTGCCTGGATAGATAAACACTATTTCGAAATTCTTTGATTATTTGCCCCCTTGCTATGACAACATGTAGTCCAGGAGTTCATTTTGTACAGTTTGAAGTATCCTAAACAACAGTTGCAGTCTCAAGATGCTCTTCCAAAGTTAATTCAAAGCTCAGGCTCCTCCAGTCCAAATTCTTTTATCAGCTTTTTTCCACAGCGAAAGCCTTGTGAAATTAATATTTTGTAAATAAATTACCACATTTTCTTTCACTGTCGCCATTCTCTCTGTCTTTTCTTTGTATTTTTACTCTAACTTTAACAGGTATCATGAAATAATCAGATTGGCAGAAGAATGACACAATAGGTGCTGATTCACCACGGGTGCAGAGAGCTCCGCCCAGCAACCAATTTTTAACTAACCAATTAGAGACTAGCATAGAGTCACATGAAAGCCAAACGCTTAAGAACATACATTGTCATTTTTAGAAGGTGTGCATCATGTAACACCTGACTTAAAGCTAACTCAGTATTTTAGAAGAAGACCGTCATACTGACAGTCAAACATAATGTGGGTAATGGTCCAGGCCAACGTTTTACTAGATGGAAGCATTTATTGAGCTCTCTGCCAGAAAATCTTGAAGGAGAATCTGTCTGTAAGTTTAAGTGCAATTGGGAGGTTTTTAGAGTAGCCTTGTCAATATCCAGATGTAAATCCAATTACTATGCTGTTGCATGACCTTCCAAAATTCCTCCACATTGATGGAAAAGACTCAGTGCCAGATGTCAAACACTTGATGGCAGTTGTTGCTATTACTTTTTCATACAGAGCCAAGTTGGTTTGGAAAGTTGGTTTTCTTTCATAAATGCAATCATCATAGTCAGGTTAAGTTTGGTATTAAAATTTGTTTGATTTGTGTAAGAAAAATGTAAAGACTGATTAAATCTGATTAAATTCTTTTTTACAGCAGGTAGTGATGTACTTTTTGTTTTAGAGAGATGTGTCTGAACATTTTATTGTGTTTTAAAAATGTGTTTTAAAATTACTTTGTTTTGTTTGAAAAACATTGATTGGGATTCAGTTACGTTTTATACTTTTAAGATTTCCAGATTTATGGCTTTACTGTGTAATGACATTTGCCCTTCGGCCTTGTAGTTTCCCTATTTTTGCTCATGGTTCATAGTGGTGGTTGGACATAAGACGTGGTCCTCTGTAAGACTGTATTAACCCATCACTCTCTCCAAGTGTCTGTCTCTGTTAGGTGTTATGTTTCCACAGACGACTCACCGGCACCAGTCCCAGATTTCCTGTCTCCAACTCTTGGATGAACTCCGCCATCAAGCCATCACCCATGTCACCCTGAACACCTCTTTGTTCATTTAGATCCTCTGATGTTTTTATGCAAATCTAAACCTTTAAAACAAGAGTAACACAAAAACAAAAAAAAATTATACAAGCCATTTGAATTTGCGTTTTTTGAATGCTGATGCAGAATCTATTGAACAAGTGAACTCTTCAATATTTTTCTCTTGAAGCTAAAATCTATATTTTTGCTCCTTTTGCTGCCCTCCAAAAGAACTTCACTATCACCTCCTCTTACCCCTTCCTCCTCACCAGCTTCAGATTCCCTCCTAACCCCTTCAACACACCCATGAACACACACACACACATTCACACACACATACATGTGTTAAAGTGTGTGTCAGCTTACACACAGCACCAAGTCATGACCGGCAGGCACACGCTCATACAGCCGTTTGACAGCATCGGGATCATCCTCCTGGTGGATTGGGATTTGTTGGTGTTTGGTTGTTTAATCTGCTGGGGAAAGACCAGACAGGTGAGGAGTTCACCACATGAAGGGGGGAACTGGACCGAGGTGGGCCTGTTTTACTTGTGCATGGCTTTGATTGCTGCTGGTAGTTCAAATCCAAAAATCCAATCAACCAACAGAGGGGTCTCATGGTGGGTGCATGCTCAGCTCAGTGGTCACAGAGAGCAAAAGCAAAGTTAATCAACTGCTGTGATTTAACTGGTTGGAGCCCATTAGGTTGATGATAGTTATTGACACTGTAGCCAGTGTACTGAAAGAGTGTGCTGTCAGAGAGAAGACGACAGCTGAGGCTACAAGAGGGGGGTGTCAGGAGCTAATTTTATATGCTGTGTCATGAGCCTATACAACCCCCCTTCTTTATTGAGGATCTAATTTTGTGTCTGGACCGATGTGGGTGCAGTTACAATCAAGTGTTTGGATGCTTAATGGGTGGAAATAATTCAAAACTAAGTAGCCTGCAGGGTGAGGGTAAGGCAGCACAGAACATAGCAGCCAAATCTCATTATATGTGTGTGTTGCTGGGGGATTGACAGCGCAGCACAAGCGTGGCATGCAGTGCTCTGGTTGGAGGGTGGACTGATCAGCTGACCCAGTCCACGCTAAATTGGTCTCCAATGCAGACCACCTGAGAAGAGTGGGAAGCTCATTTTTCAGCAGTTGAGGAAATGCTGAAAGTCCTCTGACACCTTTGTTGAACTTTGAAATCATGTTTGCTGGTAAAACTCAGCATACCCCTGATGCTTTTCGACAAATTACTACCAATTAACACTCAGCCCCTCTGATCAGGGTTTTTTTTATACAACACGTTTCACGTGTTTGGTGATGAGCTCTTGGACACGTGTACAATAATAGACATCTATGTAACTTATCATTTACTTAAAATGCAATGTAAAGGTACAGCATCTTACAAAAAAATCCTTACCACATGAACCTTTTCTTTTTTTCCACATTACAACCACCGCATTTAATATATTTTATAGATTTTGCGTGATGGACCAACACAAGGATACATGGTTAAACAGTTTTACACAAGTTTAGGCAAGTTTGGGATACATCTGCATTTATCCTAATTTACTCAGACTGCCGTAAATAAATGTCAGTGCAACTAATTGTCTTTAAAAGACATATAATTAGCCAACAGACCAGCTGATGGTTGGAGATAAACATAGGACAATCCTCGAAGAAAACCCACTGTAAAAGTCTTCAGGACAACCCTAAACATACAGCAACGCCTACAATTAAACTGGTTTCACATATGCACACAGAGCTGGAAATCCTGTACATTATAAAATAATATATATATATATATATATATATTTATATATATTATATATTATATATATATTACAAAAACAATATAGCAACATTTTGTTTTCAGGGGATTTCCCTGATTCAAACACTATATACAGCTGACTGACAGCTCACAGCAGCCGGTGAAGGAGAGGAGCACTAGACTGTGATCTATGATTGGATCCCGCACTGTCTCTCTCTTTACTGTCTATGTTAAACCTTATGATTTCTTATGATCAACCCTGGCACTCTGAGGGTTCTACAAAATGTAAAAGATAACCTCGCTACTTTTATAGAAACGTTACATCTCTGTATACTGTTTAAGGAAATTAAAAGTTGCCTAAAATGTTTAACAAATAAGTTATATTTTAATGGTTCTGCTTATAAATTGAAAAATAATTGGATAGTTTCTAACAAAACTTTTTATTGCATTGATATTATGAAGGTAATTGAACAGTAAGCAGGTGTATGGTCTACTAGTGTGCTTTACTTGGCCCAGTAAGATGTACAGACCAATAATCAATCAAATTCCACAGACTAAGATAATAAAGACTTAACCAGGTCCACTTATTTACCTCTGCAACTGAACCACAACAGGAGCTAAATGTGTCCACAGCTGAGAGCGGCTGAGAGTAGGAAACCACGTGTTGTTATGTGCAGGGTTGACGTTACACACTGGGTGGTTGTTTAAATTAAGACAGATCACGAGAAGGTGTTGGTTTCCTCCTGTTTTCTCCTTAAAGCTGTTTACCGGCCTGTGTGAACAGCTTGTTCTGTTCATTGAACCTAGATAAGGCCACGTCCTAGTCAAAACAATGTGGGATTTTCAAGGAAAAGCTGCTAAATGAGAGAATGAAGTTATTGTGCATACTTAAGACAAACTTAAACCTAATAAATAATGTTAGTATATTTAACTGCACATCTTTTCTTTTAGGTTTAGTAGACAAAACACCATGGAATTATCTGAATTGAGGACAAAATCATTTAATTACTATTTAATTACTAAAACAAATACCTGCACAAGTCTACAATCTGAAAACGTTCCTACAATTAAAAGAGAGTATTTTCCGTACCTTCAGATCTGTGACACCTGGTTGGTTGATGGAAAACATGAACCCCATTTATTTATTTATTTAAATCAAAAGATTACATGATATTATTTATTTATTTTGTCATTAAAATTATATAGTGTATGAATTTCTTCATTAACTGTTTAATTGATTTTTTAAATTAAAATAATACATAAAACAAATCTATTGTTTATTTCTTATTAGTATTTATTTATTTTCACTAGAAAACAATGATTGTATTTTATTTTTTTATTTTCTGCATAGCAACACCTTGAGGAATACTGTAGTAAGTCCATATTTCTCCCAGGTGATGGTGAATTTGGTCAAATATATCAACACAGTATACAAACAGTGTTGCTGTGATGCTTATTGCTATAATAATTACCTTCTTTTCTTATTTTTCTTTTTGTTTCGTATTACTTTGAAACGTAATAATTTATTTTGGTCAAACATTTTTAGGTAATATTTTGTTGTTTTTAGGCACTTTTGATTTCTTGTGGTTGTGTTTCTCTAATGTTGGTCTCTGTGGTTTTTCTTCTTCAGCTCTTATCTCTGTACATGAATTTTACATGTTCAGTGTCTCTGTGGTGGCTGCACATGACAGCATTTTAAAGCATTTGAATTCAGTCTGAATGCTGGTGTTGTCATTGTTAAACTTGTTGCCCCCGTCTTTACTCTAGGTCTCGATCTTCCTCTGACTTGCCAGGTAACAGACTGGTAAATGCAGCCTTAAACTCTGTGGTTATGTAAAGGAGACAACTGACACAAAGGGTTTAGCAGCAGCTGCTGTTGTATCAACAACAGGCTTCGGTAAAGGGACGCACACACACATCAATACACCTGTTTGCAGTGATTATCTGAAGGGGGAACTGGGTGTACACATGGATAATGCAATGGCTGCAGCTGTTTTTTTTCCTTATGTCGTGATTGTCTGATGTAGACACTGCTGAAGCTGTATCAGTGATCTCTGTTGGATACAGAGGCTGCGCAGACGGACTCCTTTTGGTATTATCCTGCTGTACCTGAGTAATCTGCAATGAAGGAAAGTTTTAGCTTCTCTCGCCTGTCGCCTGTTTATGGAGAAACTCAGATTTAGCACAGGCCAGGAAGCCTCTTCAGTGTTCAGGAGGAGACAGAGTTTAATTTAGCCCAGAAACATGACTCTCAGCCTTCTCTGCAGCTTTGGGCCCAAGACAGCGTAAGAGTGGGGTTGGGGGGAGCCTTTGGGGTGTAAAGTGCTGAAAGACGGCACACACCTTCAGTTAGCAATGTAACCCTATGCTATGGCTAAATAAAGTTAGACTGTGATGGACACACACACAGTGATTTGATGAGCAAAAAATGATGCAACTGCTACCCTGCCGATGGCCCTCAGATGGTGCCCATGTGTTTAAGCTTGCCTTTCTCCATGTGTTGGCTTTGACTGTCTAGAAACGAGAGGGTGGCTGAGTCTCAGTGGGAAGCACTACAGAAGCTGAGTCTATTCACCAAGGCTTTCCTTTGATAAACACTATTAGTAGCAGTGACATTGGTGACATGGGCTTTCTACCCAGGGCAGCTCTTGTAGTGCGTTGATGGCAGCTGATGATGTGAAAATCCATGTCAGATTTGCAGGTTATGGTTTGTCAGTAAATTAAAGGGCAATTTCAGTAGTTTTTAAGGATACCTGGTTGCATTTGACCATCTGTAGTTCAAAATCTTACATACTTTTATTGCTGAGAAGCTCAGTTGAAAATAGATCAGTATATATAGTTTATTATGTTTCTTGGGGTTTCCTGGGGAGTGGGCGTGCCCCATTCATGCATTAACCACCACAGGTAGAGCCTTGCCAGTATAACTTCAGCTTGTCAGCATAAGATTCAAGCTTTCTATGGATGCAAAGACAAAATATGCTGCGATTTTTCATTTGTCATGTTTTGATTATTTGAACGTTTAACAAAAGCTAATTGAAGAGAGCGTTATCTTTCAGCTTTCGGTTACACATAGGTTCAGTAACTGAAACCTATGACAGGGTCAGATATTTCACATCAAGGTAAAACAAAACACAGGAATAATTAATAAAAATAAGATCTGAATATTTGTTTCTCATGGCAAAAACGTTTTCAAAATTGTATGTGTTTAAATGGCTGCATGGTTGGGTAGAAGATTGTACTGGTACTGGTTCAGGTCTTTGTTCTGGTATATGCTCTTCTGTGTGGAGTTTACATGTTGTAGCTGTGGCAAGTTTATACAATCCTGATGTAGGCAGAGCTGTAGATTAAAAGTGCTGGACAGGAAAAATAGAAACTAAAGCAAAAACTAGATGTTGCATCAAAAATAACAAGAAAAAAGTGGTGATTTAACCTAAGCCTGTATTAAATCTAGCGAATGCAATTTAGTTTTAGTGCTGAAGCTTGCCAAACATGCAGGGCCAAAAATAATTTGAAAAAAAGTGTCCATTATTCTCCCTCCTTTACTCCCTATTTAGACCCTTAAAGGATACCCAGTGCAGCAAACTGTCTTCAGAAATCCTATAATTACACTGTAGTGAAGAGAGACCAACTGTGGGTAATTTGATCCCAGCATGAATCTAGCTGTTCTGTAAAGGCCTCAGAGGTTTGTTAGAGAACAATAGAGAACAAACATCATCATGAAGACCAGGGAACACAGCAGACAGGCCAGGAAGGAAGTTGGGGAAAGGTTTAAACCAAGACATGGCTGTCCACTTAAACTGACTGACCAAGCAAAGAGAACAATAATCAGTCAAGTAGCTGAGAGGCCCATGGGAACTCTGGGGGGAGCTGCAGAGAACCATAGCTCATGATGTTGTATATTCATCAAATCTAACCTTTATGGGTGGGTGGTAAGAAGGTAGCGACTTCCATAAGAAACATTTTGCCAAACAACAAACACTTTCTTGTACATCTAACTCATAGAAGATAATATTCTGGTCATGAATGATGAGACCAGAATTAACTTTATGGCCAAATGCGGCACATCATCCTAAACACACCTTCCCCGCAGTAAAGCAAGTGGTCGGAGTTGATGGGAAGATGGTTGCAGCTAAGTTTAAGGTACTTAAATACTGTAACTCAACGTGTAATTGATGCAACATTGGTACATTTTTCTTTACAAGGTCATATTAGGTGTGTTGTCTCCTTATTTATGATGGTTTTTTTGCTACCTTAAAGTCTTCTGTCAGAGAGGAAAAAAATATATATGCCACTCCTGAAACGGCAACTCTTTTTTAGTGAAAGTGCCTTTCACAGTTAGTTCTCCCTCATCATGGTGTAAGTTACAGAGATATCTGAGTTTGGATAACCTGCAATGCATGGTTCAGTTTAACTGTATGAGTCAGGACTTGTGTTAATAATGTGGAATCGCTGTGCTGCTGTCTTTACCAGTAATATTTTTAGAATTGTATAATAAGGTGTGGGAGGAAGGGATATTACCTGATAAATGGAAGGAAGCCATCATTATACCTATTTGTAAACCTGGTAAAGATCCTAATTCAGCTGAAAGTTATAGACCAATAGCTCTAACATCATGTATAGGTAAAATTATGGAAAAATGGTAAATAACAGATTAATTTATTTTTTAGAATCTCAGAAGAAGATTAAGTGTTATCAATTTGGATTTAGAAAAGGCAGAAGTACAATTGATCCTGCATTATGTCTGGAACATGAAATTAGATGGGCTCAGATTAATAAGGAGAATTTAATAGCGATTTTCTTAGATGTGGAAAAGGCTTATGACATATTATGGAAAGAAGGGCTGTTGATTAAAATAAAACAAATAGGTATAAGGGGTAAAATATATAGGTGGATAAAAAAAAATTTAAATGAAAGAAGTATTAGAGTAAAAATAGGTGGGAACATAGGTTCAAAATATCAAGTTGAAAATGGTCCTCCCCAAGGTAGTATAATAAGTCCTATGCTATTTATTATGATTGATGATATTTTTAGTAGTATAGATAAATCTTTCGGTGTTTCATTATTTGCAGATGATGGCATTATTTGGAAGAGGGGAAGAAATATAGAATTTGTAAATATGAAATTACAAGAGGCCTTAAATAGTGTAGAAGCTTGGGCTTTAGAATGGGGAATGGGGTTCTCAACATCCAAATAATAAATAATAAATAGTAATGTAAATCTCAAATTATATGGGAATGTTATAGAAAGGATAGATCAAATGAAATATTTGGGTATCTGGTTTGATAAAAAGCTTACATGGAAGATACATGTTGATAAAATAGTTGGAAAAAGTAAAAAAAATGTAAATATAAGAGATGTTTGAGAGGCAAAGAATGGGGAGCAGATAGGAAAGCATTAAAAACAATTTATATTGGACTAATCAGATCAATATTTGATTATGGATGTATTTTACACAATTCAGCTTCAAATAGTTAATTAAAAAAATAGATAGAATACAATATCAGGCATTAAGACTTTGTTGCGGAGCCATGAAAAGTACTCCAGTTTCAGCTCTACAAGTTGAGATGGGGGAGATGCCACTGGAGCTCAGGAGAGAACAATTAGCCATAATTTACTGGACAAATATTAAAGGACATACTGAAGATCATCCTCCATATGTTACGCTGCAACCTTGTCAAGAAAAAGAAATAAACAAATTAATAGTTTTGGATGGATAATAATAAATAAAATAAAAGATGTAGGAATAGATAACTTTTTAGCTAGTCTTGTGGTTGTTATTTCTGTTATTCCATCATGGATCTTTGGACAGACTGAAGTTGATTTAAACTTATTGAAAAAAGGGAGACAGTTAGGAAAGAAAGAGGTGGAGAGTTATATAGAAAAAGAATATTCAGAATATATACAAATACATACGGATGCTTCTAAAATGTTAAATGATAAAGTAGGTATAGCATTTGTAATTCGGATTTAAATATTATGAGAAATAAAAGAATAACAGATAAATTAACAGTGTATACAGGTGAATTAATGACTATTTTAATGGCTTTAGAATGGATTGAGGAAACAAAAGAGAGGGAGGTTTTAATTTGTTCAGATTCAAGTAGTGCATTAATACGTATTCTAGAGTTAAATTCAGAATCAAGGCAAGATATCATATTGGATATAATTAAATACATTTTTAAGATTAAAAATAATGGTTCTCATGTTAAACTAGTTTGGATTCCTGCCCACATTGGTGTGGTAGGAAATGAGTTGGCTGATAGTTTTGCTAATAGTGCAGCAAAAAAGAATATGGTGGATTTAAATTTTAAAAATAAGTAAAAATGAGGTAAAGAATATTATTAAAATGTATATCAAGAAGAAATGGCAAAAACAGTGGGATAGAGGAGGAATTTAGGAAATGTAAATGTGTTTTTAGAATGTAATAAGTATGTTCAGGAAAGAAAGGTATTACTTAGAGATTTAAGTAGGAATAAAAATAAATTAGACATTAGGGACTTGTTTCAGAGATCATCTGGGGATGTAGTTTTTAACAGTATTTTTAGTTTTCGAAGAAGAACAGGTATTATGGGAAGATTATAATAGTTAAACGTCTGGTCCATACTCCAATCTGGAAGATGGCGGTAATGCACCTAAAAGTTGTTTGCAAACCACCATAAAAAAAGAAAGAAGAAGAAGGGAAGGCAGAGGAATCAGAGCAACGTTGAGCAGCTGAGAGAGAAGAAACGAGCAGAGCAGAGAAAGGGAGAAAAGACAAACATGAATGGAGCTAAACAAGAAACCCTCAGGAAAATGTCAAACAAAGATCTCACAGGAAACAATCTGAAAGGATCACAAGAAAGACATAAGCAACTAAATAATGACACCTAACAATATTGAGCCCAAGGAAATGAACTTATGTGGCAAAACCCAAATGGCAAAAACCACAGAATATGTCAAGACTTGTAGAACATAACCAGGAAAATGCTGAAAAACATGAACACAAATGAAAACCATAACCTAACACCTCAGGATCTTGACAGGTAGAGGCAAACCCCAGAAGACTTGCTGCTGCAGTTGCAGAGCATTAACTCAGGTGGCAAAATATAACTATAAGGCACGCTTTTCAGATTTTTATTTGTAAACAAATTTTATTGCACATGAATTATTTTCCTTCCACGTCACAATTAAGTGCTGCTTTGTGTTGTTGTAACATATAAAACTCCCCCAAAATAAATGGAGCTTTTGGTTCTGATGTGACAGAATGTGACAAGGTTTAACCATACTTTAAAGTGGCTCTCAGACGTTTACAGGCAGGTAAAAAAATAAAACCAGGAAAAAAACGTTTTAAAACGTCTTCCATCTGCAATAATCCTGTGCACTTTCATTGATACAACAGACAAAATTTTAAGGAAAATAAAAAGATAAAGCGAAACAACAAATCTATAACAGGGAAGAATTTAAAAGATAAAAACACTAAGGTAATCTAAGGGTGCACATCCTTAAACTAACATTAAAGCACCTTCAGATTGAATGTCAGCATTTAGTTTTTATTGTTTAGGATCCAGAAGCAGCCCACATGATTCTGATCCCACTTTGCCTTGTGTCTTTTAATGTTTCACACTAGATTAGGGCTCCCTGTGTGGTTGGGTTGCTGTTTTTGAATCCTCACCTGTCCTTACTGGTCTTGTTGGTCGTGTTTACTGCACAATAAAAGAAAAAAATTGATTCATCCTACATTTTGACTTACAATGTGTGCCCCTTGTGCCTGTCTAAAGTTTCAAGATCAGTCAGATTGCAATCTGATTGTGATCTCTTCTGCACAACCTTCTAAACGTGACCCAACAGACTTTCTGTTAGATTTAGTTCTGGACTCTGGTTTGAACTTTCACGATTTTAACTGTTCATGATTTCATCCATCCATCGACCATACCCGTTTATCCTTGCAAGTTGGGGGAGCTGCTGCCTTTCTACAGCGGTCAATAGGTGAGAGGACAGGTAGTCAGTCCATCACTGGGCAACACAGAGACATGCACACACACACATACACACACACACTCATCTAAGGGACATTTAGAGAGACCAATTAACCAACAGTCATGTTTATGGATTGTGGGAGTACCTGGAGAGTACCAAGAGAGTATCCACCCATATACGGGTAGAACATGCAAACTCCATGCAGAAAGACCCCAGGCTGGGATTTGAACCAATGACCTTCTTGCTGTGAGGCAACTGCACCACCCTGCAGCCCTTTGTTCATTATTACTTGTTCACTCTGCGTATGGTGCTCCTTTGTTGATGTACTGTGTTGTTTTTGTGCCAAACGTACCTGTTGGAATTGTGGCTCAAGTATATTATGAAGTCTAGATATTTTTACTTTTCTCCTGACTGACCTTTGTACAAGCAGATCCTTTTTATCTTTTGTGAACTCTCTTCAAACAGACTTTAGCTAAAGCATAGGAATGAGCAAATGTTAAGGAAATCTTACTAGGAAAATGTATTTCATGTCTCTCAGATTTTCTCTAAAAGATGTCAGATCAAAATGGGGGGTTTGGGGGGGGGGGGGTTCTGTTTGAGAGTCTGCTTTTATGTTTTTCTAATGTTTATATTTGCAGGATCTCTGTCACCGCCGGCGACATCGACTCCAACATGGCCCAGTAAGTTAAAAACACACAAACTCACAGGGAACAGTGATGGCAATGTGTAACGTTTGCCATTACGTACCACCACACAGGGTCCAGAGGATGCAGAAGAAGACCAGTACCATGTCCCTGACCATTTCATCCTCTGCATCCTCCTCTCGGGAGCGCTCCTCCTGCTCCACCAGCTCCTCCTCCTCCACATTTGTTGCTCAGAGACACTCGAGCCTGGTGCATCCGTTGTGTGTCAGCCCTCAGAGGGTAATTACATCAACCTAAAATGAATCATTTGTCCATGCTTAGCTGAAATGTTAATGCACAGTCTGACGCATTATGGAAATGTGCCATTTAAACAGAGAAATGTAACATTTCATGGCCTGGTATATTGCAGGTGCAACAAGCCCTCATGCAAATAGATAAATATGGAAAACAATCATCGGTCCAGCCCTGAGCCGGTAAATAAGTATGCAGAGCAGTAACAATAAATTGAATCGTGTCTGTTTGCTATGTGCAGACTCAGAGCCCTGTCTACAATCAGCAGTATTCAGGGAAAGGAGTGGCTCCAACATTTGTTAAGGTAACAAACCTCTATACTGTTACATGTATAGATTTAAACACAGCACAATTATCAGAACAATCTCTATATAAATCTCTTGTAACATCGCACTCATCTGCCTTCTCTTCTCTTGTTCTTATCTTCCTGCTTTGGACCCTCCTCATCATCATCTTTCCCAGTGCCTCCATGATGTGAACACAGTGAAGGGTCAGCTGGTGGTCCTGGAGTGCCGACTAAGGGGGACCCCTCCACTGCAGGTCATGTGGTACAGAGAAGACCATCAAATACAGGACTCCGATGATTTCAGGATATTGCGCAAAAGTACGTTTGGGATGGAGTCATGATATGTGAGGTCTTACAGCAGAAAACTACCATCAACGTGTGCAACGTTTAACCAAATTTATGGCACTGCTTTATATTTCTGCTCCATTGTTTTTTTTTATTTACAGATGGCTTTGTTTGATGCATGAAAATCCAACCATTAATTAAAATACAGTTATTCTGTGGAAAACAAAAACATGTAAAGGAAATTATTGTTTTTCAAAAATTAACAGGGCCACATGTTTTGTACCCCTTCTGTTTAAGGCTTTGTATCAATCTGCAGACATTTTGGACAATGTTGTGGTAAAATTCATATTCAACAAAGAAAGAGATTGATGATCGTCACTCAAATAGCTTTTATTGTTAACCTTGCATCGGAGAACAGTTTACAGCATCAAAAATGCAATTTAGAGGTATTTGTTCTCACTAGACAAAGGAAAGACTCAGGAGTAACAGGATTCCAATGTAACTTCCTTGAGCCTGGGCTCCCACAGGACGGACAGGGGTAAAACCTGTTGTAATTCTTCCCCAGACATTATGACAGAACTCAAATCAAAGCGTGGCCTTCTTATCTCGTACTCTCCAGCCCTGGAACCAACAGAGCCAGCTGCCATGCACCCTGACAGGAATTAGTGCTGCAGCTGAAGAAACAGGGAGTGAATACTTTTTAGCAGATCACGCAGAGTCGGAACACACAACTATTTTTTAAAATGTTTCATTACAGACAACAATTCATCTTCTAAAACCTTCCACAGAGGTTGAAGCGTACAGAGAGAAAGATCTTTGACCATTCCTCTCTTGACAGGCCCAGTGATGACCCAATTTTGCTTTACCGGCTGAAGACACCAGGTTTTTATTTAAAAAGCCCCAGTATTGTAGTGCCCATGATGCAATGCTCTCTTACAAGGTTCACATTAGCTTTGGAAGAAAAACAGGCCCATAGCATCACAGATTCCCCCAAGCTTCTTAACAGTTCCTAACATTCCTAAGCGACCAGAAGCACATGTTGGTGAAAAGCCCAGTCAGGGTTCCATACAAAGTTCAAGTATTTTTACATTTGTGAGCTTAGGACAGAAAAGGCTTTTCCTAACATGCCTCCAGAGGAACCAGTTTGCATGGTTGCTATAGAGTCTTGGTGTCACCCATTGCTGCAGTTTTCCAACAGTAAACTTTACAGATTTATTTTACCTCCCTTGCCATCCTCCTCCATGCACAGCGGGCCAAGATAAACCGTGTTCTCCTTCAGCCATTTTTGTCCCAGATACAGTTTTTTTAAACCAGTTAATGATCAAACTGACTGTACAGATGGCTACATACACAACATTGCACTCATTCACTTGTAAAATAAGGGTACTTTTGTGTCAGTCACATCTTTTTTATATATTTTTATATATCTTCTCCAATAAAACTGTGCATTATAACATTATTGTATTATTTGTGACAGTAAAACTGGCTTCTTGTTTGAATGAAGAGCAGTGATATAAAGCAGCTTGGATCTACTGTATCTCGTTGTGTCGTATGTGAATAATTTTAATCAGAACACGAATCTAAAGTTAACTCAATCTGTCCTTGTGTTTCCAGAAGGCAGTTCTGCATCAGTGCCAGGTGAGTCCAAAACACAGATTGCATAAAATAATAATAGATAGTTCACAAATACACATAAATCTGGCACATGAGTTTATACATCTTTCTCTTTTTTCATATAAGGTTTATCTGATTTTATTTAGTTCAAGTTGTTTTTCTTCTTTAAAAATAAGGTCTAATAAAAACTTGGTGCCAATAATTTGATAAAGACACACAAAATGCTGAACTTCAAATACAGTGGAAGATTAGAACAAATATATCCATTCACATGTTATTATTGTGAATAATGTTGTTTTCTTCTCTGCAGAGGAGCTGTGCACGCTGGTGATCACTGAGGCTTTCCCTGAAGACTCCGGCCTGTTCAAGTGTGTGGTGCTCAACTCCTATGGCACGGTTTCCTGCTCGGCCATGCTGGAAGTTTACAACGGTAGGATCTCTGTTTATTTTACAAATCTGCTTAATAATCCTTCATAATTCACCTGAGTCACTGCCAGGGATTGCACCCTCCCATGCAGACCTGGAGGAGCAGCAGGAAGCACTATCTTTCAGTCAGGAAAATGAGGCGGACCACCATCAGGAGACTACTTCCTTCAGGAGAAGCACTGAAGACTTTGTGAACCTTCCTCCTCCAGAGTGGCCTGACAGTCCGTTAGAAGACAACATCCCTGTTGCAGAGTGAGTACATGAGAGCTAACACATGCCAGTCTTAGTCAGTATCTGCAAGACATTATATAATTTGCATGCACAAGTGATCACTAGGTTAATGGTAATATGGTTTAGCATTGTGGAATAAAAGCAATACAAATTCCTCCAGAAAAAATAAGAAAGTAATTGTTTCTTTTTACATCATTGTATCGGAATAATTAGAAATTAATCTATTCTGTCAGCTGGTCTGGAACTCCTTAAATTCTGTTCCATGTAATCTCCAGCGCAATTCATAAGCTGTAGTTCACATGTTTTTCCAAACGAGGTCGCTGGTGTCATTTTCAACAATTCCCTTTCTCTACTTTTTTTTTAATTCATCCTGCTTAGAAAGGGTTCTTTCTCTAAATGAGAACATTATTATTTCAATATCTGTTTATTTTGATTAATTATAATAATTATTTTTATCTGTTTATGTTTTCTATTATTATTTTAATAATTGAATGTATTTCTTTAATGTTCCCTATAAATGCAGCATTTTTGGGGGCTGAGTAAAATAGAATAATGCATATCATATTTTTTCCATTAAGGACTGTTGAGTTTATTTTAACAAATCAGATGTTAGGGTCTTTTTGACAAATGATTTGGAGAAGTTTACTTGTTTTAAGATGGACTGTACCACACAAAACATGAAATAAATCAATGAATAAATCTGTAAATAAATATTTATATGAATCTGGCTGATTTATATAAATCTTTCTGTGCTTTTATTTATTTAATGTATTTATTTATTACAGTTTTATTTAAATTTATCACATTCATCACATATGTAAGAAATTATTTCACAAATTATTTGTTAGTATGTGGCACATTTGTCACCTTATACTTCTATAGGACATCATGAATTTGTTTCATCTGTCAACGTGTGCGGGGCATACTCCGTTCTAGTCCAGATGATTGGCCTAAAGTTGACTTCCTGTGCAGGTTAGCTAGTGAAAACGCGATATCAAATTAGTTCAATTCTGTTCATTTTATGTATATAGAGCCAAATTACAGCAAATGCTGTATAAAGGAACCTTGCAATGTAAAACCTAATTTATATAAATAAATATATAGTTCATTCACTCCAATAGTACTGAGAGATTCCTCAAACAATGCAATCAAACTAAGTGTATTATTCTTATTGGTATAAAAGTGTTTTATCTTGTTAATGTTCATTTTGCAGAAATCGCTCATACTAAGCATGCATGTATCAACAGTGGAGAGGAGAGCTACTCCTTAAAAGGTAGAAACCTGCCTTTTCTGTGCCTTTTTTTGCACAACCAACAATTTTCAAGTGTAAATAACCCGCAACCAATGAGACAAGTGCATTTAGTTTTCTCATGATATTTTTGGTTTGTTTGTTGTGTTTTAGACATCCAATTAAAACTTTTAAAAACGTAACTATCTATAATTTTATACCAGGTTTCCATTTAACAAAAAATGCTGAAGCAATTAGATGAGTTCCAGATGAGTAACACGAGGTTTTTCGTAGCTTAAAAGAACACCGAGTTAGTAACCATGGTAACAGGGAAGAGCTCGCGGCCAGCTAATGAGCTGGACCCGCGCGCTGAATGTGAGCGCGCCGTGTCACCTGTTGCAGTCCAGCCTCGCGCTTCTTCTCAGCAGAGTTTGGTTGTCTCTATTCGGCGCTGAAGAGCGGCTTCATTTAGCCTTTAGAAAGCTCTGCGGCGAGGAAACGTTTGACGAGGTGAGAAAAACAGCGTTGTTTCAGCTCTGGGAGCGCTTTCTGACCGTTTGGTTTTATTCTCTCAGCATGTCAGTGTGTTTAACTGACGGTTTCCGCTCCAGTTTTGAGAACTTTTCTACTTAAATAGTTTGGACCAAAGAAACGTATGTCATACCTTCCAAAAAGGAGTGTGTATGTTTACAGCGCGTAAAATAAAAATAAAAAATTGGTTTATGTCATTTAGTCGGTGTTGTTTCAGAGAGCGGTGTCGGGATAACTACTGCAGGTTAATTTAACGTGGTTCCAGCTCCGACATTTTGCCGTTCTATGACACAAATTGTCATAGAAACGGTATGTTAAACTTCGCAATCCCACTCTGGATCCTCCCAGGATTGGTCCTTTCCTACACAGCCGCTTGTGACGTCACGATGGAGCGGGTCCATAAACTTTCCCAAGCAGTTTTTCTTTTGCTTTTGGCGTTGTTGTGTTTGCAGCTCTCACACTGCAGCTAAATATGTGCCCTGAAATGAGCTGGAGGCTGTTGTCAAGCGGCAGGGAGCCCTCTGACCTTCAGGCTTTAACACTTTGCAATCAAACAGAGATCACTTTCTATTTCCAAGCAATTCAGTTGTTTCCTTTTGTTTTTGGACAGCAAGGATTTATACGGTTATTTTTGTCAAGAGATGAATCTTTTAAATGACGAACAAAGTTCTTGAGTTTACTAAGCTCTGGTTAAATCTCTTATTAATCCCATATGAATAGTTTCAAACTGAGATTACCATTTTGCAGCAGACAGAGTAATTCATTTAACCTTCTCTCATCCTGCCTTGTGGGTATAAATAAATGTTTTGCTGCTTGGTGTTTCATACCCTTATTGTTGAACACAGGTCATTTGACGTGTCTCTAACTTGACCTGATACATTGGCTCATGTTTAAACCGAAGGAGGGTTTGCAGTGTGAAGTACGTTGGTCAGAGAATGCTCCATCCAGAGCTATGATCTCACATGTAGCCTAATATGAAGAGCAGACATGTAAGCGGCGTCCTTCAGAAACCACTCACCGTCTTCACTCTTTTACACGATGGTTGTTCAGAAGCAGGTCTTTAAAGGAGAGGAAGAATTAGCAGTTAATTTGTTTTCTGATTAGGTGGATCATTTTGCATGCTTTGTTGGAACAAGCTGTGTTTCTCTTTCAGTTTTCCATGGCACTTTTAAAACAACTATATGAAGGGTATATCACTAACTATGATGTCAGGGGATCAAATGAATGCACAACCTAATACCCTTAAGTTATTCAACCTCACAAGAAAGAATGAAGTCTTTATCTGCAATGCTAATTCCAGATGGTCTTGTCAACATTTCCACTTTTTATCTCTGTGATGTCATTGCTGGTACAACCTGCCTTGGTCCAACCCACAATGCAATGCGGGTTTTGTGTGTGTCCTGCTGGTTTGCTTTAAAGCTGCTCCGTCACCACTTTAGTGTTTGCAGCTGCCAGCTGATGCCCGAATACCAAGACGAATATAGCTTTGGCCACTTGATCACACAAACACAAATGCACATACTGAGTCACACACATACGTGGTATAAAGCTGGGCCACTCTCTCGATCGTCGGGGTTATTTCTTGGGTTAGGACCTAAAAAATTAATCTGGTCCCCCAAAAATTAGGTGGTATTGTCCAGTTTTCAATTAACAAAGAAGCAAGTTGAAATGTAGAGATGGTTTATAATAAAAAATGAGTTAGTTCATCCATCGGTAAGGAATCAAGTGTCAGAAAGGTTTGATGATTTTCAATATTAGGTTTCTGTAAAACTTTGACCTGCCGTTTCAGATTGTAGTCCGTTCAAATTTCTCCTGAAGAACTCTTAGGAACCACAGTGCATCAGATTTTTTAAAATAGCAATCCTGTTATGAACTGGCATGTTTTTTAGTGGGGCCTTCAAAATGCTTTTTCTCAGAAGTTATTTTAATATTCCAGTTATTACATTATTTCTATAATGTTTATTGTGACAGTTGCCTTATGAGCTGATTAATGTAGGACAGTGACATTTCAGCAGCAGAGGCGCTGTGAGAACACTCACACTAAAATAGTGATCTAATAATAGTTTGAAACAAAGACAAACTAATGAAGGGGTTGGCGTTTTGAACTTTCTTCTGAATCTTTACATTAGCGATCGGATGGATTAGGATTAAGTGTAAACGTCAGTCTCTCTTTGTGTATATTCCTCTGAGAATCTAGACCCTTATCTCACCTCTGGGATTTCCAAAAGACCACCGTTTCCAAATCCAGCACGTTCTATGAAAAACAAAAGCTAAAAGCTCAAGAGGATAAGACACAGACACTCTGCTGTGCTGTACTCCACTCAACCTTCCTGTTATCTGCTGAAAGTCTTGTTCTCTGTTTAAGTTGCAGCCTGACAGGCCCCTGTAAGAAGAAGTTTCCATTCAATAACTGCTCCCATGTCTGTGCTTCTCCTGGCCTGTTTTTAAACATCTAACTGATGCTGAAAATCTCCAACTATGAATTGTTTTCCCTCACTAACGGCTTCAACATCGGAAAGGGTTGGCGTTTAGCCCTCTGTGGTACAATGTTGCCATTTGGTAACAAACCCATTAAATTCCTTCCTAATACCACAGTGACTGTGCAAAGATGGGACAAGAAACAAAACAAAGCAGTGGAGGTTATGTGCCCAAGTATTTTCCAGACCTACAACAAAAGCATGGGAGGAGTGGATCTCCTAGATTCACTCATTGCTCTTTACCGAACAAAGCTGAGGTCTAAGAAGTGGTACCACAGGATTGTATTTCACATGATGCATTTCACCCTCGTCAACGCTTGGCTTTTGTACCGCAGGGGCTGCAGTATCTCACAAAGAGAGGTTCAGAGCCTGCTCCAGTTCAAAAGTGAGGTTGCAAGCTGCCTTTGCATGGAGCGGAAAAAGAAAAGGGGAAGACCCTCCCAACATGTTGAGGAAGACCTGGCTGGGAAGAGGACCAGAGTTACCACTGCACCAGTTCCACCAGCACCTATGGGTTGGGACAGCACTGATCACTGGCCTGCTATCAGGGCAAAAATGGGCCGGTGCAAATACCCAGGCTGCACTGGTATTGTCAGAGTGCAGAGCACGAAGTGTGAGACCTACCAGTGCCTCACAGCTGAGAGGAACTGCTTCATCAGTTTCCACAAGCAGTAAGGCAAAGACGGCAGCATCAAGACACTCAAATCAAATGAAATCAATTATTAAGATGAAATATTCCAATGAAATGTTGAAAAATATCTTTCAAAGTGTTTTTAACTTTCAAATAATTTGCATTGTTAACTGTTAATGCTACTGGGGACTAAATAAAGGTTTTTACAATAATAAACCAAACTCTCTTGTTTACATGAATTTCCACTATCGTACAGTGTTGCCACATGGCAACGTCAACAAAAATAACTAAAAAGAAACATTTTTTAAAAATGTCTCTTGATTATGTTTACTTGGTCTATTTTATGTCTAAAAAACATCCCAAACATTTTTTCCCCAACTGGCATCATTATGCGTACCGTAGAGGGTTAGGTATGGTGTGTTCACCGACTATATAAATTGCAGGAGTTTTCAGTTTCCAACTGGCAACCATTTTTATTTAATCTCAACAATATCTCCACCAGTAAATATTTTACATTAAGTGCTGCTTGTTCCAACTGCTGGCATTGTTTTGACTTTTGCCCCTTAATACATCTGTTTTCTTCTGTTACTTGGAGTAAAACTGTATTTTAACACTTTATTTTACCCCAATGTTTACATGCTTTCACTATTTGTCCTCTCATAACACATTTCAAAGTTGAATATTTAAAGACAAGGTTAGTCCGATATGAAAGCATTCATAAAGGTTTCTTCTAACAAGCTGTGAAGTCCACAGCATCAAAGCAAGAATAAACCTGTTCAGACTTGGGTTTGATCTTTTAGGACAAATCTTGTTTTGTGTCCTAAGGAGACCAGGCTGAATGAAGAACCTGTGAATGACAGAGGGCAAAGAAACAACTGCTATTGTCATTATTCGACTACGTGGTAGCCATGGCGACAGCATTCTTTCTCTGGAAAAGTAGAGGAACAGACATGCCGGGTATTACAGGAGGAAACCGAATGGCTGGGCCGACATGGGAGCAGAACCACTGATATCTGTTACTCTCATTAGTCAGCCCCTCTGCTGCACAGTAAAACATTAACTCTTAAATCATGATTTTGCTGTTGTCCCAAACTTGCATTATTTCAGTTTTTTTTACGGCTATTTTTGTTCTCAGGTTTTTGAGCGCACTGTTTAATACGAAGTCATATGTTTATGTTTAACTTTTAATGCTCAGTTTCCTTTTATGTTAGACTAGAGAGGGCGCAGTGCTGCTAGTAGGTGGCAGCTTCTCCCTGAAACAATGATTGTACACAGCTGTCAGACTTGGACAATGTTTGAAGAATCAGTCTCAATGTCGATGCCTTTTTAACCATCAGTTTTTAACTGCAGCTAATTTGTTTACATGCTTCAAATAGACCTTTTTGCCACCTACTTAGTGTTTAGTAGTTCCTTTGTTCTCCACTTGTTGCTTTTTTTTAACTATTTGTTTTTCATTTGTTTTCAGCACACACGAAGAATCATGTTGAGTTAATGAAACATTTTGGCCATTAGCTCCGTCTTAGGGGTTCCCTTTGTTGGTGCCAGAATACTGTTTTAGCTAGTTTCCGTAACAAGTGAGTTTGCAGGTAGCTGGTAAACTGTTGCTCAGGATTACAATCATTTCTGGCTTCCTAGAAACTAAAGTTAAGGAATAAGAGGAGACTCAAGACTTTTGCACAGATCACACATTTGTGACAGTTTTTCCTGTCAGATCCTCAGGCACCAAAATCATGGAAATATCAGCTCTGTAGTAACATGTACAAATACACTGGAGTTGATCAGCATATTGTTTAGAGGCTGTTTTTACTAATTGTTGTGTTATGAATGAACTGCTCTGGTACAGTAATGTTGGATAATCAGTGAAGTAGAAATTAGAACAACGAAAGAATTGTCATGTGTTTTAGCAAAGCTGTGAATAATTTTACTCATCTGTTCCTCCTTGTCTTTACTTCTCGTCTTGTTAGATTCTTTCTAACACTTCTGTCTGTCTGTCTGTGTTTAGTCTCCCTGAGCCTGAACCTGCCAGCCGCTCCACTGAGGAGCCTCTAGTTCGCAGCGAGGAAGAAAGTGCTCTGAGCTCAGAGGGCCAAAGATCACCAGAGGTTACTGTCCGAGTCTGTATGCCGAGCCCCCCTCCTCCACCCTCACCACCAGCACAAGTCAAGGAGGAAACCCCAACGCCCAAGTTGTTCACACCAAGCAAGCTCAGCTTTACAGTAAGCTTGTCTGATACACATTGTTGCTCTGATCATAGAAAAAACACACAAAGCATTTGTTCCCAATTCTTGTAGTAATAAATGTCCCATTTCTAACAGTCCTCCCAGTCAGGAGGGAACACCATGAACCTGTCAGATCTGCCTACCTTTACTCCCAGTGCCTTCCCTCCCAGTGCCTTCAACTATGAGCGACCGAGGCACTTCATCCAGTCACAGCCGGCCTTTCAGGCACCCAGCTACGAGAGTGTGTTGAGGGAAGCCCAGGAGAACCAGAATAACCAACAGAACCTCATCAGCACCCAGAATAATGCAAATGTCATCAAGGTGCAGGGTCAGATGAAAGCAAATCAAGCTCAGTCGGTGTCAAATTCTCTGTCGCAGACACAGTCCCAGTTTCAGTCACTAAGCCTGAGTCAGGACCAAACCAGGTCAGTGGCCAACGCTCAAATCCAGACCCAGACCAACGGAACAGCCAAGTCCTCCCCCTCTTCATCCAGTCTCAGCTCTCCTACATCCACTTCAGCTTCCTCTGCTGCACCTCCTTTTTCTTCCAACATCTCCCTGGTTTCTCCCTCTGCCATCATCCCCTCTTCTACCTCCACCTCCTCGCTGCCCCGCACCACCATGCGTTCCACCATCACCCTCACCCCCAGGGTTCCTAGCGCCACCGGCCTTGGCAGTGCCAGTTTGCCCGCTAACCAGGATAGCTTGTCAGCTTCTGCTGCCTTTCTCTGCTCTGTGCTGCCCTCTCCGTCCTCCTCATTCTCCTCCAAATTATCTCCTAACTCCAGCCTCCCCCTCCCCTCCACCTCCCCTTCCTGCTCCCCACTGGCCCCCTCCAGTCCCCTCCTACCTATGAGGACCTCTGCTCCCACATCTTCTCTTCCTCAACAACCTCTCCCAGGGTCTCCCTCCTTCCCTCGTTCTCCTGTATCTCCTTCCTCATCTTCTCTCCCACAGTTAAACACTCCCAACAATCAGAACAGGGTTCCACCTGCAGTGGTCTCCCTGCCTGCCAGCTACAAGGGGAAGCCAAACACGTGAGTTTAAATGTGCATGCCTTTAGAAAATACAGTGCCATGCAAAAGTATTGACACAGCTTTTGTCACATTGGACAAACTTTAAAGTATTTTATTGGGATTTTATGTAACAGACCAAGTAAAAGTAGCACATAATTTTGAAGTGGCAGGAAAGAAATACATAATCATGAAAAGTCTGACATGTATTTGATTTCAACCCACCTGAGTCAATTTCTAGAGCCACCTTTTACTGCAATTACAGCTACAACTCTTTTTCTTTTAGGGTATAACTCTATCAGCACTGCACATCTACAGGCTGATGTTTTGGTCCAATCTTCTTTAGAAAGTACCTCAAGCTCACTCAGATTGTATAAAAAACATCTGTAAACAGCAATCTTCAACTCTTTCTACAGATTTGCATTTGAATTTTAGTCTGGACTTTGACTGGACCGTTCTAACACATGAACACACTTTGATCTACATCATTCCACTGTGGTTCTGGTTGTAGGTTTATTCGTGAAGGTAAACCTCCATCCCAGTTTCAAATGTTTTGGAGCCTCTAGCAGGTTTTCTTCCAGAGTTCCCTTGTAGCTCCATCCATCTTCTCATCAGCTCTGGTCAGCTGTCCTGTTTGACCTGAAGAACGACATTCCCTCAGCATGTTGCTGCCACCACCATGTGTCCTACTGGGGATGTGTTGCTCAGGGTGGTAAGCAGTGTTAGTTCTCGCCACATACAGGATGTTACATGTAGGCCAACAAGTTCAGTTTTGGTCTCTTCTTCTGCATGTTTTTGCTTTCATGGCAAATCATTTATTCAGTTGATTGATAGATACACTTTTCAGCCAACTATAACCCACAAAGCTTTACAGAGGTTAAAAGGAAAGATGTAAAACTGCTCGACACACAAACTAAGTTCACATAGAGACAACACAAACTGCAAACCACGTTTCTTTAGTCTTTTAACAGTGGCTTTCTTCTTGTCACTCTTTCAAACTCCAGATTTCTGGAGGCATTAACTAATAGTTGTCCTGTCGACAGATTATCCCACCTGAGCTGTAGATCTCTGCAGCTCCCCCAGATTGGCACGGGCCTCTAGGCTGCTTCTATCATTATGCTCTCCTTCCTTGGTCAGTTCAGGTGGCTGGCCATATCTTGGTAATTTTGCACTTGTGCCATAATATCTCCATTTTCAGATGATTGATGGAGCAGTGCTCTGAGATGTTTACAGCCTTGTATATTAGCCCAGGATTTATTTAGAGGTATCAGAGTAAATGAGGCCGACTACAAATGCCTGCCAGTTTTTTTTTATTTGTAAAAACTTTAAAACAATGTATTTTTTTCCTTCCACTACACAGTTATGGTCTGTTTTGTGTTTAATCTGGCATAAAATCCTAGCAAGATGCATAGACGTTTGTTTGTCTAACCTGATAAAAAATAACAACATATTCGTGTTGATAATCTGAGCTTCTTGGAGGAAGGAAATCCCTCTTTACCTTTTTATAATAGCTGTCTGTTATGATCTTTCACTTCTTCCTGTTCTGCTCTTTTTAGCCTTCCTAAACCTATCTTGAAGAAATCTGTAGCACCTCGGCCCTCCTCCTCCCGCTCCACAGATGAAGACATCCAGGGCTCTAAAGATGCCTTAATTCAGGATCTGGAAAAGAAGCTTCGCTCCAAGGAAGCCAGACGAAGAAACAGCCAGGTATGTGTGCTACGCAGACTGAACTCTTGTGGAGACCTGAGGAGGATTATCGGAACAAAATTGTCCAAAATGCCTGGGGAGCCTTGAAAATAAAGATTTAAACACCAACTAAGCTATAGAGACAGGGCTTGTTGAACCTAAAAATTAAAAAAACCTACAAAGATGTTCAGAGACATAGTGCAGCAATGATTTCTACCAGTTAAAAACTTTTAAACCATTTGGTTGGGCTGTTAAATGTGTGCTGCAGGTCACCGTTTTACTGAATAAGTTAAAACCATCACCCTCATCCCATTTTCCTGGGTAATACATTTCCCTCAAAATGTTCTTAATAATCTTCAGATTTAAGGAGTCATTTGAAACATTCAATATGTCACTATACCAGAGTCTTTATGCTTTATGACCGCTACACAGAATGATAGATTATTATAGATGTATTCTTTGTGTCCTTTATTGCCTTACATATAAAGAAATTGATGCAGTGCATTTGTAAAGACATCTATATAAGTTTCATTTTCTTCTGTCTGTGGAGCATGAACTCTTGATATCTCTCAAGGTTTCTTCAGTCGTAGCGTCCTCTCTGATTGCTGCTTTAAAACAACAAGGCATGTCATGTTTATGACGCTACAATTCCTCGAACAATGGAGCAGAGAGTTGATAGTTACAGATTGTTTTCTAATGGTGGTTTCTAATCTCTGTTGTTTGACAACTCTTCAGCCATGTTGATTTTTGTCACTGGGATATTATTTAGCCACTGCTCACCCATTGTTCTGTGTGTATCCATAAAACAACAATTTAATAAGAATAGCAATTTTCTCTGACAGAAACTATCCTATGAGGAGCGAATGGCTCGCCGGCTTTTGGGTCCAGACAATGCTGCTTATATGTTGGACCAAGACAACCTCTCTGAGTTACAACTTGACCAGGTACTAAAACGTTTTCTTTTTTTTTCATCACATACAGTGTAATACCGAGCCCTTAATATCACACATACATATAGCCTTACAGACGTTTTATACCCATTTGCACTTTTTCACATTTTGTCGCATCACAGCCACAAACTTGGATGGATTTATGTGATGGACCAACACAAAGCAGTGCAGAAGTCGGCTAATTAGTAAATCTAGTATATCTTTGTGTAAATACATTAAAAGGCCTCAGAGGTTTGTTAGGGAATATTAGTGAACAAATGGCATGATGAAGACCAAGGAACAGAGCAGACGGGTCACGGAGAAAGCAGGAGTAGGTTATAAAACAATATGTTCAGCAGTATGGCACAGGTGCAAAGCTAGCAGAACATGGCAGTCCACCATAATAGTCAGGCCGAGCACAGAGAGCTTTCATCAGTGGTTTAACACGATTATGTATTAGAATGGCCTAGTCAAAGTTCAGACATAAATCCTGTTGAGAATTTGTACCAAGAATTAGGTAATTGAGGTTCAGTAACACTCTATCCAATCTGACTGAGCCTTTGCTGTCTTGCAAAGAATGGGCAAACATTTCAGCCTCTAGATGTGCAAAGCTGGTGAAGTGAAAGGTGTTTCTACACAGTACTGACTGTAGGTAGTTGAATACATCTGCATGGTACATTTTAGATGCTTACTTTAAATGGTTTAGAAAATCAAGTATACTTTTTCTTCCACAGTTATACTCGAGGGGTATGAATACCTATGCTAGTTAATGTTGGCTAAGGCTTAAAAATTAGTTTTCATGTTGTTTTTGGGAAAGAGAACTCACTAATGTAGTCATCCTAGTTTGAATGGTTGCATAGGAAGCCAGTTTCCCTCTCAGGGCCTCCTAACAGGCTCACGAGCCAAGAGCTGAAACAGCCCAACCAGTTTAATCTGCAGTCCCAGTAAGCTGCCATTTTAACCACACTGTGGTGGTTCTAAAGCCTCTCACTCACAGGGCTTTTTCTCTCCTTAGCCATCATATACACACACAGTACCAATTTCCACACACTCTCACATGCACGTCTCTGTCCAGCTAGGTTTGTCAGAGATTATTTTGATCCTGCTTTCTGAGAATGGGTCCCCTTCACTGGTGACAACAGGTCTATTGTGTCCAAACACACACACACACACATTCAGAACTACCCTCCTGGTATTTTATTGTCCTGTTCAGCACTGTGGTTTAGCTTTCAAAGCTGTAATTACTCCTCTTTACACTGACCTGTTGTCTGTTGCAGTCAGACTCTCCAGAAGGAAGACGCACAGGTGGACTGTGGTAAATAGAAATCCTAAATCAATATTGCATTTAGGGATTTATTCAGCTTTCACATTGGGAGCTTGAATGTGGGCGCATGGCTGTAAAAGTTATTCTTGTGGAAAACATGGAGATGAAACATAATGATCACTTTGTTATACACTGTTAGAAATGAACCTGATCTGTTTCGGTTTGTATAACAACACATGCATCTTACTGTACTGAGAAAGTTTATTAGAAGGAAAATTTGGCTTGATTTTTATGTTGTCTTAAATCATGAGTGACTTTTCATTATCTGAATTTCTAATAATATTCTAACAGCGACAAACGTCTCAACAGCTCAGCCTCTAAATAGAAACAGACCAGAAATATGCTGTCTTTGTGTAAATGTGTGTGTGCAATCGGTTGTCGAGAGTAACATGGAGTCATTCAAACTGAGATCATAAATATCTAATCTCTCTCAGGGGGAGGCACCACTCTGGGACAGATGAGAGGGGTAACGAGGGATCAGCTATCCAGGAGAAATGCTTTGCTCCTCGCTTCCTTCAGATCCCCCCAGACCTCACAGTTGAAGAGGGACGCTTCTGTAGGATTGACTTCAAGGTGATTGACTCACACCTTTGTTTTATTGTCCATCTTGACATGATTAGATTCCTTTTGTACATCAAATCAAACTCCTAAGGGAGCTGTCACAGCTTCTTTCGTACGGATATAGGTTAGTGGCCTCCCGGCTCCAGATATCTCCTGGTACTTGGATGGCAAAGCTATCCGTCCGGACGATTACCATAAGATGCTGGTGTGTGAGAAAGGGATGCATTCATTCATCATAGAGATCGTCACAGTGCATCATGCCGGTGTGTATGAGTGCGTGGCCAAGAACCGAGCTGGAGAGAACAGATTTACCATGAGGTTGGATGTCTTAGGTATAAATATGACGGCACACCTTGAAAATGTTAAATAAAAACATATTGGTGTGGATAGGCTGGAATTAGATGTAAAAATGTTTGTTTTGCAGCTCAGGAAGCTCTCCGCCCTCCCACCTTCGTCCAAAAGATGCTGAACACCAGAGCTCTTGAAGGGGACACTGTTAGGTTAGAATGTAAAGTAGATGCTTCTCCTCCACCACAGCTTTTCTGGAAGAAGGACAAAGACATGCTGCGCATTGACCCCAACAGAATGAGGTGCGTCACTCGAAACTCCTCCTTCACTCCTTCCAGTCAAAATGACAACAGGGAAAATAAAGCTTCACAGCTTTCCTACAAAGTTGGTTGGAAGGCAGCTTAAAAACTGCCCTCTCACCTCTGATACCTAATATATCGTACATAAAGTTTTGTGCCTTGCAAAGTTTTTCATGACCCCTTTAATCTTTTCAGATTTTGTCCTGATACAACTTTACTCTGATTCTCTGAAATAAAATCTGGTGAAACCAGTTGTCTTTGGAAATCAATTAGGAAAAGGAGTCAAGCTGTGACTAATTTCATCTCTTGAATCCAGGTATTAGGTGTCAGAGGTTTGTTTCAACTTTTCAACACAATCTCCACGGCGAAACACGGTGGTGGCAGCATCATGCTGTGAGGATACTTTTCCACAGCAGGGCTAGTGAAGCTAGTCAGGCAATCCTGGAAGACGGCAACCCAAAACATACAACAGGAGCTATGCTATTATGGGATGGTTTAGATCACTGCATGTTCATGTGTTGGAATAGGCCAGAGACAGTTGAGACCTATATCCAATTAAACTGTTCATGGACTCCCTCCATCTAACCAGGGCAACACAAGTCAGTCTGTAGTCCTGTCAGTCCTCACTGTAGATGTGCAAAGCTACATATGGTCTCAGCGTGCCTGAGGATGCATGCCACACTTTTCAGATTTTATTTAGAAAACCATGAATCATTTTCTTTTTACTTCACAATCATGCAGCACTTTATGTCCTGTCACATGAAATCCCAAAAAACCACAGAATGTGAAATAGTTCAAGGTTATAACTACTTTTGCAAAGCAGTGGAGTTCTGATGGGACAATAACCCACTGATGTTGCTAATTGTTATAAGGGTCTATATGAACGTATTTTTGAGTAAGGAGGAACTCAATCTTAACCTGTTCAACAGCTTTTGAGGTCAGCAAAAAATGATGTTTACCTGCTAGCAGAATCAGCACCACTGGAACCTTCATGCTTTAACTTAAGTATCTCTTGCTGTTTCTCCAGTCTGTACCAGGATGGCTCAGGTCGGCAGTGCTTACTGATAGATAGAGTAACCAAGTCCGACTCTGGTTGGTACACACTGTCTGCCATTAATGAAGCTGGCATGTCCACATGCAACGCCAGGCTGGACGTTGGCAGTAAGTATGTTCATATCTCTATGCAAATGTCCCTGAAAGGTTCCCATCTGAGTTATCTGTTGCATGAGATAGCCTGGAGGTTACCACAGAAGCAAAGCTGTAAAATCAAACCGTAGCGTTAAGCACACAACATTCTCCATCTGCTGTCCTCCAGGACACAGGAAACAACTGATGTGTTATGTGATCGAGCAGAAACGTGAACACGTGAGGCACCGAGCTGATCGGTTTACATCCAGAACCCATCGCTCAGAGAAATAACCATGGAGTCTGGTTAATGAGAGCTCACAACATGAAAGTGCAACATAGCTATTAGGTTTCTGCTCTATCAAGTAACACAGCATCTGCTCTCTGGAGACCTCCAACAGCTCTGCTCACTGCATTAAGTAGAAAGTGAGTTTAGACGATGTGGAGTTTGAAGCTGATGGCTCATTGAGTTTGGTGTCACATGGGGGAAGGTTACATGTTGTGCTTCTGTCCAACATCATCTTAAACAGTATCTACAGAGGCGCCACAGACAAATAGTGTAGGTTTGATATAAACCGTATAAGACGTGGACTTACTCTATAGTGCAAGAAGGTGATCATTCTTTACATGACAACTAACATCAGTGAACAGTTTAGGGTCGACACACAAACTGGATCAGATCTATTTACAGTGGCTAGATTTCTGGTTTGTTAGACGTGATGACAGGCAGCAGAGGAGTAGTATCCATATACCTTTTTAATAAAGGGAAAAAAGTCATCACAAAATAAAATGTCAATCTTTCAGAGGAATCACTTTCATCTAGAGCAGCACCATACTGCCGTCATTTTTACTGTGTCACATGATAATTGTGATCAGAAAATGACTTTTGACCTACTGCAGTGACCCAGCTTCAGACTTTTACCTTGATTATGCTGGTGGCAGATTTATTTAAATGATGATCAACAAGGTATTTTCTGTACCTTGTCGATCTATTATACCACAATGCAGTTGTTTTATTGAGATGCACAAAGAAATGGGCTTGTGATCGCCATTGGATGATTATCACCTCGACTAACACTTACCAGTAATCAGCCAGTCTGAAACTCTGATATCTTTCCTTTTTCTGGTCACAGCATTGCTAAGTGCTAACAGGTACTACTAACACTCTTCAGTGTGGAAACTGTTACTGAGTGAAGAAGACACAGTTAGCTATATAATCAGCAAGTGTCTGTTTCTGCAGAAATGCTAGAAAAAATTAATTGAATGCAATTAGTTATATTTCTTAAAGAGAAAAGAAAAATCAGCTAAAATATATATCAGCAGGTCACGCCTCTACAAAGCTGGAGATCAGCCTTGAAATTCTGATCAGTGCATCTCTAGCTTTTGTGTTTTAGTATCAACCTGCTTTTAATTAATATATGTTTAATGAAAAATCCATGAAGAGAGCCATACAAATTTGGGGAGCCATTGTTCCTGTATGTACGTGCTGTTCATATCTGGCAGTGAGCCAGGCCGTGCGGTACCGGAGCCGGCAGTGCCCAGGAGTTATTTTCAGACACGTGGCATGAGAACAATTTTCAGCTCATGTCCAGTGGCCTTAAAGATTTGCCAGTGCTCTCGGTGACTCCCCGGGTGGTATCTGCTGCACTTTGGTATGCTCTCTCATCGAGGAAAAACCAGTCGGTGTTCACGTTTTAGTGTCATTTTCCAGTATTGACCAGTATCTGAGTTTTAGTCCATCCTCTTGCTGTTTGTCTTGTAGCTCGCACAACCCCAGCCATGAAAACGGCTCCACCTGCCTCAAAGACACTGAAGCTGCTGTCTTCTCTGAGCCATGTTCCTACCCTGACAGTGGAGAGCCCTGCTCAGCACACTGCCCCGCTGTACGAGAGTGAAGAGCTGTAGAACCAAACATCACCGCCTCCATTTACCTTCAGTCAGACCTGTACAACTGGACCGGAGCCTCTGTAACCAGTGTTGTGTAGACATTAGCGAGCTCAGAGTTTTAGCATCACAAGACAGAAGCTTTGCTGGAGAAATGATGTGTGATGCAGATAGTTTTCACCATTATTTTTTAAAACGCTAGTTCTGGACTCCTCGACACATCAGAGGTTTCATGATGTCCACAGCTGCTTTATTATTGTTGATTTAAAATGTGTTGAGGATAACTAGGCTGACATCTGAAACTGCATCAAAGCAACTTTGAGAAAAATGTTCCTTGAGATTCATTACCGTAATAATCGGCTGCTGTTTGTTTCTGAGCCCAGCTTATGGTTCGTCTCTACATTTGTTTCTTTCAACCTGTGTTTCTACTCTGGTTCTGTCTGTCCTGTCTGCTCTCAGCAAAATGCAGCTTCTGGGTCACCGCTTCAGTGGCCAACCACGGTACTGTTTTCCTAACCACTGCCATCACGCTGCGTTTTACAGAACACATTTGCAGTTTCTCTGAATATTTCATTTAAAATATAAAACTTCTCGAACCTTAACGGAACATAGAAACAGTATTTTCTCTGTTAAGGTGTATTTTAAAGGCAGGCTGAGTGTAACAATGCCTACAGGTACTACAGTGCAATAAGAGAGTAAATAGTTTGTGGTTGTGCCGGGTAGCACTTCCCTATGGTCAGGGTTAGAAACCAAAACCTTGAGAAAGTGCAACCATTCTTTCTATGACACACTGCACTTTAATCTCAGCAAACGCCTGCCACACTTCAGCTTTTACCATTTTAGTACCAGAATTACAGCTGCTGCTGCCTCGGAAATGTCTGGAAAACAGTCCTGGAAAAAAAAGACGTTAACTGCTCATTTTCTGCTGTAGTGTAGCTAAAGTCTAGTATGTGTTTTAAAAGTTGCTATCTGATACTGTATCTACTGTTTTTCATGTTGCTCCTTTAACTTCTCAGAAGTGAGGCTTGCAGTTGCCTCTTGGCTTACAGATGGCTGCATTTAAAAACCTGTAGAATCAAATAGGTGGACAGAGAACAGGCTGCTATCCTGATATCCAACCTGCACTTACAGCGAAGTTCACTCCCTCTACATTTACATTTTATCACTTCTGCAGTGCAGAGAAGCTGTTTTAAGCTTGATTAGAGAACGTTTCCCTCTTGCTTTTCCTGTATTCATCATAGTTCTGGATTAAAAAAATGGCTCTCAGTCTACCTATTTAAACATGCTTTCTCATTGATTTACTTGCTGCCAGCCATGAGCTTGTTGCAAGTTTTATTTTCGACTGTAAGTGCGTGCAGGGGAAGATCTTCACTCTGACCTCCACAGAAAAGCAAACATCATAGCCCTGAGAGATGAAAGCTGCAGTTTATGGTTTACATTTAGCCTAAGCTGCTACTGTTTTCATTCATTTACACACGAGTAGCTGTCTAGTAGTTGCTGTGTCCAGCGGACTACAATGAAGGCATTGCATTTTCAAACTCTACATGTGGAAATGAAACTAAATGATATTTTAAACTGCAAGTAGAAGTGTTTGTAGGTACTGATTGTGATATATTACAGGATAAATGCGTAATAAAGTTTTAACTCTAAGCCTGCCTCCTGCTGAAGTTATTAGTCTTTTCATGTGTTTCGTCACCATCTACTGGTGGGGAAAAATAAGACTTGGACACAAACTGATTTTGTTTTTTTATTAATAAAACCAAACTATCAAAACTCACATGGGTTGATTAGACTGCAGGAGATACAAAGTTTTTCTTTTAACACCATAAAGAGAACTGTACAGAGCTGGTTACAATTACACATGTCAAGCCCGGGTCCTTTCCCATTAATGAATCGTTAGAAAAATGATGGGTGGCAACTTTAAACAGATCTAAAAATGCAGGAGAGACCTGTTTTTGGCAGAACTGGCCCCAGTCCAGCAGCCTCAATCTGGGTTCAGTTAAAACCAGATGATTCGGATTCCTCAGAACTAGTGATGGTTGGATGGGAGCTTTGGCTTCTGAAATTCAGGAATCGTCAATAGACCTAACCTTTCAGATACAAAACCACACCACCTTTTTTTTAAAAGTCAAGACGACATGGAGAAAAGACACAAGTAAACTTTGTGAACATAATATACCAAAAATGTCAAGAGTCCATCAGAAAAACGTCTTACAGTGGTGAGAAAATCTCAGCAACCTGCCGTTAATTTGAGTTGTGGAGGAACAGCTGTTGACATGAGTTCAGCATGTTTCAGCACAGTCCATTTCGTTTGTCTCGGTGAAGCCGTAGGGTTTCCGGTCTTAGATTTCAACGTCGCTCTCCTTGTCGTTGTCATGGTCACCATCGTAGAACTCGTTTGCTGCTTCAGGCCTGCAGGAGCCGTAATAGAGATGCTTACTGAACGCTTCAAACATGAAAGCTTGTGCTGACGAGCTGTTGCTACAGCTAACAACTGACCGTGTGTAGTTTTCCTCTGCTCCCCTCTCATCGGGGTCGGGCTCATCGTTGCGTTCGTAGCTCAGCATATCGGAGGGAACGTCGTGGATCTGGACACTCGGAGCGTGGTTCAGCATCTTCAGGTTCTCAAACACGGTCTGACGGATCTGCTCCAGGTACTGCAACGACACGTAAACAGTGAAGACAGTCTTGCACACTTTGTTTCTACATTCTACACTCAAATGTTCCTTTTTCAATCCATTTTTCCACTTTCAACTACAATCAATCTGCTCTAGTTTATTTTTCTTAAACAATGATTGGGGTTTACTGTAAACAAGACTCATCTAAATCGACCGCAGCCACAACAAAAACCATGTGAATGAGCTTGGATTTCAGGCAGTAACTCAACCCAAGTTCTAGTGTTTATTAAGTACAGAAGATTTGTTTCTATTATATCTTGATAAGATTTAGAGCTTTCTCTGTCATAACTGTTTCATTTTGTTATACTGAGATAAAATCACAAGCTTTTTTGGTCATGATTAGTCTCCTTGTTGCATGACAGAAAGATAAAATCGGTCTTGTTTTATGTTGATATATCAGTGTCTGTTTCTCATTAAAATACGATTTTAAAACAGTTTATCAAAATCATCTCATTACGTTAGAAACCAATCTCCCATGCTCTTCGTTTTATAATCACATTATCTCTATATATTGAGACCTCGGGTTATTTAGTTGTGATAACTGTAATATTAGATGTGATAAATTCTTGAAATAGTGGATTAATATTTAATTTCAAGTCAGAAATCTTAACAGTAATGCTGCCAACTGGTTCAAGCTGAAAACGCCCATCATAGACCAACACATTGCTACTACAGCCTATGCTCGACTGGCCTGACATGGACAGTAAACGATAATACTGATATAACAAGAAGTACTTATTTCAGCACCATAATCACCTCCTTATCTAAAAATTGTATTCAGTTTATCAAAATATTCAGATAATCAGCTCATGATCTTGAGAATAATCGAATCAAAATAAATCTATTTCTGTTATGTGTAATTAGTCTGAAACGTATTTAGAAATTCTGATGTTTTTAAATTCTGGTAAATGGAAATGGGAAAAGAGGCCGGAAACACATTTGTTAGTATTTATTTAAAGTTGGAAAACTTAAAAAATATAATGCAGAATTTTTTCACATTTTGTAGACTGTGTAGGGACCCTGAATGTTTCCCACACGTAGAATAAAACACAAGTCTTAGAGCTACTAAAACCAGTGAAAACTGAGCCAATGTTTCTACCTGTCTGGAGTTCTGGTTTTCTATCCTGGTGCTGACATCAGGATGCAGCGTGAAGTCAGGAGCAAAGTACTCAAAATATTCTGTAGGACAAACGATGAAGAGGAAAATCAGAAAACGAAATAGTTTGAGATTACTTATGGTGTACATAACCACGTCTATAATGAGCTCTAAAAGAGTCTGTGGTGTTCCTAAACTTGTTCCAATTCTAAGCTTCCATCAGATGGCGCTACAGACTGAAACACCTCAACAATGACAGGATTTCTTTACCTCGGACTCAAAGATGATAAAGTTAGTTTTAAAGTACTGTAAGACAAGCTGCTGTCGAGGAAAAAAACCATGTTGAAAGCTGCAGAAAAAGGCACAGCTCACCGCTATACGGCAGCTCATCACTGATGGATTCCTCCAACAACAGAGACGTTTCAAAAGTCCTACATGTTACACACAACAGAGTTCATTTGCATCAACAAAACTGGACTTTTAGATGAATCTGAGTCTTTTTGTCTCTTGTTTGTTGTTTACTTACCAGCAGCGAGCCACATTCCTCACCGTGTATCCTCCTCCTCCAAGGACCAGCAGAGGGATCTTAAAACTTTTTACAAACTCCACACACTCACTGAAAGGGAGCCATGTGTACACAAACACAAGCAGGTAAGCTTTACGAGAGTGAAAGCAGCAATAAACTAGCTGCCGCTGACTCACCCGTGTCCTCGTATGCTAAGGTTGAAGCAGCCCAGTCGGTCACAGCCCAGAGAATCTGCTCCGCACTGCAAACACAAACACTGTTAGTTTCCTGAACACACAAACGCCAACCTCCGCTGCTTCAAACTGACCTGTAGGACGATGCAGGTGGGCTGGTAATAATCCACCACCTGCTTAATAACCGGCTGGAACAGCTGCCTGTAGCCTGAAACACACACAGATCCATGAAACGACACAGAACCTTTTAGATGTCTCCTATAACATGGTGGATTTTCGGACTCACTCTGGTCATCAATGCCATCTCTGAGAGGAACGTTGAGGCAGTAGTATCGGCCGCTCTCCGCCCCCACTTCGTACATGTCACCTTCAGGGAACACGCCATACCTCCTTAATGTGTCCATGTATGTACCAAAACATTTCATGGGAACTCCAAGCAGCACCTACCTGTGCCAGGGAAAAAGTAGTTGCCATACTTGTGAAAAGACACGGTCATGACACGGTCTGTCAGGTAAAACGCTTCCTGGACGCCGTCGCCATGGTGAATGTCGATGTCAATGTACAGAACCCTGGGGTGGTACCTACAGCAAAGCACAAAGTTAAAGCCGGGCAAAGACAAACATGCGGTATAGGTTACAGACAGAAGCGTGATCTTACTTGAGAAGCTCCAGTATGCTGATGACGATGTCATTTACGTAACAAAACCCAGATGCCTACAAACACAAGAGAAGCAGCTTGGAGTTTAACTTGTATGAGCCGGCCCAAAGGGATGAGACTGTGATCCACTTTGTTCTCACCTCAAATTTCTTAGCATGATGCAAACCTCCTGCCCAGTTGATGGCAATGTCACAGATCTGGAAAAAGTAAATCGAATTAGCAACAATGAAAATCATCATAAAGTGTTATTGCAACATATAATCACTGCCCATTTTATTAGATACACCTGCTCAATTGCTCAGCAACACAACAGCCATTACGCATTTAGGCATGGGGAGGGGGGGTTAAGTATTAAGTGACTTTGAACTTGACATGGTTTCTGACCATGTCCTTCCCTTTATTGCCTTTTAGCAGAACAATCTCACACAGCTCAAATTACCTCAGGCTCAAAATGACCTCCACATTGACCAGATCTGAATTCAATAGAGCACCTTTAGGAGATGGTGGAACCAACAAATCTGCAGCAACACTTTGACGTCTGACACCGTCTTGAACCTATGCTGTGGAGAATTTAAGTAGGTCTGAACACAAAAGGGGGTCCGACCCCAGTACTGGAAAGGTGTACCTTATAAAGTAGCTGGAGAGTCTACATGCAGTTCACACAATTAATGGCACCCTAGAAAAGATCTGTAAAAAGCCTTAAATTCATCCATCCATCTTCTATAGTAGCTTATCCTTGCAGGGTCACAGGGGGACTAGTGCCTATTTCCAGCAGTCATCAGGCGAGAGGGTGGGGGTATACCCTGAACATGCACAACAGGGCAACACAGACACACACAGGACAACCGACCAAGCACACAGACATAACAGTCATGTTGGTGGACTGTGGAAAGAAGCAGGAGTGCCCAGAGTGAACCCATACATGCACTGGGAGAACAGGCACACTGCATGCAGAAAGAGCCCAGACTGGGATTTGAACTCAGGACTTCCTCTCAAGGCTGCAGTGCCCACGACTGCGCCACCTTGAATTCATGATATTGCAGTACAAAATTCACATGGAAAAATAAAACTTTTAAATTGAATACATTTATTCAGTAGGTCCCTTTGGAAGTGAAACAAGCCCACAGCCTCACAGACCCTCCACCATACCTATTAGTGGGCATTAACGGGGTGCTTTTCCGCATTTTCATCATTTGTTTTATGTTAAATCTGACTAGTATTTGTGACCAAAAAGTTCAAACTTGGTCTCATCTGACCAAAACAAACTGGTTCCAGTATAGTTTATTAAAATCCACATGTTTATGTCTGTGATGGTATGACAGAAAAGGCCTTTTTCTGGCATCAATTCAAAACACCCATTTGGTATGGAGATACGGTCTAATGGTTGTAATGGAGACTTTGTGAGCCCAAAAAGCCACTTTTTGCTGAAGTTCTCTAACAGTGAGCTATGCACAGTTTTCCCTTGCATCGTATCCTGATGTCTGGCTTGGAATATGGGTCATTATCCAGCCTATGGGTCAGTGGCTAAAAGAGACCGGCTTCTCTGTCATGTCATCTTTTTGACCAAGGGAAACAGAAGGCAACGGACTACTAATTAAAAGGTCCTAAAAACTCTGATCAACTAAAAAAAGTAAGGCGTAGCATAAAAATAAAAATCACCCGTTAGGGATGCCAGAAATTGTACAACCGCCGATCTTGTCATGAACAATGAGTTCTTTATGTGGAATTTGTTCTCCGCTAAATAAATGTACCTAAATAAAACTAAATTAAAACAAATGTCAATGTGATATTATGTTACTGCAATTAAAAGACTGTCCACACCTATAGGTCAAAGGTCAATCAGCATGGGCTGAATTTTTGTAGTACCTTTGATGTAAATAAAAATAAGCCTTAGTAATGAAGCATCAATGCAACACAATAAAAAGGAAGAAGATTTGGTGAACTTAGAACATTCGCAGAATAAAGTTGATGGAAGCACAGAGGACAAACAGTTATTAGATCAATTAAATGACAGCATTGTTTTGATCCAGTTAATAATGAAGCCAAACTGTAATAATATCAAGTGTTTATATTGGCTAAGGATGAGTGCTAATACGACCACATGTGTGCGACCTTAATCAGCAGCTTCCTTTCAGAGCATATAAGAGGTTAATGCAGCTGCAAGTGATCTCTCAAAAAACTAATAAATAAGTTGATGTGATTCTTTTGACAGGAAACGCAGCACAGAGCCCTGACATTGCTCAGTTCAGACGTTTGCGGTGTGTCTTACCTTGTGGTTGAGCTGCGTTGCTCCCTGTAAAGATGCTCCTGTGTATCTTGAGCAGAACTCAAACAGACCTGGAAACACCGGACTGAAACACACAGGCACAGTGTGGATTCAAGAGTCAATTAGGCTACAAGGCCATGCAGCAGTTCTAGTGAAATACAACCACTGCACTCACCAGTCGTCTCCCACGTTAAATGTGTTGAGGCTCTTTGTGAAGCCCTGCATGTTGTTGGGGCTGACCTTCTGCAGGAAGTCGATGTAGTCCTCAGAGTGGAAGCGACACATGTCGTGCTGTGAGGCTTTGTACGGCTTAAAAACCTAACGGGTAAACAAAAGATGAAATGCTACCGCAGTGTGAAAAGTAGGCTCTGAATATGTTCCAGTGTGTCTTGACTGCTGCTTACCATCATCTTCTTGTAGAGTCCATAGTGCAACACCAGGCTGTGTGTCAGAGACAGACGGTGAGGCTTCATGGGGTGGCCAGCACCTGGTGGAGGGACACATTTCACACAACACACAGTTGCTTTTCATTAAGAGATGACATTTTTTACAAGGATTTTCATGGAAACATTGACAGTTCTGCATCAATGCAGAGACACAAAGCAACAGCTGTTAAACTACATTAAATCGTATATAGACTGCTTTCTTAGGGTTTTTTCGCTTTACTGCAACAACAAATAACTGAGGGATTTGATGTTAAATTCTTTGATTTGTCTGCAGTGAGTACAAAACAAGTCATGAAGTCACTGGACTGAGCTAGAAAAGCAGCCCAAACCATAAAGAGATCCTCAATTGTTTCAGATTACTTTAAAGATCACAAGAAAGTCTGACTTCTGGGGGAGAGACACTCAAAAACACTCACACGAATCACATCAAATAAGAATTAGGGCTTCACGATATCAGTAAAGCATATACCTGCCAGACTATTGCTGAGTATGATACTGATTACAAATAACCCACATTTTCCTAACTCTTCTCTTTCTTTTACATCATCGTGATGTCCCAGTAACTCACCGTGAGCTTCAGCATTTCAGCCACTAAAATATGCATCAGATGTTGCCATCAAAGGCAGCAACAACCGCCTGAAAGATGATATCCTATAAAATATTCCATGTAGGTGGTTCTTTTCGACTGCGATAGTGGATACATTAAAACTGTGATTCGATATATTGTATATACTGTATATGGTCTGGCTTTACTGCAATCAGTGCACCCCTATTTAAAACCCGACCAAAGATTCAGCTAGTGTCCTGGCCTCCTCAATAACACCCATTAGGCTGTGTGGATTTTGTGTCTTTCTGGTCTAATTGAAGCATTTAACTAATGTATCTTTTGTTATAATTAGATTTGAAACTTTAGGTCGTACTTTCCACTGTGTGCAAGGAAGATTTTCGTGATGAGTACTGTCATAAACAGAATGCATAACACAGAAGCCCGGGATATATGCAATAAATGACACAAAGGCCCAAGAACACATATTCTGGGTCGGAACAAGGTACAGTTAATGGTTTAATTGGAACCATTAAATTATTTTTTTAGGAATAATAAAGTAACGTAGTAGGTTAGTCATAGAGTCCAAAGCTTGGTTCCTTTAGCGCCCAGAGAAAGTCGTATAAAATGCAGGAATAATCAATGAAAGTATATCAATGCACCAGAAATCGCGGTTTTCTCCGACTTTCCACACAAATAAAAACACAATACAATATATGCTAATAGCGGAGGTGTTAGCAGGAAGCTAGCTAACATCAGCACCAGGAACCCGCTTTCAGAAGCCGACTGACCGTAATGAAAGTTGCCCACGTCCGGGTCATAAAAATAAGATGTCCTGTTGGTCATTGTGAAAGCGATGTGTTAAGTACTACTCCTATTCCTGCAGCTTTGCCTGCCGCATCTTTCTTTAAGCTAGCAGCTAGCCGTAAACACCACCGAGACCCAAAACCGGAGGAGTACACGTCATCACTCAGGGACAGTGAGGCCGGAGATGGGAGGAGGTGAGGATGAGGGAGGTAAAGTACACAAACACATACACTCTCTCAGAAAATTCATTTAAAAAATATTGGAAACTCGTGGTCTCCCACCTTAATCAGCCAATTAACTCAAATCACCTGTAAGGTTTTTCTGAGCCTCATACAAGTACATCGCTAAAATCTTTAATATCATGAAAAAGTTCAGTATTTTTGTCACCCATTCCAGAAAGTGAAACTGATATATGAGATATATAATTTACAAATAGCGTGACATATTTCATGCTTTTATTGTAATTTTGATAATTATGGCTTAAAGATCAAAATCCAAAATTCAGTGTCTCAGAGAATATTGTAAAAAAGCTAAACATTAGAAACTCATGGTCCCCCTCACTAATCGGTTAATTTACTCAAAACACCTGTAAAGGTTTTCCTGAGACTCTAAATGGTCTCTCAGTCTGGGTCAGTAGGCTACACAATCATGGGGAAGACTGCTGACTCAACAGATGTCCAGAGGACAGTCATTGACACCCGCCACAAGGAGCGTTAAGCCACAAAAGGTCATTACTAAAGAAGGTGCACCAGCAACAGGGATAATCAAATCCTAGAGAAGATTGTCAAGCAACATCCTTTCAAGAATTTGGGGGGGGGGGCTTCACAAGGAGTGGACAGAGGTGGGAGTCAGCGCATAAAGAGCCGCTACGCTACACATTCATCATGTCAAGCCACTCCCGATTCAGAGACGACATCAGAACTTCTTATCTGGGCTAAGGAGAAAATGACTTGGACTTTTGTTCAGTGGTCCAAAGTCCTGTTTTCAGATGAGAGTAAAGTGTGCATTTCATTTGGAAATCAAGGTCTGGAGGAAGGATGGAGAGACACAGAATCCATGTTACGTGAAGTCCAGTGTGAAGTTTCCACAGTCAGTGATGATTTGTGGTGCCATGCTATCTGCCGGTGTTGGTCCACTGGGTTTTCTAATGTCCAAAGTCAACATAGCCATCTACCAGGATATCTTAGAGCACTTTAGGTTTCCTTCTGCTGACAAACTTTATGGAGATGCTGATTTTATTTTCTAGCAGGAGTTGGTACAGAGCCACACTGCCATAGGTACCAAAACCCAGTTCAATGACCATGGTGTTCCTGTGCTGAACTGGCCAGGAAACTGGTCTGACCTGAAGCCCACAGAGAATAAGGGAATACTTTATAGGCAAATGCAAATAGCGCCGTAGCCTCCAGGGGGCGCCACATAATAGGGAAAAATTACCTTTCAGTTACAATAAAACGTATTACTATTAACTCTTAAAATGGAAAATCTAACATAGATTCAAATGTACAGCAATTAATATTACTACAGAAAATCTAGGAAAGTACAGCAGTAGCAGAAGAGGTGAGGTTGAGTAAGTAGTGCATTATTTTTGTCACTAGTGGAGGCAGTGATAAAAACACAACCAGAGGTCCGTAAAAAGCCTCTCTTGTACATAGTTTTGTATGCAAGTATTTTATATAGCTTTGTAAATAGTTTTATGTAGTCTTTGTATACGATTATTGCATAGTGTAAATGTAGCTTATGTATGGAGTAACTGTGTATAAACTGTGAGGTGATTTAAATTTGATATTAGATGTTGATTGTTGTTTAACATTTATTATTGTTAATTTACTTATTTCTATGATTTTTATTTTGTGGTCAGGGTACCTATATTGTTTTTTCAGATTTCATGTATTTATTTGTAATTTGTTAAGCTTGTAAATTGGATGACATGTTATCTTATGAATTAAAGACAGTGGTAAAAACAATGCTATTCAATACGTAGCCTGCCTAGGGTGTCACATAGGGTAGGGCCGACTCTGAGAGAATCTGTAGAGTATTGTCAAAAGGAAGATGAGAGACACAAGAACCAACAATGGAGATGACCTGAAGGCCCCTATTAAAGCAACCTGAGCTTCCATTATAGCTCAGCAGAACCACAATCTGTTTGCCTCCATGCCATGCTGCACTGATGCAGTAATTAATGCGAAAGAAGTGTCAAAAAATAAGATACCATTATTAAATAAATAGATTAATCTTGAAATAACTAAATAAAGTAAATAAATCTTAAATGCATAAATCTGGAAGTAAGGTAATAAACGACAAAATAAACTAAAAAAATATTTTTTCTGTTATATATTTTGTTTTATTTAATGGGGACATTTATTTATTGGATGGAGTATTTATTAATAGTTTATGATAACAGTATTTATTTTTATTTTGGATTAAACAGCTCTATATATACTGACCTACTCCATCTGTTTTTATTTTATCCCAGTGAAGGGATGGGTGGTTACAGAAGTACAGATACAGTGTCACTTCCATTCTAGCAGCTGACTGGGGTTGAGGGGGAGGGCCAGGGTGCTTGGCGGGAGGGGGAGGGGTGTGGGGTTGGGACTAACATAAGCACCTAACAAATACACTTCACATAAGCACTTAACATATAAACTTAATATATACACTTAACATACTTGATAGACTTCACAAATACACTTAACATAGACAGAAGCGTCTATCATGTACATCTAACATATGCGCCCTAACATATACACCTAACAAATACAGTTTACATAGACATGTTACATAGACATAAACACATTACATGTACACCTTACATAGACACATACGCATGTGCATAGTCACATGAACATATACATAGACACATACATATTTTTGGCACTAATTGAACCCCATACTTTTCGAGTGAATGGGCAAAGATTATAGATGGGGGCTGTCGAAGGCGGTTCTTGTGAAGTGAATAGTGTGTTACGGTCCATGGAAGAAACAGGCGAACCTGTAACATTCGCTGCTCTCCGTCTGCGATGTTGAAACAATGAAAAAATCTCTTTATCAGTAGTACGGTATTGGGTCGAGGCACTGGTATTACTTTTGCTCGTACATGCACTGGCCACGGTGTTTATGCCGTCTTTGTCATTTAGAATTGCTGCAACCAGATTCCTTGCTGACTCACTCATACTAGCATGTTACTGAGTAGTTATACGAGGCCACCTACATACAAAACAAATATTTAACAAGGTGGCGCTCCTTCTTGATGTCAGAATAACTTTTATTCCATACATTCAAAGTTCATTCCATATATTCAGACTTTCATGCCATATTTTCACCCCTTCAGACTTTCATTCCATATATTTATGTGTGTGTGTATATATATATATATATATATATATATATATATAATGTATATACACTACTCAAAAAAATAAAGGGAACACTGAATAAATCTGAATAAATTAAATATTCTCATTGAATACTTGAAATCACACAAAAATCATCAATGGAAATCACATTTATTAACCAGTGGAGGCCTGGATTTGGATTCACACACAAAATTAAAGTGGAAAAACACACTACAGGCTGATCCAACTTTGATGTAATGTCCTTAAAACAAGTCAAAATGAGGCTCGGTATTGTGTGTGGCCTCCACGTGGCTGTGTGACCTCCCTAGAACACCTGGGCATGCTCCTGATGAGACGGCAGATGGTCTCCTGAGGGATCTCCTCCAAGACCTGGACTAAAGCATCCGCCAACTCCTGGACAGTCTGTGGTGCAACGTGACGTTGGTGGATGGAGCGAGACATGATGTCCCAGATGTGCTCAATCGGATTCAGGTCTGGGGAACGGGCGGGCCAGTCCATAGCTTCAATGTCTTCATCTTGCAGGAACTGCTGACACACTCCAGCCACATGAGGTCTAGCATTGTCCTGCATTAGGAGGAACCCAGGGCCAACCGCACCAGCATATGGTCTCACAAGGGGTCTGAGGATCTCATCTCGGTACCTAATGGCAGTCAGGCTACCTCTGGCGAGCACATGGAGGGCCATGCGGCCCTCTAAAGAAATGCCACCCCACACCATTACTGATCCACTGCCAAACTGCTCATTCTGAAGGATGTTGCAGGCAGCAGATCGCTCTCCACGGTGTCTCCAAACTCTGTCACGTCTGTCACATGTGCTCAGTGTGAACCTGCTTTCATCTGTGAAGAGCACAGGGCGCCAGTGGCGAATTTGCCAATCCTGGTGTTCTCTGGCAAATGCTAAGCGTCCTGCACGGTGTTGGGCTGTGAGCACAACCCCCATTTGTGGACGTCGGGCCCTCATACCATCCTCATGGAGTCGGTTTCTAACCGTTTGTGCAGACACATGCACATCTGTGGCCTGATGGAGGTCATTTTGCAGGGCTCTGGCAGTGCTCCTCCTGTTCCTCCTTGCACAAAGGCGGAGGTAGCGGTCCTGTTGCTGGGTTGTTGCCCTCCTACGGCCTCCTCCACATCTGCTGGTGTACTGGCCTGTCTCCTGGTAGCGCCTCCAGGCTCTGGACACTACGCTGACAGACACAGCAAACCTTCTTGCCACAGCTCGCATTGATGTGCCATCCTGGATGAGCTGCACTACCTGAGCCACTTGTGTGGGTTGTAGAGTCCGTCTCATGCTACCACGAGTGTGAAAGCACCACCAACATTCAAAAGTGACCAAAACATCAGCCAGAAAGCATAGGTACTGAGAAATGGTCTGTGGTCCCCACCTGCAGAACCACTCCTTTATTGAGTGTGTCTTGCTAATCGCCAAAGATTTCCCCCTGTTGTCTATTCCCTTTGTACAACAGCATGTGAAATTGATTGTCAATCAGTGTTGCTTCCTAAGTGGACAGTTTGAGTTCACAGACGTTTAATTTACTTGGAGTTATATTGTGTTGTTCAAGTGTTCCCTTTATTTTTGTGCCTGGAACACTTCCCAAGGAAGGCGTCCAGGAGGCATCCGGTATAGATGCCCGAGCCACCTTAACTGGCTCCTCTCGATGTGCCTAGCCACCCTACGGAGGAAGCTCATTTCAGCCGCTTCTATCCGGGACCTCGTTCTTTCGGTCATGACCCAAAGTTCATGGCCAGTAGTGAGGGTAGGAACGTATTCATGCTTGGCCTCATGGTATCCGTCAGCCGCATCAGGAGTCCCACAAGCCAACCACAGCCGATAGGACTCCTTCTTTAGCTTGACGGCATCCCTTACTGAAGGGGCCACCACCGGGTTCGGGGATTGCGCCACGACAGGCACCACAGACCTTACGGCCACAGCTACGGGCAGCAGCATCGACAATAGATGCAGAGAACATGGTCCACTCGGACTCTATGTCTCCAACATCCCCCAGAATCTGGTCAAAGCTCTCCCGGAGGTGGGAGTTGAATACATCCATGGTCAAGGGCTCCGCCAGACGTTCCCAGCAGACCCTCAGCATGCGTTTGCGCCTGCCAAGTCTGTCCGGCTTTCTCCTCTTCTTGCGAATCCAACACACCACCAGGTGGTGATCAGTGGACAGCTCAGCCCCTCTCTTCACCTGAGTGTCCAAAGCATGCGGCTGAAGGTCTGACGACACAACAACAAAATCAGCCTAAGCAGCCAGAGATCGGGCCGCCGAGGTCACCACCTTCATCCGCTGCCCGATCCTCTTTGCACCGGTCCCTCATGGTTCCCCCTGCAGGCGGCGGGCCCACTGAGGGATGGCCTTGCGTCTCGTTTGGGCTTGGCCCGGCTGGATCCTGTGAGGAGACCCGGACGATGTATATGTATGTGTGTGTGTATGCTGTCTGTTTATTTAATTTCCAAATTCCCCTGCTGTTCAAATGCATTGGTGTATTGGTTATGCTGTCAAAGCATTTCTATCATATTTAGAGATGTGGGAGGTGGTGCAGAAAGTGACTTTTACAACAGTCATAGCTCGATGCATAAAAACACACTTTAAACTCTATAGTCTGTGTTTTCAGTTTGGAAAGATCTGTAAGGAACCATTTGGATTTCTGCATGATCATTCTTGGGCTAGACAATGTCAGGAAAACAAGTAGCTGCAATATTGTGATAACGAATTATTTTAGCATCTCAGCCAATAAAAATATATTTATTAAATGTGTTCATTGAGGAAAAAGTTGATCCAACAGGCCAAATATGTTACTTGCATGCAGACTTCGCATGCATTGCATTTAAAATATATTATCCTATCATATTGCATCCAAGCAGTCCTCTGGGACTGGGATATTGCATTCACTGATGATAGCGATTTTGTTTTGATATAATTTACAGCTCTAGATGATTCCTTCTGACTCAGATAAGCTTTGGTTACTCTTCCCATGCTGGCAATGGGTCCTTGTCCAGCTCAGTGCTCATATTTATACTCAAGGAAAACAGAAAGTGGTGGATTAGTGAGAAAATCTACTCAAAAACATGAAGCATAAATTAACAAAAATGATTCAGTTACATTAATTTGGGGTTAGGGGTACCAACAATTGTGGCACCATTGATTTGTTTTAAAACCATTATTTCTTGACATAATAAATGTGGCCGGTGCCTAAAAATGTCATGCAGTAAAGCTTTTAAGCATCAACTTTTTATCAATTAATACTTCTGCACTTGTTGACCAATGGCATTCATGAACAAAGATCCTCCAGTGACAGACATGCAGAACAGGATGTGTGCTGGCTTGCAGACTGCCTAATGCTGGAATGTCTTACTGAGATTTTGACTTTCCGTTTGCTTCCTCTCCAGCCCTCTGTCTCCCTGCTCCATGTTTCTCCGCCTGCAGCTAGACAGCAAGTCTTCGCTGGATTGAAGGCTTTATGCATTATTCATTACAGAAGTTTTAGGTTATAGTAAGTTCAGCATTGGTGAGCATTAGACTATGTATGTCTCTTGTCTGTGAATTTTGCATGCACCTTCTGTTTTGAGCTCCTTTAATCTTTTCATGCAAGATTGGTCAGGTGCTGGGATACGCCTGTACCTAACCAGTCCCGCACCCGTACCCTCCCTTGGTTTTACTCAGAGCTAAGTAATATGACAAACATGAATGATCTGAGCGCTCATGGCAGAAGGTTCTGAAGGTTTGCAGTATGTAAACAGATGGGAGCGCAACTGTCATCCATGTCCTCATCAGCATGTCGGTCAAATTACGTTTTATCTTCTATCTTTCTGTTTTTACTTACCGTCGCATACTAGGTAGATGAGGAGCACTGTTTGAAGCCTGTCAGGATTTTTATTTGCATAGCAATCAGTCCATGCATGTGCGCGTATCGAAGCTTCATCCTTTGCTGGCTTGTTTTGGCCTCAGGGTTTCATCTTTCCTGACAAGCTTCTGTCTCTGTCATCTTGTAAAAACACACACTCTTCAGTTGTGGTCAAAGGTTTTGGAGGTGGCATATATGTTGTGAATCCCAAACGTTGCAGCGTCAGTTTCTGTACCAAAAGTTCAAATTTATCATTGGATTGTTATGGCGACGGAACAGATTCTGAGTATTTAATAGCAAAGAACTTTGTTAACTGAAAAATCTTACTTTATAGCAAAAACCTATTTTCACTCTAGTTTTGCCCTTACAACAATATGATTAGCTAATTTCATATAAGTATAATCATATGATCAGCAGGTAAAGCTGTGAAAGAGTGCAGCTAAAACAATCAGCTAAATCAGCAGTGATTTCTATAAAAGAGCAACATGGGATCTGACGTCATCATTCTCTTCTCATGTTGGCAGTGGTTACCTTCAAAAAACGTGCAGCAATCATCGCTTTGCATCAAAATGACCTCACGTGTGATTAAACTACAAGACCCACAGCTCGAAACACCTGCACTGAACAAGATGCTGCTGAAAGAACAACATGCCAACCAGTGGTTTGATACTGGAACGTTCTCCCACCATATGAATGGCTGAAAGTTGGCATTGTTTACGTCACTGAATACAGTGAAAAACAGAGAGCTAGATGGATAATCTGAAAAGATGAGGAGACTCTCACACAGGGTTGAGAGAGGAATCAGAAAATTCTTACAGCTCTTACAACCTGAAATTGTTGAATATAAGTAACCGAAGGCCCATTTATCATTCTTGCCTAAGCCCCTTTAAACCCCAATCAGTACAAGTAAATGATTAGTTGTTTTTGTTTGTTTTTGTTAGTCTGGTTTGTTTTTTATGTTTACTGTTAGTAAATGTAGATTAGTTTGATTAATAATACATTTATACTTTGACTCCTGAGCTTCTTAATGTATAATAATTGGTGGTTCATCGGCAAATGAAAATAATTCCCATCAGATTGACAATTAGGTAGTTTAATAATGGTGAAATATGCGAGACTGACTTACCTCAGATTATGGTGTAGTGGGATTTAAAATAGAGCTAATCTACTGTACCTTTCCTGCTGCAATAGAGGGCTGGGTATAATGGGACACAAAGCAATTTCTGCTTTGTTTTCTTTTTGATTATGGCATAAAATGTGCAGTCTTGAAGAAGAAAATGCAAATAGGATGAATGAATACTAATTTTATTTATGGGTCAAATAATGCAGCCACATTCTTAAAATGAAAAAGCATTTCTGGAAATGCGTTTTCATTTAAAAATTTTACATTTCAAATTGAATTTTGGTATCTATTTGCTGGGGTACATTTTGAAAAATAAATCTCAAATGTCTTTTTCTTTTTCATTTTAATTAAATGAAAGAATGAGCAGTCTTAAAGAAGAAAATTAAAAAGCAAATTGGATGATTGATATCTTATTTCATTTATGAGTCAAACAATGCGGCCACATTCTTAAAATGAAAAAGCATTTCTGAAAATGCTTCATTTGAAATATGGTAACGATTTGCTTCCATATTAACGGACTGGCTTTCACTACTGTGTTGTTATTGTCAGTAAACAAGCAAGAGCAGCCTTTCCATATCTGCAGCGTTTCAGCCAATTCGGAAACTGCATCATGACTGATTGGATCAGCTTCATCACACCACTTACTGTACATGGAGAGAGGCACAGGAGTGTTAGAGCAAAACCTATTGTTTCCACCTGGCTTATCTTAGAGAGTGCTGTTAGTATACCCACCTTATTCATCTGGGATTGCTGTCTTAAAGGGCTGGTGCTTACCTTTGTGCCGAGTACAGAGGCCTTCCTCAAGATAGTTTTTAGTCTTAAACATTTGTAGGTTTTGTTTTTGCTTCTTGTACATTTTTATTGTTTTAATACAGATTACAAACCTGTTGAGAGAAAAAAGGAAAGAAAAAACAAGAAAAAGGAGAGAGCAGTCAGTCTTCATATCAAATAGTAAAAAGCCTAAGTGGTTAAATTCAACTTGTTTGCACCCAATACAGATGCCAAACTACATTGCCTTGTAACAGTATTCTTACCCCTTTAACTTTTTCACATTTTGTCAAGTTACAACCCAAACTTTACTGCAGAATACGTCAGCATTTTACTGGCGTGTTATGTGTTAGACCAGGGACTTTGTTAAGGTCTTGAAATAATGGGGGCTTTAGCCCAGACCCAAAATCGTTTAGTTTTCATAATACAGCAGCCTAGTTTCTAAGTAATTTGTAATTAAACTAATACAGGATATGTTGTACCAGTTCTCTGCCCTGGCTAGGTTTTGATTGAATGTAAATTATTTCCGATGATTTTACTTGGTTTTATTGTTTTGTTAGTTGTTGACGTGAAGGGTGAAGAAAAACAGAGTTCAGTATTGATGTGTGTGTGTGTGTGTGTGAGAATGGTTCTTTGTTTCATTTATTTATTTTTGGTCTGGTACCCTTCCAGGATGTACCCTGCCTCTCACCTGTTGATAGGCTGTAGCCTCCTCCACAAATCTAAACAGAGGGTACACAAAATGGATGATTACTTGTTCAGTTCTTATTTCGATTAAAACTTTTACAATGTGGAGTGGAAAGCAGCTTAAAGCATATACCAAAATAAAACACCCATCCATCTTTTATACCCTCTAATTCCTGCAGTGTCGAGGGTGGGGGGCTGGCGAGAGGTGGGGTAAACCCTGGACAGGTCTCCAGTCCATCACAGGGCAACACAGAGAGACATAGGATGAACAACCATGCACACACCCATACCTATTACTAATTTAGATAGACCAATTGAGCTAACAGTAATTTTTCTGGACTGCTGGAGAAAGCTGAAGTACCTGGAAAGAAGCCATGAACGCATGGGTACAAAATTCAAAACCCCAAGCAGAAGGAGCCCAGGCTGGAATTCAAACCCAAGAGCTTCTTGCTTCAAGCTGTAAAACACCATGTGCACATCTGTAATTTGAAAGGTTTTGGCATTTGTTTGCTTGGCCACTGTTGTAGGGATTTCACAGCTTATTTATCAGTCAGTAAATAGGTCCACGAGGAAGGGTTGAACCAAGTTAGCATTTTTACTCTCTGTCCACATGGGATCAGTTAAAGTATACTTTAAATATGCACAAAAGAGTAATACATTGTAAGAGTAATAAAATTCATATCCCTTGAAAGTTTTCCCATTTTGCCACATTATAACCACAAACTTAAGTGTATTCTACAAGGATTTTGTGTTCATTATTGTGAAGTCCAAAGAAAATGATACATGGTTTTCAAATTTTGTTAACAAATCAAAATTTAAGGGCACCACTAGGGATGGGTACCGTATTCTGTACTTTTATAGGTACCGACCAAATTCCATTGGTACTACCGAGTGCCGATTCATGTAAAATCAAATGGCACCATGTTGTGGTACCTAATCACATCATTGTGACACTGAGGGAGTGGAAGAGTGGGCGATTTTCCATGCTAGACATGAGCTCAGCATTGCACGCACAAGAGCGTAATGGCTTCAGTAGCTGCTGCTACAGTCAACAAAGCATGGCTGACAGAAAGCTCTCGAAAGTATGGCTCAACTTTTCAAAATTTGATGCCACTTACACTCACTGCAATATTTGTGATGCGAAGTGCAAGGCCAGCGGCGGGAATACTTCTAATCTGATGAAGCACCTGGTTAATCACAAGATTTTTCTCAAGGCTGAAGAGTGCACAATTTTCATCAACCTCAGATCTACAGCTACAACTCCTGCATTCAGCACCGTTAGCACGCCTGCATCCGTTGGCGACTCGTCGTCTGTGGCCAGCAACATGGGAGAAGAAATGTTTGAAACAACTGAGATGTTACAATACAGAGCTGGATAATAGTTTGATATATTTGTTGACGTTTTTATATTGAGAAATATGTTAAATTGAAAAATTTAGAGACTTAATTATTAAACAAATAAACATTTATTACCACATAAACACACACAAAAGTATGGAAAACTGGTATTCTGAGTACCGATATCGATTCCCAGGTACCGGGTATCGGTACTGTATTGGTTCAAATTTGAAAGGTACCCATCCCTACGCACCACCAATGATCGGTTAGTTGCTTTCAGACGTGACCCAATTCATTAACTCATCAGTCCATTTGCCTGCAGTTTAACATCATCTGTTGTTTAAAGATTCTGTGAATGTTTGTTAGAGAACATTAGAGAACAACAGCATCATGAAGACCAAGGAACTCAGCAGAAGGTGAGGGCTAAGGTTGTGGTGAGGTTTAAAGCAGGATTTGTCTATAAAACAATGTCCTTTAAACATCTCACAGAGCTCTGTTAAATTATTCATCTGGAAATGGACAAAATATGGCAAAACTGCAAACTTACTAAGACATGGCCGTACACTTATGCTGGCAAGCTGGGCAAGGGACTCAATCACAGAAACAGGTAAGAGGCCCCTGGCGACTCTAGAGGAGCTGCAGAGATCCTTCAGATTAGTCGTGCTCTCGAAAAATGTGACCTTTGTGGAAGAGTGGTTTAAGGGTAATAAATAAAATTCCAAGGAGCTGTATATTCTTGAACTGTTGGAGGAAACCAGAATACCCATCACACGGGTATGCACTTGGAGACGAAACATACATCACACTGAAAGGCCCTAGAATTTAAAAATGTCCCATACAGGTTTTTTCTACACAATGGAATCACACTTTTGAAGTGTTATGTTGAATCACTAGACTAAGTAACTGACTTTTTATAGGCCTATATTAAAATACAGAAATGATGAACCTTAATTGTGACCAGTTTGTCCTAACATTAAGACTTTACCATGCAGGAGATTCAACATACCATATACAAGGTAAGATTGTGGAGAGATTGAGGAAGATAAATGAGTTGTTCATGAAGACTACTACAACGAGGCACGTGATGTCACCTGGTACGGTGGAGCCGGGATCCCACCCTGGAGCCAGGCCTGGGGTCAGGACTCATCGGCGAGTGCTTGGTGTCCGAGTTACTCCTCGTGGGACCTGGCCAGGCCAAGCCCAAACAAGAGACCTGAGGCCATCCCCCAGTGGGCCTACCACTTGCAGGAGGAGCCATGAGGGACTGGTGCAAAGAGGATTGGGAATTGGATAAAGGTGGACACCTTGACGACCAGAATGCTTAAACTGGCTCTAGGGACGCGGAATGTCACCTCGCTGGGGGGGAAGGAGCCTGAGCTTCTGCCGAAGGTCAAGAGATATCGGCTAGAAATAGTCCACACATAGCATAGGCTCTGGAACCCAGCTCCTTGAGAAAGGTTGGACTCTCTTCTACTCTGGAGTGGCATGCGGTAATAGGTGGCAGGCGGGGTGGGTTTGCTTGTCGCCCCCCAGCTCAGCTGTCTCGTGTTGGGGTTTACTTTGGTGGATGAGATGGTTGCATCTCTGCATCTTCAGGTAGGGGTCTCTGTCTGTTGTTTCGGCCTACAGGCCGAGCAGTGGTGCAGGGTACCCAGCCTTCTTGGCTCAGAGACTCTGTCATTCTGCTGGGGGACTTCAATGCCCACTTGGGAAATGAAAGTGACACCTGGAGGGGTGTGATTGGGAGGAATGGCCTCCCTGATCTGAACCCGAGTGGTGTTTCATTATTGGACTTCTGTGCCAGCCATGTACTGTCCATGATAAACGTCATGTTCAAGCATAAGGGTGTTCATCTGTGCACTTGGCACCAGGACACCCTAGGAAGTAGATCGATGATCGACTTTGTAGTCGTGTCTGTAGACCTTCGGCCGCATGTTTTGGACACTCAGGTTAAGGGAGCGGCTGAGCTGTCCACGGATCACCACCTGATGGTGAGTTGGATCAGCTGGAAGAGGAGGAAGCTGGACAGACTTGGCAGGCCCAAGCGTATAGTGAGGTTCTGCTGGGAACATCCTTTGGAGCTCTCGGCCAGGCATGTATTCAACTCCCACCTCCGGGAGAGCTTTGACCAGATTTCGGGGAGGTTGGAGACATAGAGTCAGAGTGGACTTCGTTATCCACTACTGTCGATGCTGCCACCCATAGCTGTGGCCATAAGAACTGTGGCGCTTATTGCTGCAGCAGTCCCCGAACCTGGTGGTGGCCCCTTCAGTAAGGGATGCCGTCAAGCTCAAGAAGGAGGCCTATCAGCTGTGTTTGGCTTGTGGGACTCCTGAGGTGGGTGATGGCTACTGTGAAGCCAAGCGTGCCACAGCCCGGGCTGTGCCAAAGGAAAAAACTCGGACCTAGGAGGAGTTCAGTGAGACCATGGAGAAAGATTACCAATCTGCCTGGAAGTGATTCTTGCAAACCGTCTGGCGCCTCAGGACAGGGAAGCAGTGTTTTGCCAACACTGTTTACAGTGGGTGTGGGGAGCTGCTGATCTCAACTGGGGACATTATCAGGCGGTGGAAGGAATACTTCGAAGATCTCCTCAGTCCTGCCATCACGCCTGGTAGAAGCAGAGACTGGGGACTCAGAGTTGGACTCTTTCAGTACCCAGGCTGCAGTCGCCGAGGTGGTTAAAAAGCCCCGCAGTCGCAAGGCTTTGGGGGCGGATGAGATCCGCCCTGAGTACCCTGAGGGTCACGTCTTACCTTAGCCGTTAGCGGTTTCAGCTAACCATGGAAGCTTATAGCTTGTTACCACTCCTTTAAAATCAAGCATGTACCTTTAAAATACCACTTAAATCAAAGGATTAAAATGCATAAGCAATGAAGGTGAATTATGGCGAATCTATGTTCAAAAACCACCCTTTAAATAAAGTTCGTCTTAGCTTAAAAAAAAAACAACACAGAACACATCATTAGCTGAGCAGCTAGTCGGCTAGCACTTAGCTTAATTTTCTCAACACAAACAAAAACCAAATGTCATGAAACAAACATTATTTAGATTATTTCATTCTAAACTAATCTTCTCTTCCCAAAAACCACCTCTTACATGAACCTTGCAGAGGAAAAGCTTTCCGGGTGACGAGTTGAGGGAAGCGAAGCTGTCTGGTCAGCCACGAATGGACTGAACTCTACAACAAAGGCACGTTTGGCTCCTTTGGTGGCCGTGGCGTGGCGGGGTAGCTCTCACTACCTGAATGTGCACGCAGGGAGGCGTGTGATGCTGCGGTCCCGATGTGTTGTTCTCCTGGCCGTGGGGGAAAATCTGCTTCAATTAGGGAAAAGTCAAGCCACGCTTGTCTTATTACACCCTTTTTATGAGTAAATGCTGGGTACTCGAACAGCAAAATCATTACTTAACTTTGCTGCGTAAAATCGCCGTGATTTTATTCACTTTTGGATCCAAATTGAAGAGTTATATCTGCTCACCATTAAGGAGACATTCGTGCGTTGTGTCCCTCTGTTCGGTCTCCTTGAGAGCCATGTGGTAGAGGCCACCATGTTGGAATACGCCGTTTTTGTTCAAACAAAACCGCCATGACATCAACTGCCTGCGCCAAGGTCTAGGGCCTCTGTACATGGGTCACACGCTTTACCCCACCGCCTAGTCCCATCAACATATTTTTTAGCAATGCAGAAGTAGAAGACAATAAGGGCAATGCTTTTTTTTAATATAGGTCTTGCTACAATTTAATTTTACACCAAAAAAAAAAAAATTTTACTCAAATAATAAGAATAATGTCCCAAAACACACTGAGATACACTTACTTTCCCATAAAAAGCTAGGACAGATGTGTTGGCCTTGCTTGTTTCAAATTTTAAAAAGTTTCTAAAACTGCTTATTAATTCATGTTGTGACTTCTGTTTATTTTCCTAAGTTAACATTTTACAGCTAAAACATTTTTTGAAAAGAGTTGTATTCACTCATTAAAGAAGGCAAGTTGTATTTAGAGTCCTTAGGCTGATCTGGCTAAATGAGGAAAATTGTCACCTCTTTCATGGCTTAAAGGCCTTGTGGAACTCCTAGCTCGCACTGTTTCTATGCAGCGTTCACAAATCTTATTGTGGGTGAAGCAGGTTTAAGGGCTACGAGTTGAATCGAGATGAGCTTAGCCACAGTCAACACACATCTAATCCAATAGGTATGTGGAGTAGAACCTCCAGATTTACTAAAACTACAGAAAATAATCAAGACTCCTTTTCAAAGTGGGACTGCCGGATCTGTTTCTTTGCCCACAAGGTTTGAATGTGGGGTAAAGAAACAGAGGAGGTAGATTATAGATGGACAGATCAAACACAAAGCCAAAAGTGTGTTTTAAAGGACGTTTGGCTTGTGAGATTTGAGCACCAAGAACAAACGATGAGGTTAAGACAGAACAACATAACTGAACCTTGAACCTTCTGGTGAGAGTCAGAAAAACAAAAAGTGTGTGAAAACCTAGCCAAAGACATATATTCACAGGAAGAAAGAAATAAATATTTTGAAGTATTAATTTATATGACGATCATTATTATATAGTTTTCTTTCAGTTTGAAACCCGTCACTTTAAGAATTAGGCAACTGCCCTTACCTGCACAGGTGTTTTTGGTAGAAATTATATTCCCAAATCATTAACTGGTTGGTTTTGTAGAGTAATAGAAACCCAACAGACCCAACAGGCATGACATTCATGCTTTTGATTGTGTGTAACTGAAGTATCAACTGAACAGAGTTCAAGATAATAGCAGTGTGGAGGTCAGTCAGCGAGGTCATTCATTGCGTGAACTCACTGGTGTTTATTTAAGGATGAAGGCAGCAAATGTTGCAGATATAAATCTAAGTAAAATGGGCCGTTTTAAACAAAAAACTTTGAAGTTGATTGGAGAGGAAGTGCAGAAAAGAAGTGCAGAAAATGATAGGCTGCTCCAATAATTACAAATGCTTTAAAATGGAAATTAATCAGAAATACACGAAAGAAAACTGAAAACTTCCATTCTGATGGACTAAAGAACACAAAATATGGCAAAGACTAAACTAAAGTGCCATATTTTATGGACTGAGGAGAGCGAGATTTGTCTTTTTGGGTCTAGAGGCTGCAAACCATTTATCAGTCAAATCAGCTACAGGTGTACAGTGGGCTTATAATTTATAAACAAATAACATTTTTCAGTCTCAGTGTTAATATTAAAGTTTCACCTTCTGTCATAAATGTTTTGCAGCAGTGATGAACTACTAACTAATCAAGTTTATGTTCCCCCTGCTGCTGTCAGGAATTCAAGCTACAGTACGCATGGTGGCTCAGGCTTTATGGGATAGGGATATTTCTCATACTGTGGTCTGGGGGCTATTTACAGTATCACATAGCATAGACAAAGATTAGGATGATGGCAAGAAGTCTTCCAACCCTAAAGAGTTGGAGTTCATTAGCAAGAGAAATTGTCAAAATACCACTGGAAACATGCAAAAAGCTGGTTACCAATTATAGGAAGGGTTTTATTGCTATGATACCAAATTACATTTACAGATTATTAAGAAGGGTACAAATAATGCATTTGTTTGAATTGGTGTTAAAGCAGTGTTAATAAAAACTTATAAATTAAGATTTTTTTTAAATTGACCCTTCTTTTTGCATTGACTTATCATCTTTTGAGAGATGAGTAAGAAGAGCTTCACTCACAAAGGCACAGATACTACAGTAAGTGTGTTGCGTTATGGGACTGTGTGGGTCTGTGTGTGTGTGTGAACCTTCATGTGAGTGCAAATTGGGAGGAAAGAGCAGAAAAAATGCTGTATTGTTTTATATTGGTATCTTTTATATTAGTGTCCTCAAACTGCATGTGGACCCTGAAAAAAAAAATCAGCTAGTAAGTGGTTTTTGCAGATTCCTGAAAAGGTCTTCTGAGATTTGGCTTCATCATTATGTGTGATAGAGCATATGAGGGTTTCCCGTGGGTTGTAGGTGAGCTCAGCATTTCAGTAACAAGGGTGTGTTTTGCTGTGATAGTGGCAGCAGTGAGTCAGGATCCTGGGGGGAGTGTGGTGACAACGGTGGCAGAAGATATACTGCATGGTAGTCTGTGAGGATTGGTTGTCAACATTTTAAAATAGGACTGTGTTAAGCACCCTGACACAGTCTGAGTAAGTCATGCCAGGTTGTGGCCCAGGGCATGTTGTAATCATGCTCATGTGTGATGGGCTTGTCGTGGGAAGGGGTTGTAGATGCTTAGAGTGTGCAGAGGAGGGGCAGAAGAATCTCAGGAAGCGGAAAATCACAGGGATGATATATTTGGTGAGTAACAAGGGTGCAGCAGTATCCTGATTACTTTCACACTGAGAGAGCCACATATTAATGGGTTGTTTGAAGCTGCACAATGAAAAGGCTCACCTGGCAAAGAATAAACTAGGAATATAATGGACATCTGTAATTTAAATTTGTGTCCATCCAAAATGTTCCATTTCTTTCTGGTTATAAAGTAAATCAAACTTTGTGTATTCTTAATATAGTTATGTGAGATGTGTTCTGAAAATCAAAACATTTTGCTTTTTTGTTTAACTTTTGAGAGGGCAACATTGAACAGATTTGTTTACATCTAAAAGTATTCATACCCCTTGAACTTTTCACATTTTGCCATGTCTTTGCTGTATTTTATTTGGACTTTATGTGACAAACTAACACAAAGTAGCACAAAATATTAAAGTGCGAGGATAATTTATACGGCTTTTGCAATTAAAAATCTAAAATTCAGTGGCCCTCATTTGTTTTCCGCTCCCCTCAGACGATTTGTAGAACCACAATTTCCTGCAATGACAGCTCCGCGTCTTTAGGGGTATGTTTTTAAAGCTTTTCATATTTAGTACATTTTGGCTAACTCTTCTTTGAAAAATAGCTGAAACCCAGCATGAGAATACCAATTTTTAACCATGGCTTTAAACCTGTTTCTGTTGCTACTCTGACTGTATGTTTAGGGTCGTTGTCCTGGTGCAGGGTGTACCCCTGCCTAAGTCTCAAGGCATTTCAGCCTCTAACAGGTTTTCTTCCAAGACTGCCCTGTCATTAGCTCCTTCTATCATAACATCAACCAGCCTCCTTGTCCCTGCTTAAAAACGCATCCCCACAGCAATATGCTGCTACCACCATGGTTTGCCCTGGGAATAGTGTACCCATGTTTTGCAGTGTTTCCTACATGGCTTATTTTAACGGTGTACTGCAGCCAACTGCAGACTGATAGGCGCTTACTCTGACATTGAGCCTCATATCTGAATAATGAAAAGATGTTGACTATCTGAATAACGAGGACAAGACAGACTGACCAGAGACAGAGACGAAGCAAGATTTCATCTCCACAAAAGGGGCTCTAATGTCTCCCCCACAGACTCCACCCCACCCCCCATACATTTTTATAGCATATCAGTAATTTTTTTCACATCATCCATTCTATAAAACATGTATGCACTTAATTATTGTCACTCCTTCTCTGGGATGCTGTGTGCGCCTTAGTGTGTACAGTGAGCTGAACAAGACGGGAGTTGTGCCATCAAATCTCAATACATTTCTAGTGGAGAGAAGTTGTTTTGTGGCAGAGTTTTAAACTCAACAATTTGGTACTGAGATAAGGGCAGTACTGAGACTGCGCTTGTCAGTGTGTTCAATGGCATTCCCGTATCTACAGACTGTGGAAGAAGCTCAGCGCTGGTATTATTGGACCAGCACTGTGTAGCATTCAACACTGTTCAGCATAGCATATTAAAGGTGCGACTGGAGAACTGGGTCAGACCTTCTGGTACTGCACTTCACTGGTTTGAGTTCTTACTTGAAGGACAGGAACTTCTTTGTGCCGATTGATAACTTTACATCGAAATTATCATAAAATCACATGTGTCTGCTGTGTTGGAGGAACTACAGATTAAAAACGTTTTGGCCGCAGTGGCTCCTCTACCTCACTCTGTTCTCCCAACTGTTTTATTAAGAAAAATGTCTAATTTTACATCTTCTTTAGTACAAATTACTACAAACAAAAATGATGATAACTGATAAGTAGAAAACATAAATTAAACTTATGCATTTGACCCAAATTGCTGAAGCTTTTGAAATTATTGTGATTTCAGTGCGAAAAATATGTTTACTTTTTTAGAAATATACTTATGTTTATTTTGCTGACATCTAAAGTTCCTCTGAAATGTAAAGGGTCATTGATTCTGATAGCTGTTATGTGAATGTGTGAGCTAAGTGGAACTGAGAGTTACCAGCAGAAATCCAGTGTATGAATGCTGAAAATGTTTTTTTACTACAACAGAAAGAGAAGAAAGGCAGCTATGATTTTTTAAGTTTGCTTTGAGGTTCAAACGCTTCCCTTTTTAGTGTAAGGATGCTCCCATAACAGCTATCACAAAATGTAACCTTTTGCAATTCAGTTGTCACTGTTCAAATTATAGTTGTCATACTCTGAAGTGTCAGAAAGTTAGTTCTGATTACTAAGATTTACTATCCTTAATGATCACATTTTCCGCAGGTTACTGCAATTTCTTCTCACAGATGCTAGATGCTCTCTCTGATGTTGCACTGGAGTCAAAACCTTACACTGAAAATCTTGCAAGCGTTGGCAGCCCAGGAAAGCGTTCTGTGTGAAATGTCCTCCCATAGGTTTGGAACTGGAGTGTCCGACAGTCGGGTGCTAAGGATTTCTGTTATTTCTTCATCAATGAGCTATAGACCTGAGTGGAAAGAAGAAGATATTGGGAATATATTAATTCATAAAAACAATCTTGGGACCAATAACTATGTATTATTTTCCTTTCACTTCCCAATTATGCACTTCTTTGTGTGGGTCTGTCATATAAAATCCCAATAAAATGCCTTGATGTTTGTGGTTTTAATTTGACAAAATGTGAAAAGGTTCCAGGGACATGAATACAGTTGCAGGGCCTTGTAATTGGTACTAATGTATGAGTAGTAGATAAAATTCTAGTAGTTTGATAATGATAGAAGATTTTAACCTCAAACAAGAGGTTTCTGAGTCTTCCAGAGCAGGGAGTTGGAAGTAAGGGAAAAAAGGAATAAAAAATTTGCTTTTGCCAGTTCTTTTGCAAGCTTGAGCTTGTAAATCAACCATTCTTGGCCTTCCCTCATTCTAATAATCAAACTGTGAGGCGGGGCAGACCAACAAAATGCTCCTGTAACAACAGGCCTATTCATTTATGCTTGCTTAAAGTTTGACTCTGGCTCCAGAGGAACAGGTCAGTAACTAAAATGTTTCCGATAACAACAGAATCAAATCTGTTAAAGTCAGAGTGGACAATACATGTATTTAACCAATGCAATTCAGCACTAATAGCACAAAAACACTGGACTGTACATCTGCATCCTGTGCCCACATCACCACTGAATGGTTCTGCATTGTTTAAATAAGAAAGGCTTAAGCTATGATTGTACAGTTAAAGCTTACCCCTCCTGTTTCATTCACAACAACATTTACCCAGACAGATCAAATGAATTATTCTGACAGTCTGCCAAAGGCTGCAGAGTACGCTCATGTGCGTGTAGCCGCAGGCTCAAGCTTTAAACCTATAGATTATGATAATTGACTGATCTGTATTCACTTAGTGAAACGTAACCTCTGGAGGGAGAAAAGTGGAACTGCGTGGGAGTGTTGGAAAGGTGAAAGCATGTAAAGAGAAAAATAAGTAGGGAGGAACTCACAGAAAGTAAGACAGACAGTAAAGTTAAAGAAAGGAAAACAATAAAACAAAAGGAAGTGATTATGTTTCCATCAGGACAGTTTGTGAAGTGAAAGAAGACTCTCAGAGAGGGATGAGATGAATGAGGGGGCGAATGAAAGAGTGTAGACGAGGATGGAGAGGCATTCCTGGCTGCGTGTTTAAACAGCAAGGAAGAGGAAAAGCAGCTAATCTGAAATCCAGATGCCTTGGGGACCAACAGAGGGTCAAGCCAATCCACACAAACAAAGCGCTCCATCCCCTCTCGCACTCTCTCCTCACAGATCACCAGGACGAGGACATCAACTGGATACTTGTTAACGCCTGCTTCTGTGGTAAAACTTTCCATCGTCCGCGTAGAACTCAAGGAATTTGTTCAAGGGTTTTGTTTTCCCCTTAAACAGCCTGTTTTCCATCTTCTGTAGGAATTTCCAGGTGAGTCCCTAGTGATTTTAACAAACTTTTTAAATGCTCCCAGATGTTGTTTCTACTTTTAAACCCATTGTTTTCTGCTTTTTTCTCTTCTTTTGACATTTATTATTTATTATTAGTATTATAATTAAAGAATTAGAATAATGTCTGTTGTTCTCATTCAGCTGCAGGGTTAAATACATTTTTTTAAAGTGTTTGTAAAAATGATGAATTTAAAGGATATGTTTCATTTAACGACATGAGAGCTAATGCCTTATTTACTACCCAGTGTCACTGACATGTAATCAGTTATGTTGTCTTTCATCATTTAACATAGGCAGAGTGAGAACAATTACTAACAGACAGCTGTAACATTGGTGTGCATCCATTAAACTGGTTACAAACACGCCAATCAACCATCGAAGCAGCGTCTAGAATGTCATTTATACTGGGATAAAGTGGGTAAGACATAAAACTGCTAGTTTTAGTACTCTGATCCAGTCCTTTGGGAAAGTGCATCCAGTCACTTAGTTGCCTGTGAACACTTCAGGCAAAAAGACAATTTCCATAAATACAGTGTTTAAAATTTATTAGACACTCTGCTATGTTTAAATGCAGTAATAACAAGCAGAAGGTAGAGTGGTCTTGCAAAGAATGGTTGCATTTAAGCTGCAACTAATGAGGATCCTTATAAACTAAGCTAAAGTACAAACAGTTGAATATTGGCTTGATAGTCATGTTGACTGTCTGATCTAATTGCAACTAATGCTTGGAAGAAAAATTTAAAAGGAATCTGCCCTTTAAAGAAATTCTGACTATGAAAAAGTTTCTCATCCCGTGTGCCAGGTGCGAGTCTGTAATGCAACCATCCGAGCCAAACAAACACTTGGAGAAAGACGCTGTCCAGCAGAGAAACACTAGAAATGCATGTGCAGCACATGACATTACAGAGATTCATGGAAAACATGTGGGTTTCATGCTGTGATCCTTTTATGACATGTGTTATCTTAAACAGAGCAGCTTGGACTTGGCCGACCATCAGCTCAAAGTGCTTTACTTAAAGATGTTCTGGCTTTGTCCCAACATTCTTTAAATAATCCACCAGGTTTTCAAACTCATTTGGATGGAGCTGGAAGCTTAGCATACTGGCTCTTACACTCCTGGACAGAAGTTTACTTAACATTTATTTTGCATTTTTTGGTGATTTCTGTTGTAGCTGTTAATTTTCCTTAAAGGGTGGAGTTACACAGCAACCCGACTGATGAATTTTAAAAACTAATATCGGTTGCACAAGTTTCAATTCATTCTGAATTATGTATAATCCACAGAGGGTCAAAGTTAAAAATACGGGCTTAAAGGTTTACCTACACTCCCACTAATATTTGGATAAATATCCCTCGCCAAGATACAGAGAAACTGCCCATTTTTTGTTGCCATAAACAGGCTTTTGGCATAATTCTAGCTGGATATTTAACCGCTCTTCAGAGTCGGTAGATTTAATTTAAATTTGTTGTTTCCTGGCACAAACTCTGCTTTCTAGTTTATACTGTAAATCATAAACAGGGTTGAGGTCTTTGCCAGTTTACAAGCTTAAAGTTAGTCTGTTTTATCCATTTCAAAAATAAGTTTGATGTGTGTTTGAGATCATTGTCCTGTTGGAACACCAACTGGTACTAAGTTCCAGCCATCTAGCTGTTGAAGCTGAAGATCTGTTCACCGGCACCAGTGGCAGCAAAACTAATTGTCAGCATGATGCTACCACCACCATGCTTGTGAGTTGGTACACTGTGCTTAAGTTTCTTGAGTTGGAAAGCCTCACCATGACTCCTTTAAACAATCTTCTTGTCAATGTATCCAAGTAGTTCAATTTTTGCCTCGGCTGACCATTAAGCTTCTACAGAAGGTGCTTGTCCATGCAGGAGCCAACAAATTTCAGTCAAGCTTAAAGGTGTTGATTTTGGAACATGGGCTTCTCTCTTGATCAGCACCCTCTCAATGCATGGCAATGTAAAACCTGCTTCTCTGTGGACATTTACTGTGGTGTTCCAGCTACTTTAATTATTGGATTGAGCCTTGGTGGTGGCTGGGTTGTACCTGGACGTTACAAACCTTCCTTTAAGCCTTCCTCTTTAGGTTTTAACTTTGATGCACATGCTTGAATCTTGTATACTATTGAATGTTCCAACAGGACAAAGATGCCAAACACGCATCGGGAGGTTATGGAAGGTTTATGTTAAGTCTTCTGAATAGCATCTCCAAGGCTCTGACCTCAACTTTTTGGAATTTTCTGAACTGTGCTAGTTCTAATCTAAGAAGAAAACAGCTTGATCTGAGTGTGCAGATCTACACAGAGATAGTCTTTTATTATTTTTGGAGAGATGTCCTGTGGTCTGATGAAACTAATATTTATGTGTTACATCACAATGACAATGATTACACTGTCGAGTAAGCAGGGGGAGAGTGAGAGGTGTTATCAACATCATATTATGGGGGTGTTTTGCTTCAGAAGGCACTGGTGCACCTTACAACATAGATTTCATGATGAGAGACTGACCTGAATCAAGTCGCCAAATAAGCTACAAAGCTTAGGGACAACAAAGTCAGTATTTTGGATTGGCCATCAAAGGCCTGATCTCGGTTCTTTTGAGAAAGTGTGGGCAGTAATGAAAAGGTGTGTGTGAGCAAACACAAACCTGACTCAGTTGAATCCATTCTGTCAGGAGGAATGGGCCAAAATCACAGCAAACCACTGTGAGCAGCTTGTGCAAGGATACCTCAAACATTTGACCCTAATCATACAGTTTAAAAAGCAGTCCTGCCAAAAACTAAGGAAATGTATTTAAACATTGGAATTTGTTAAATGTCAAAAAGAAATTATCTAAAAAAAATAGTCTCTCATTTTTCTGTCATTTAACAAATGGAAATAATTTTGATAATCCTAACTGACCTAAAAGTGGACAGGTTGTGTCTGATTGAATGTCAGACAGTAAGAAAAAAAAGGTCTTTATATACAGTGTAAATTTCTAGTTTCAGCTGTAAATATTGAAAGTTATGTCCAGCTAGGATAGTTCCGTGTAAAATCACACGTTTTGTCAATTTGTGCCTGATTTTGAAGCCTCCCGTTGTGATGTTGTCACTTCCTGCTTCCATTTCAAACTCATAAACCATTGCAGAACAATTGAATTTACTTTGTGGTTAATTACTTTCATAGATTAAGAAAAACATTTAATTTATACTTAATTGTCATTTAATTGTATATTATTTTCAAGTATTTGATATTACCATCAGTCATAACTGAACATGCTGCTGATCCCTGTGTGGGCCAGCTGACAGATTACACGTCATGATCAAAACAAAATAATTTTAAGCAACCATATTTCCCTATTAAACCATATTTTTATTGTTTGTAATTCTAATCCCAAGTAACCATATTATGAAGCCTGATCAAATCAAAATGAGACCTGCAGGTAGACCATATGTTTTTGTCACATAACATTCCTTCCCATAGTAGTTCCTTCTAATGTCACTGCTTATCAAAGTGGGAGAGAAACTTTGACCTGGTTGGTATAAATCAACATGCTGTTTTATACAAAATGGCATGTGGCAAGCAATCATAACTACAAAAGTACAAATAGCAACCTAGCAAAATCAGGAAAATATATAGATAAAAACAGTGTGAGCTTATTGTAGCACCAAAGACCTCCATTTATTAAAGTCTGTCATGTTAATGGAAAAACCCTGACTGAATAAAGCTCAGCTTTACAAATGGAAATGGAAATCAGAACGGATGCACAGTTAAGAGTTTTGCTCAAATCATACTGTGAAAGGATTTTTAATGGTTAATGCATGGACCAGGCATCTTATGCCTTATATTTCTGAAGCTATTTCACTTAAAATCACATTGCAAAGTGAGAGAGGACCCTATAGAAAGTTGTAAAGCAAAGAAATGACTTATTATGGCTATGCTGGCAGCATATGATTTTGATACGCAGGATGTCAGACTCTTTTGTGCTCCTCCTCTATAAGGAGTACACCACTTTCATCTTTACCAGACACATGTGATTTTTATAGATCAACAAAATTCTTTTCGTATTTCCTTGGATCTCCTCGTCTGTTTCTCGTGTCGCCTTTTTTTCATTTTATTCCACTGCTCTCTACCCAGAGTCCTATCTTTTCATCTTCTTGCTTCCTCTCTTTTGGTGTTTTATCCTCCTTATTTCTTTTTCTTTCCTTTATTTTTCAAAGTGCTAATAAACAAGGCAGTGCAGAGAAGAGCAGCTCTAGTAAGGCTTGACACCAAATGGGAACCTTTCTTGCACTTCAAAACACCCATAGGACCTGTCACAGATTTGTGTTTTAGGCTATCTTTCTGGCTCCTATCAGTGCTGCTGTGTGCCACAGGTCATAAACAGCACGGTTAGTCAGAAAACACGGTTAAAGTAACATGGCCAATACTTTGAATTTATTGTGAAAGCAAAACATGTCCACCATTTGTTATGATTTGGGGTTGTTTGGTTTTTGGTTTCTGGGTTTTTCTTATATTTCTCTCTCAGTTTTTGAATCATGCTTCTGTTTATTATTTTTCTGGTCATGTTTTAGGTTTGTTAATGTTTTGTCAAGTTTGGTTTTTGGTTCTGGGCATGCTTTAGTTTTTGTTTGTATTCAAGAGTCTCTGTTTTGTTCCAGCCATGTTTTGTTCTTCTGTTAATTATCTTTATCCGGTTCACCTGCTCCAAACTAATCTGTCTCCTAGCTCCACCTGGTTTACTCTCCATATATTCACTCCTGTTCAGTTGTTAATCGCGGAAACATTTATCCAAATCATGCTCAAGTCTTGTTTTTTTGGACCATGCCATGCCTGTCTAGCCAACCTGCTTCTGTTTTGTTCCTGCCTCTTCTGACAGTGAGTTTTTGTATGTTAATTAAATCCTTTATCACTTACCATCACGCTGCCTGCTCGTCTGCATTCTGGGGTTCCTCCGTTGCACAGAGCCTAACACCATTACCCCATACAAGCTTTTGCAAGAATGTTAAGCACATGATGTTGGTCTCAAGATGAGAAAGACATTAGAGACTGTCGGGAACAGGGTTTAGGGGGTTTTCTGCTTGACCGTCACCCTGAATTATAATTGACTCCAGAGCTTTAGGTTTGTACCTGACCTCTGACCTCATGCGTACGGTACATTCCTTACTGATAAAAGCCCAGCTCTCTCCTATCATGTGACAGGACGATATTGTGTGTTTCAGTGGAAAAGCAACATGGCAAATGGCTCAAATTTAAAACACACAGATTTCAGTCTTATAATGTTGCTCCATCTGGGACCAACATCAGGTATATGATATTATGTAGCAAAACAGGACAAAGATGCTACCATGGATATAGATTTGTCCAGACAGCTTTTAGTTTCTCTTTAAATTTGGGATAAAGAGAAATTCTTCATAAAGCAAAAGCTTGTTAGTGTAGTTTACTGAAATCAGTAATAATGAATTAAAGGCCATGAGTCAATTTATACTGAGGCCAATTTGTGCTGTAATTTCATAGCCACCCATTGTCTTCTTGCTCCAACCCACCTCCATTTCATACCTGTAAACAAGCTATTTCATAACTATTTATGTAACCACTGTGTATCAGTTTCTTTCTTTTTGTATTTTGATCAATTATAGAGACAATTAACTGAAAAAATGCTAAAATTCCATGTATATTTTGAATTCAAAAGTACTTTATTTTGAAGATTAAACCCTATTTGTGTGGTTTGTGATTTTTTTCCCAGTTGACATATGACAGACTGCCCCCAGTACAAATCGAAATAACTGTATACAACTGTAACCTCGTACTCGTACTCGTCGTCTTCCGCTTTATCCAGGACCGGGTCGCGGGGGCAGCAGACTCAGCAGAGACACCCAGACGTCCCTCTCCCCAGACACCTCCTCCAGCTCTTCCGAGGGGAGCCCAAGGCGTTCCCAGGCCAGCCGAGAGACATAGTCCCTCCAGCGTGTCCTGGGCCGTCCCCTGGGCCTCCTCCCGGTGGGACGTGCCTGGAACACCTCCTGAGGAAGGCGTCCAGAAGCCATCCGGAATAGATGCCCGAGCCACCTCAACTGGCTCCTTTCGATGTGGAGTAGCAGCGGCTCTACTCCAAACCCCTCCCGAATGGTTGAGCTCCTCACCCTATCTCTAAGGGAGTGCCCGGCCACCCTACGGAGGAAGCTCATTTCAGCCGCTTGTATCCGGGATCTCGTTCTTTCGGTCATGACCCAAAGTTCATGGCCATAGGTGAGGGTAGGAACGTAGACCGACCGGTAAATCGAGAGCTTCGCTTTTCGGCTCAGCTCTCTCTTCACCACAACGGACCGGCACAGCGCCCCCATTACTGCGGCAGCCACACCGATCCGTCTGTCGATCTCCCGCTCCATTCTTCCCTCACTCGTGAACAAGACCCCGACTTGAACTCCTCCACTTGAGGCAGGAACTCCCCTCCAACCTGAAGAGGACAAGCCACCCTTTTCCGGTTGAGTACCATGGCCTCTGACTTGGAGGAGCTGATCCTCATCCCAGCCGCTTCACACTCGGCTGCGAACCGCCCCAGAGCATGCTGTAGGTCTTGGCTAGAGGGGGCCAGCAGGACCACGTCATCTGCAAAAAGAAGAGACGAAATCCACTGGTCCCCAAACCAGACCCCCTCCGGCCCTTGGCTGCGTCAGGAAATCCTGTCCATAAAAGTTATGAACAGGACCGGTGACAAAGGGCAGCCCTGCCGGAGTCCAACATGCACCGGGAACAGGTCCGACTTAGTGCCGGCAATGCGGACCAAACTCCTGCTCTGCTCGTACAGGGACCAGATGGCCCCTAATAAAGGGCCCCCGATTCCATACTCCTGGAGCACCCCCCACAAGGCATCACGAGGGACACAGTCAAATGCCTTCTCCAGGTCCACAAAACCCATGTGAACCGGTTGGGCAAACTCCCATGAGCCCTCGAGTACCCTGTAGAGGGTATAGAGCTGGTCCAGTGTTCCACGGCCGGGACGAAAACCACACTGCTCGTCCTGAAGCCGAGGTTCGACTATCGGCCGGAGTCTCCTCTCCAATACCCTGGCGTAGGCCTTACCAGGGAGGCTGAGGAGTGTGATCCCCCTGTAGTTTTGAACGCACCCTACGGTCCCCCTTCTTATGAAGAGGGACCACCACCCCGGTCTGCCAGTCCAGAGGCACTGTCCCCGACCGCCATGCAATGTTGAAGAGGCGTGTCAACCATGACAGCCCCACAACATCCAGAGATTTGAGGTACTCAGGGCGGCTCTCATCCACCCCCGAAGCCTTGCCACCGCGGAGCTTTTTAACCACCTCAGTGACTTCAGCCTGGGTGATGAAAGAGTCCAACCCCGAGTCCCCAGCCTCTGTTTCCACCAGGGAATGCGTGATGGCAAGGTTGAGGAGATCCTCGAAGTACTCCTTCCACCGCCCGATAATGTCCCCAGTCGAGGTCAGCAGCCTCCCACCCCCACTATAAACAGTGTTGGCGAAGCACTGCTTCCCCCACCTGAGGCGCCGGACGGTTTGCCAAAATCGTTTCGAGGCCGACCGGTAGTCCTTCTCCATGGCCTCACCGAACTCCTCCTAGGCCCGGGTTTTTGCCTCTGCCACAGCCCGGGCCGCAGCACGCTTGGCCTCACGGTACCCGTCAGCCGCCTCAGGAGTCCCACAAGCCAACCACAGCCGATAGGACTCCTTCTTCGGCTTGACAGCATCCCTTACTGCCGGTGTCCACCACCGGGTTCTGGGATTGCCGCCGCGACAGGCACCGCAGACCTTACGGCCGCAGCTACGGGCAGCAGCATCGACAATAGATGCGGAGAACATGGTCCACTCGGACTCTATGTCTCCAACATCTCCCGGAATCTGGTCAAAGCCCTCCCGGAGGTGGGAGTTGAATACATCCCTGTCCGAGGGCTCTGCCAGGCGTTCCCAGCAGACCCTCACTATGCGCTTGGGCCTGCCAAGTCTGTCCGGCTTTCTCCTCCTCCAGCGGATCCAACTCACCACCAGGTGGTGATCAGTGGACAGCTCAGCCCCTCTCTTCACCCGAGTGTCCAAAACATGCGGCCGAAGGTCTGATGATATGACAACAAAGTCGATCATTGACCTCCTGCCTAGGGTGTCCTGGTGCCAAGTGCACTGATGGACACCCTTATGCTTGAACATGGTATTCATTATGGACAATCCGTGACTAGCACAGAAGTCCAATAACAAAGCAGCACTCGGATTCAGATCGGGGAGGCCATTCCTCCCAATCACGCCTCTCCAGGTGTCACTGTCGTTTTCCACGTGGGCGTTGAAGTCCCCCAGCACAGTAATGGAGTCCCCGGGAGGGACACTATCCAGCACCCCCGACAGGGACACCAAGAAGGCCGGGTACTCCGCACTACCGCTCGGGCCGTAGGCCGAAACAACAGTCAGTGACCTATCCCCGACCCGAAGGCGCAGGGATGCGACCCTCTCATCCACCGGGGTAAACCCCAACACGAGACAGCTGAGCTGGGGGGCAACAAGCAAACCCACCCCAGCCCGCCGCCTCTCCCCGTGGGCCACTCCAGAGTAGAAGAGAGTCCAGCCCCTCTCAAGGAGATGGGTTCCAGAGCCCACGCTATGCGTGGAGGCGAGCCCGACTATTTCTAGTCGATATCTCTCGACCTCCCGCACAAGCTCAGGCTCCTTCCCCCCCCAGCGAGGTAACATTCCACGTCCCTAGAGCCAGCCTAAGCTTCCGGGGATCGGGCCGCTGAGGTCTCCACCTTCGTCCGCCACCCAATCCTCTTTGCACCGGTCCCTCACGACGGCCACCTCCAACTGGTTTAATATTTCATGAAGTCTAGTAATCAAAATTTCTTAAACTGTGAGTAGATTTGTAAATATTAGTTTGAATTAGCATTTATTAAAGCGGCTACGAAACGTATCTGCAACATGTAAGGGTTTACAGCCATCTAGTGGCAGGAAGTTTATTTTCCTGCAAAAGTCGGGTATAAAAAGACCAAAACTGCTAAAGAATAATAATGGGCTGCGGCGGTGGCACTGGGTAAAATGCGTGACAAATATTCAAAGGCCTCGATGCAAGCTGTCACAGGTTCGAGCTTGACCTGTTGACCTTTGCTGTGTGTCTTGTCTCTCTCCTCCTTTCCTGTCAGTTCACTGTCAAACAACAAGAAAATAAAGGCCACTAGTGCTGCTAAAAACATAAAAAATAAAATAAAATGGCAAAGGGGCTGAAATGAGGGTCAGACTGAATCAAACAAAGCGTGCATGATTGTTCCTGGGTACTCTGGTTTCTCACAGTCTGAAAGCACGATCAACTGCCCATGAAATTGAGTGTGTGTAGCGCTATGTGTCTGTGTTGGCTTGTAATGGACTGTCCACCTGTATTTGTGTCCACTGCCCGCTCCAGATAAAGCAGGTATAGATATAGCAGCGAACCTCACTGACCTTTACACAGGTTAATGTGTTTATCAGATCAGGAAGTCTGAGCCCTGCGTGGATCTGTGATGGAGAAAGAGTGTGGAAGTAAAATCCAAAAAGAATAATTATCAATCTGCTGTCTGAATAATAATAACATGACAATCCGATCTCTTCACACCCGTACTGTTTCTCTCTACACAAACACACACACACACACACACACACACACACACACACACACACACAGCTGTTAGGTGAATTAGCCTCCCTGTGTGGATGGAACACAGCCTGAAGTAGAAACCAGAAACCCCAAACTGGCCTCTAATGACTTCAGAAATGCATGTGTTGGTGAGTTTAACCTGTGAACGTTTCTCCTCCTCTCACTTTAACGGAAATGTCTCAGACAGTATTGCTGAGGGCATGTGAGAGAGTTGTTGATGTAAATAGTATGTTGTTCACCTAAAGGAGCATGTGAACCAACATGATGATTACCGACTATCCAGCCACAACCACCCAGTCGTCTATTAGAAATTTCTCTGAGCTGGTAAACGTTGAAAATTGAGTCTTTAATTCAAAGTGCAGACAGGTAGTGGGTTGATTGGAATCTGACAGCTAAAGATGTATTGCTGCACTTTAACTTGATTGTGCTGAATAACAGAAGATAAGTCCTCTGATGGATTTCATGGGAAAACATGTACAGGAAGACAGACAAGATTTAAACATGTGTTCAAAGCTTTCTGAGGAGGTTTCTCAACCTTTGATAATGAGGGAGATGATGTCAGCTTTCCCAGGCTTGGAGATGTTTCTCACAACCCTCACGTTTTCTTCAGACTTACTAATGTTTCTTCTCTCTTCACTCTTTTCCTTTTTCTAATCTCTCCAGCAAAAAGGAAACTTATGAATGTGTGAGTTTTGCATTACATTACGATATTTTCTCTTTCATTATGAGGAATTAAAGCTAAGATGAGAAATGTGTTTATTCTGATCCTAAACCCTGCAAGTGGAACAGAAGCTAGAAGACCAAAGACTGAATATTGATGTAAGCAGTAAAATATGCTATAAGGTCACTTAATTCAGGTAAAGATGTACCGTGTCTTGCATAACAGTTCATATGGTGACCTTTTCTAACTTTGGTCTTGTTACGACCACAAACTCCAAATTATTTTTCATGGATTTTATCTGTCAGATCAACACGAAGGATATGTGGTTTTCATGATTGTTTTGGGTGATGTGTATTTGTATTTCTCCCCCCTGAGTCAATAGTTTGTAGAACCCCCTTTTGCTGCAAGTCTGTTGGGTTATGTCTGTCAGCTTTACACTTTGGGGACGAATGGGTTTTGCCCATTTGTTTTTGCAGAATAGCTCAAGGTCAGTGAGATTGGATGGAGAGCATCTCTGGATTAATTTTCAAGTCCTGCCACAGATTCTCAATTGGATTTAGATCTGGACTTTGACTGGACCATTCTAACACATGAATATACTTTGATGTAAACATAACCATTTTAGCTCTGTCTGTGTGTTTAGGGTCTTAAAGTCTATTGCAGCTTTTAACAGATGTTCTTCCAGGATTGTCCTGTATTGAGGACAATCCTGGAAGAAGCTCCATGCATGTTCTTATCATCTCTGGCCAGCTTCCCAGTCCCTGTTAAGAAAAGCCTCCCACAGTATGATGCTGGGAGTTCCCACACCCAGAGTTTTGCATATAAGCAAGGAAGTTTTGTTTTGCGCTCATCTGACCAGAGTATCTTCTTCCACAGTTTTACTGTGTCCATTAGTCTTCTTATGGGTTTCTTCAAACAACTGCTTTCTTCTTGCCTCTTCTTCAGAAAGGTCAGATTTGTGGAGAACACAATTAATGCTGCTCCTCCAGAGTTGCCATGGGTCTCAGTATAATGCATATAGCTAAATTATTCCATATTTAATTAGACTTACAAAATAACTCTTTTAGTGCTCTAGTCATGAGCTTTAATTTCAATTTCCTTTTTTTTTACTTCTTAATGTTGTTGCAAATTATGGCTGGTAATTACATAAATCAAGAAGTAAACATAAAGTTGTGTGAAACACATGTCAAAATGTGCTTGTTTAAAAAAAAAACATGTGTTGGAAAATGTTTAGGAATCATTTTAGGGATCTGAAGGAATTCAAAGGGCTTTAAAAAAGCTAAAAAAAGCAAAGGACACAAACAAGACACTACAACTTATTTAAATGTGCTTGTTGTAACTTTAACCCGCAGCAGGAAAAGAAAGCCCTGCATAATTTTAAGACGCAGACAGCACAAGGGTTGCTAATGCACTGATTCAGGGTTTCAGGAGATGTAAAGCAACAGATGACACCTGAAATAAAAACATGTCTTCAAATACTGAACATTCAATGTATTATTCTCCTCTGATTTCCCTTTTTCTATGACCTTCATTAGACTAGACCTTTTCTTTTGCAGTACTAGGCATCCTGACGAAGTATTGTGTTCTGTGGATTAATATACACTAGCATTATGTTTATTATAGGCATGTTTTAAAGCATCTATTGATCCGACAGCCTGAATATTACCAGTGTAAACTGAGCAAGTATTTCACACCTTTTTCAGATCCCAAAGTCTTGTACAGGTTTTTATATGCTGCTCCTGGATCAAATGTAGTATCTGTGCAATTCAATGCATGCATGCAGTCATTAAGTCACTCTTTTTGTTGATATTAATCTGTGTGATCACCACTTCTTGTAGGTATGTTCATGTTGGAAGCACTCTGACAGACCTCCAATCATGGGGCTTTTCTTGTGCAACAAATCCCTCTGCAGACTGGCTGCAGCGTGGTTTCCCCTGTTCTTCTCATCACTCCTACTGCATACGGTAAATCATTATTGCAGATGCTGTTGATTTATTGTGGATGGTAACAGTTAAAGTTGCAATGATGGGATTAGTGAATGACCATCTACTTTCTTATGAAGCGCCATGTGGGGGATGTTTAGTTTTCAGCTAAAACGTGTTCATCATGTTCAAAAATACATTTGTCTCTGAAATATGAAATCTAAGGTGGATAGGTTATAATGCCTGTTGTAATCTTTAATGGTTACTTACTTACTGTTAGTCTGTAACATTAGCTGTGAACAACTACTCTTACTTTTCCCCTTTGTCTCTTTTATCTGCCCTTCATGCTTTCTTTAGATTGTATTTGTCCATGGTGCCCCATCTTGCCCATGGAGCTGTAGTTGCCCAGGCACTAAAGAGGTCCACTGTACGTTCAGACACTTCACCACTATTCCGAAGGCTTTCCCCAAAGCCACTGAGAGGATCAACCTGGGGTAAGTCGCAGCTACCGTGTTTAAACAGGAGCACAGAGACTTACTGTAGTTAGCGTTGCCAGTCCAGGCGGATAAAAATACTCCCTCTCTGCCTTTACAGGATGGTAGAAGGAATGGAGTGTAGGTGAAATGTTTTCATTAGACAACAAATGATTAATAAAAGGATAAAGTAAGTGTCTTGTGGAATCACTTGTGGAAAGATCCCTGTTTTAGAGATATTTCATTTCTGTAATGGGGCCTTGAAGACAAGTCCCTTGCTGGCCAAAGTAGAATCAACAATTCACTCAATCTGCAGGCCAACAAAAAAGCATCTTCTTCCACTTATAGATCTATTTGGGAGGAAATCAGCAGGCACTCCATTAGTTAGTTTGATAATGTCTGAGTTTAGCTGAAGCATAAGGACTTGATAGAGTACCTTGCAAAACTATTAAATGTCCTTGAACCTTTTTGCACTTTGTTGCCTTAAGACCATAAACCTCAATGTAATTTTGGGTATTTTCATGCCACAGAATGTTTTAAATTTTTTTACAACAGAAAATCTGAAAAGTGTGGTTTGCATTTGTTTATATACCCCTTTACTCTTGTACCCTAAATTAAATCCAATGCAACCACTTGCCTACAGAAGTAACCTATTTGATGGATAGAATCCAGCTGTGTGTAATTTGCTCGCCTTGTAAATCCAGTTGTTCTGTGAAGGTCTCAGAGGTCTGTTAGAGAACATTAGAGAACTAACAGCATCATGAAGACCAAGGAACACAGCAGACGGGTTAGGAAGAAAGTTCTGGAGAAGCAGTTAGATTATAAAACAATATCCCGAGCTTTGAATAAGTCATCAGCAACCTATCAAGGCATGGCTGCCCACTTAAACTGACAGACTGGACAACAAGAACATTAATAAGAAAAGCAAAAAGAGGCTCATGGTAACTCTAGAGGAGCTGCAGAGATCCAGGACTCATTGAGGACATCTTCTTCACAGGGAAACTGTGCGCTAATTGTGCACTCCACAAATTTGAAAGAGTGGAAAAAAGAAAGACATTTTTGAACGGAAGCCGTAAAAAGTCCTTCTTGCTGTTTTCCACAAGCCATGTAAGAGACAGACCCAGCATGTGGAAGATGTTGCTCTGGTGAGAAAAAACTAAGAGAGAAGCTAGTCAGACTTGATAGAATAACCACAATTGTGTTAGGGCGGCCCAGTCAAAGTCCAGAGCCGAATCTAATGGAGAATCAGGAGCAAATTGTTATTCACACATACTTTCTATGCAGTTTAACTGAGCTTAAGTTATTTTGCAAAGACAAATGGGGAACAATGGTAGTCTCTAAATGTGTAAAGCTGGTATAGAGATATCCCAAGAGACTTGCAAACACACCACTTTTTTATTTGTAAAGAAGTAGAAAACAATGTATTACTGTATTTCCTTTCCACTAAATAATCATAAACTACTTTCTGTTGGTCTCTATCAAAAAGTTCCAAAACAATACTACTGTGATGAACCCAAGACCTCACAGTTTGAGTTAGAGGAGCTGAGAACCATTGGGATGGGATGGATCTCAAACAGGAAACAGTGATCCTGGGAGTTAAGATGCAGCTCTTTGTGATGAACACAAATAAAAGTGATTAACTAGTCATTGCATGTTGTATTTAACACTCAGGTAGTGATTGGTTGGCTGCCTAGCTCACTTGGAAATGACCCAAGATTTACTGGAGTTTATAACTTGAATCCCTCCACATGTTCCTTTGTGAATCCCTGAAAGCCCTGCATACTGAAGGAATACATCTACTTTTGTTACGCTATAACAGAAAATCATTAAAGCTGCCGGGGTTTGAAGTTCAGCTCCTGTCGGGGAAACCTACACTAAAATGTGTGCATTTATGGTAGTGTAAGACACTCTGGATGAAAGTGAGCACTGCATGATATATTGCCAGTTGGCTGCTTTTAATGGATGGTATAGTGGGGGAAAAGCAAACTCCAGAAGGTCCCACATGTGTTTGGATGGGGAGGGGTAACTTCAGCCTGGGAAACTCACAGCTCACTAAAGGATGGTAAACCTTCTGGTCAATAAATCTGGCAGGTCTGGCATAAATATGACCGATTCAGTCAGCTGATAATTTCATTTGTTGTACTAAATAATATTTTGGTTTTGAATTTTCTGAGTTAGTCGGGAGGTGGAACTCATTCAGATTAGGTTTCCTGGAAGATAATAAATTTGGATTGTAGGTATAATTTTGCAATAATGCTGTTTTTTAAGGAAACAAGAAGCCTCTTATCTAAGGAAGCTTTTCTATGTAAACAGGCCAGTCTCTGGTTTGAACAGGATATGCCTAAGATGAGTGGTAAGAAGGTTCACCAATTTTTTTGCCTTATGCTGTAGCTTTAGGGCGGAGAAATTCACTGTTAGTCAGAGGTTAGCCTTCTCTTCCATGCTCCAATTTGTCAGTCCCTCCAGTGTTTTCCTTTTCTTTCCCTTCAGTGATGTTATTTCCCAGACAAACCCTGGCTAGCAAATATTTAGTTCTATACCTTTCTGATCCAGACGTTGTCTTGCAGCCCCCACTGATCCTAAAGGGTTCTCTTTCATTCCAGATACTGTTTATTTTCTTTCTCTTACAGTTACAACAGCCTGACAGAGGTGGAGGGGTCAGAATTCAGGTCCCTGCGGCAACTGGAAATGCTCATGTTGCATGGAAACGACATTAGCAGAGTCCACCCTGGGGCCTTCTACACCCTGAGGTCACTGCAGGTACTGTTTTATTGTGTTAGCGTATGCGTGTTTGCAAGAACAGTTAAGTTCGGAATAATTCATACCCCTGTCAGATTAAGGTTTAAAGTAATATTTTAATTTTCCTAACATTATTTCTTCTGACAGGAAGTTATATTAACGTTTTAGTGGCCCTTGAATCTATTAGAGAATCTGTGGTGGTAAAGATTAAGGTGATGGCAAGGAGGCCTTCCAACTTCTGTGATATACCAGTGGCAATCGTAGAAATGGTTTGTTTGCTTTATTCCCAATAAAGTGTTTTTCCATTGATCACTGAGAAGGGTGTCATTCTTTTTAATAAAATGTCAACATAACAGATAAATCTCTTTTTTTATTGATAACCATCAGGAAAAATTGACTGGACCTAATTGGACCTAATTCTTTGGTTTTCTCATGTTGTCAATCGGTTTCAGCAGATCTAAGTCAGTACAATATGTCTGAGTACTGATGGCTCCAATCACAGGCGGAATTAGATTTTAATCAGGCAATACATTGGGACCCCCCCTCCCCCTACACTGTGACCCAACATAACTCAAGCAGACAGAGACAAAGCAGCATCTGTCTGGTTAATTCTCAGTAACAGAGTCTATAAGCTATGATCGTTATTGGGGGTCAACTTTTTCATTGTGTTATAGAGCCTGGTGTAAGCAAATGTTTTTATTTTAAACAGATCCTGAAGCTGAGTTACAACAAACTCACATCAGTGAATTCTGGTCTCTTCGAGGGTTTGGTCAGTCTGATCCGCCTCCATCTGGATCACAACCTTATAGACTTTATAGAGCCCTACTGCTTCTCTGGTCTGATCTCTCTTAAACTTCTACAATTGGAGGGGAACCAGCTGAAACAGATCCATCCTCACACCTTCATAACTGTGTCAGTACTAGGAAGCTTTTGGACCTCAGGACTCAAGTAAGAAGCCAAGAAACCAAGAACATTCATTTTAATTAATAATTTCTCAAACATTCGGCCAGTTTACTTAGGCATACAGTATATCCTCACAGAACACAATTAACGACAAACAAATTATGATGTTTTTGTCTAGACACTTACACCTATCAGACAACCTGCTGGAGGAGCTCCCTCCTGCAGCACTGAAAACAGCTCCCAGGCTGGAGCTCCTCACTATCCATGGTAATCCTTGGAACTGTGACTGTCAGCTTCAGTGGTTGCTGGAATGGAGCGCCGCTCATGAAGGTGAATCAATACTGTGATCTTTGAAACAATTTTTATAAATGTGCTTCTTTATGGAAAAAAAAAAAATTTAAAAAATAAATAAAATATAATATATATACAATAAAATTTTATTTTGATATATATATAAAATTTTAATATATATAATATCAAATATATAATTTTATAAATATATAATTTTTTGAACACACTACGAATTTTTGCAAATTCTCCCACGTAGAAATCCATGGAGGGGTTCTGAAAAATTTTCATCTTAGGTGCATGTCCACTGTGGAAAACTAATCTAAAAAAACCCCAAAATTTGGAAATCACAAAGTATGACTTTTTAATAATTTTTTTGTGTGTTACTGCTGCAAATAAGTAATTTTAAAAAACCTGTGAAAATCAAGGGTTTAAAATTTTTGGTACAGTAGCCCTTTTTTTGAAATTACAGAGGGTCAATTCATTTTCTATAGTTTTTTTACCAGGTTTTCACAAACTGCAGCAGGGATTTTGGGGCCCCTTTCCCCACACTGATCTTCTCCAGATCAGCCAGGGTTTTTTTGGGCGTTCCGGTTTTGGAAAAACAGAGTTTTTTGAGCTCCCTCCAAAGATTTTTCTGTAGGGGTTTAGGTCTAGAGACTGGCTAGGGGCCACTCCAGAAAACCCTTGATATGCTTCTTACAGAGCCCACTCCTTGGTTATCCTGGCTGTGTGCTTTCGGGTCATCGCGTGTTTGGAAAGACCCGGCCCCGAAAACCCATCTTCAATGCTCTAACTGAGGGAAGGAGGTTTTTTCCCAAAATCTCGCAATACATGGTCCCTCCCCCCCCCCCCCCCCCCCCCCTTCCCCTTAATACCGTGCAGTCGTCCTGTCCCATGTGCAGAAAAACACCCCCAAAGCATGATGCTTCTCCCCCATGCTTCACAGTAGGGATGGTGTTTTTGGGATGGTACTCATCATTCTTCGTCCTCCAAACACGGCGAGTGGAATTAAGACCAAAAGGTTCTATTTTGGTCTCATCTGAGCACAGAACTTTCTCCCGTGACTCCTCTGGATCATCCAAATGGTCATGGGCAAACTTAAGACGGGCCTGGACGTGTGCTGATTTAAGCAGGGGAACCTTCCGTGCCATGCATGACTTTAAACTATGACATCTTAGTGTATTACCCACAGAAACCTTGGAAACAGTGGTGCCAGCTCTCTTCAGGTCATTGACCAGCTCCTCCCGAGTAGTTCTGGGCTGATTCCTCACCATTCTTAGAATCATTGATACGCAACAAGGTGAGATCTTGCATGGAGCCCCAGTATGAGGGAGATTGACAGTCACGTTTAGCTTCTTCCATTTTCTAATAATTGCTCCAACAGTTGATCTTTTTTCACCAAGCTGCTTGGGAATTGCTCCGTAGGCCTTTCCAGCCTTCTGGAGGTCTACAATTTTGTCTCTGGTGTCTTTGGACAGCTCTTTGGTCTTAGCCATGTTAGTTGTTAGAGTCTAACTGATTGTGTGGGGTGGACAGGTGTCTTTATGCAGCTAACGACCTCCAACAGGTGCATCTAATTTAGAATAATAAGTGGAGTGGAAGTGGAGTTTTTAGAGGTGGACTAACAGGTCTTTGAGGGCCAGAATTTTTGTTGATTGGCAGATGTTTAAATACTTATTTGCAGCAGTAATACACAAATAAATTATTATTATGATTATGTCTCTCACAGTGGACATGCACCTAAGATGAAAATTTCAGACCCCATGATTTCTAAGTGGGAGAACTTGCAAAGTCACAGGGTGTTCAAATACTTATTTTCCTCGCTGTATATATATATATATATAGACTGACCTGCAGTGCTTCATTTCTACCTGGGTTTCATCATCCATTCATGCTCTGCCCAACCCACAAACGAAGGATTTGATCCGAGTGGACCTTACATTAACATTCTGTCATACCTGGTTGTACCATGTGTACACAGTTCTATTGTATCGTGAATAAGCAATTACCCCATTGTCATTTTTGGTTGTTTTTTTGTAAAATTTTTTATGTTCCAGATCATCTAACAAATTTTATTACCTGACTGAGGCCCTGTGCTCATGGAGGACAGGGGTATCAGCAAGGTATTTTGTCGTTTAGGTGTTGCATCCACACGGTTTCAGCATTCATTTTAATTTTTTATGTTTAATTTTATTTCATTTATGAAAGGAGAAATGATCCTATGTCAAAAAGTAACAAGAACTGATGGCAACAGCAATCATTTGCAATCACTGGCAATAAATATTTGAGCATGAAAGCCTGTAAAGGTGCCTTTTTCACATTAAACACATGTAGAAACCTTTGTGTTGCAACAGGTCTAAATTTAAAATTTCTAATGCAAAGATGGCTCACATTTCTAAATAAAAAGTGCTACTTCTACCCCTACGCGGCTTTTCTCACCAATCTGCCTGAAACAAAATAAAGCCCCTTGTGGCTACCGCAAGTGACAGGAGGAGATGTTGTGTAAAACATAAATAAAAACACAATACAATGATCTGCGAATCATGTTCAACCTATATGCAATTGAATATATTACAAAGACAGGATATTTAATGTTCAAATTGATAAATTGATTTATTGTTATGCTGCGAATAGTCACTCATTTTGAGTTCGATAGTTGCAACACGTTCCTAAAAAGCTGGGCCAGGTGCATGTTTACCACTGTGTTCCATCAGCTTTCCTTTTAACACTCAATAAGCATTTTTAGATCTGAGGACACAAATTGTTGAAGCTTTGAAGTAGGAATTCTTTCCCATTTTTGCTTCATGTACAGCTTCAGTTCCTTAACAGTCCGGTGTCTCCATTGTCATAATTTGCTCTTCATAATGAGCCACACATTTTCAGTAGGAGACAGGTCTGGACTGCAGGCAGGCCAGTCTAGTCCCAGCACTGTTTTACATCGAAGCCTCGCTGTTGTAACACGTGCAGAATGCGGCTTTATTGTCTTGTAATAAGCAGAGACGTCCTTGAAAAAGATGTTGCTTGGATGGCAGCATGTGTTTCTCCAAAACCTGTATGTAGCTTTCAGCATTAATGGTGCCTTTACAGATGTGCAAGTAACCTATGCCATGGACACTAACACCCCCCATACCATCACAGATCCTGGCTTTTGAACGTTGCGCTGATAACAATCCAGATAGTCCTTTTCCTTGTTGACCTGGAGGACACGACATACATGATTTCCAAAAAACTATTTGTAATGTGGGTTTGTCAGACAACAGCACACTTTTCCCCTTTGTGTCAGTCCATCTCAGACGAGCTAGGGTCCAGAGAAGCCTGCAGCGTTTCTGGGTGTTGATAAATGGCTTTTGCTTTGCATGGTAGAGTTATAACTTGCACTTATAGATGTAGTGACTTAGCCACTGAGCCTTTCAGGGATGCTCCTTTTCTACCCATTCATTACACTCACTTGTTTCCAATAAACCTGCTAACCTGGGAAATGTTCCAAACAGGTACCTTTTGAGCATTCCCCAACTTTCCCAGACTTTTCTTACCCCTGTCCCAGCTTTTTTGGAACATGTTGCAAGGATCTAAGTCAAAATGAGTGAATATTTGCAATAAAACAATAAACAAGGTTTATCAGTTTGAATGTTAAATATCTTATCTTTGTAGTGCACTAAGTTGCATATAGGTTGAACAGGATTAGCAAATCATTGTATTCTGTTTTTACTTACATCTCAACTTCATTGGAATTGGGGTTTTATCAGAAACACAATTTCTAGAAATAAACTATTATAGTTAAACATAATCATGCATACATAAGGCTTAAAATCATCCATACCCCTGGCAGATTTTATAACATTATCCTAACATAAAGCTCCCTCCACATATTCTCTTTCAGATCCAAGTTGGGACTCTGGCTGTATTATATTGAGTACAGTGTAGGTTTCATATCCCATGTTACTGCTACACAAATGCACAGAACGGCGATTGAAACTTTATACTGTTCACAATTTCATTTTAAGCATAAAAGTCCAGTAATAAGAAGCATTCCCTCAGTTTAATTAATTCTTGGTTATTTCATAATGTATTATAGAGGTGTCAGTTTGGCCAATTTGAACCAATGGAGAGCATTATCATGTGTGTGCCGTAAGGACCCAGAATCATTCAGGCAGTTCTTGCTCAGTCTAAACGCTCCAGCATCTCATATTCAGTGTGTAACAGACCATTGTGGATTTGAGAGCTGCTGTTTGAATCCTTAGGATGTAAGGCTGGTTTATCACACACTCTGGGAGCAGCATGGTCCCACACATCTGCAGTTAAATAAGTAAGAACATGTTTCTTACAGAGTCTTATAAGTATTTAATTTGGTTGCAATACATCACATGTAAATGATGAAAAACACATTGAGTTTTACACAATGTTGTGCACAATGCTGTACACAAACTATTCGTACTCGTACTCGTACTCGTACTCGTCGTCTTCCGCTTATCCGGGACCGGGTCGCGGGGGCAGCAGACTCAGCAGAGACACCCAGACGTCCCTCTCCCCAGACACCTCCTCCAGCTCCTCCGGGGGGAGCCCAAGGCGTTCCCAGGCCAGCCGAGAGACATAGTCCCTCCAGCGTGTCCTGGGCCGTCCCCTGGGCCTCCTCCCGGTGGGACGTGCCTGGAACACCTCCTGAGGAAGGCGTCCAGAAGGCATCCGGAATAGATGCCCGAGCCACCTCAACTGGCTCCTCTCAATGTGGAGTTGCAGCGGCTCTACTCCGAGCCCCTCCCGGATGGCCGAGCTCCTCACCCTATCTCTAAGGGAGTGCCCGGCCACCCTACGGAGGAAGCTCATTTCAGCCGCTTGTATCCGGGATCTCGTTCTATCGGTCATGACCCAAAGTTCATGGCCATAGGTGAGGGTAGGAACGTAGACCGACCGGTAAATTGAGAGCTTCGCTTTTCGGCTCAGCTCTCTCTTCACCACAACGGACCGGCACAGTGCCCCCATTACTGCGGCAGCCGCACGATCCGTCTGTCGATCTCCCGCTCCATTCTTCCCTCACTCGTGAACAAGACCCCGAGATACTTGAACTCCTCCACTTGAGGCAGGAACTCTCCTCCAACCTGAAGAGGACAAGCCACCCTTTTCCGGTTGAGTACCATGGCCTCTGACTTGGAGGAGCTGATCTTCATCCCAGCCACTTTACACTCGGCTGCGAACCGCCCCAGCGCATGCTGTAGGTCTTGGCTAGAGGGGGCCAGCAGGACCACGTCATCTGCAAAAAGAAGAGACGAAATCCACTGGTCCCCAAACCAGACCCCTCCAGCCCTTGGTTGCGTCTAGAAATCCTGTCCATAAAAGTTATGAACAGGACCGGTGACAAAGGGAAGCCCTGCCGGAGTCCAACATGCACCGGGAACAGGTCCGACTAGTGCCGGCTTTCTCGTCCTCCAGCGGATCCAACTCACCACCAGGTGAGCACAGAAGTCATTCCTCCCGATCACGCCTCTCCAGGTGTCACTGTCGTTTCCCACGTGGGCGTTGAAGTCCCCCAGCAGAATAATAGAGTCCCCGGGAGGGGCACTATCCAGCACCCCCGACAGGGACACCAAGAAGGCCGGGTACTCCGCAGTACCGCTCGGCCCGTAGGTCGAAATGACAGAGGTCAGAGAAGTCAGAGACCTATCCCCAACCCGAAGGCGCAGGGATGCGACCCTCTCATCCACTGGGGTACGGCTGAGACGGCTGAGCTGGGGGGCAACAAGCAAACCCACACCAGCCCGCCGCCTCTCCCCATGGGCCACTCCAGAGTAGAAGAGAGTCCAGCCCCTCTCGAGGAGATGGGTTCCAGAGCCCACTCTGTGCGTGGAGGTGAGCCCAACTATTTCTAGTCGATATCTCTCGACCTCCCGCACAAGCTCAGGCTCCTTCCCCCCCAGCGAGGTGACATTCCACGTCCCTAGAGCCAGCCTAAGCATCCGGGGATCGGGCAGCTGAGGTCTCCACCTTCGTCCGCCACCCAATCCTCTTTGCACTGGTCCCTCACGGTTCCCCTGCAGGTGGTGGGCCCACTGGGGGATGGCCTCGCGTCTCTTGTTCGGGCTTGGCCCGGCCGGGTCCCGCAAGGCGCTCTCCGGCGAGTCTCGACCCCAGGCCTGGCTCCAGGGTGGGACACCGGCTCCGCCGTACCGGGCGACGTCACGTGCCTCGATATATTTGTCCTCATGAAGGATTATTGAACCGCTCTTTGTCTGACCCGTCACCTAGAGCCTGTTTGCCATGGGAGACCCTACCAGGGGCATTTAAGCCCCAGACAACATAGCCTCTAGGATCATTTGAACACTCAAACCCCTCCACCACGTTAAGGTGCCGGTTCAAGGAGGGGACAATTAAACTACATTTATCAAAATATTCCTGAATAACTAATCGACAGTAAAAACAGTACAACACAATAAGTAAAGTGACCTTCACAATTTTACAATCCTTATATTGCAGGCAGTATGGCTATGTTGCCTATAGGCAGATGATTAGATCGGCACATTGTACCACTGAGCGATACACAAACCTCTGCCATCTTGTGTGGTGAACGCCAGCAGAACAGCTTTCCCAGATAAACCTGGAGACTACATAGGATTTCAACTGACTAGTCTGGACAAGCATAGTTCAAAATGTATACATTTGTATGTGATACTTCGGGCATATATAATGTATAGGGCTATTAGAAATGCAGTATGCAAGTTGTGACCATAAACAATGAAGCCAATAAAGCGGGCGAGTTTTTGTGGAGCCTGATTTTGCCAGTATATTTTGTGACCACAAAAATTGCAGTGCCTGAAGGGTAAAAACAGGCATTCCCATGGCCAGATAGGCAGTCCTCCATCACATCAGGTTCAAGGTTTTCATCAGTATTGTAAGGAGTTACTTCTGCAGTCTTCAACACTACATCATCTGTAAAACATGCATCCAAAATGATTTGTAATTCTTTAATTTTTATAAATATCCAAACAATTTAGGTGTATGCATTTAATTTAAATGATGAAACGCTATAAAACAAAATATCAGGAAACCCTCAATTTTTCCAGCATCTTAGGGATCGTACCGTTTGGAAAAGTTGGAGACATATTCACAGAAGTTCTCATGAAGTTTACAATTCATTATTTTTAAACATTATTGAATATGTTCATTCTTTATGATGTCTTAATATTATTCAGTATGTTTGTTTCCAACAATAAGCCCTATTTTAGAACCGTATATGACACAAATACCTCAGAATGACCTGGGCGAGCAATTGCCTTCAGATGTCAGGTGAGATTTTGGAGTCACAAAAAATAATGTTGGTTTTTGTTGGAAATTTGATTGACAGACAAATAAATACCCTTGGTCATTTTGGTTTCATTTGGGGCCATAAACTCTAATATTTTAGGAGTCAGCTGGCCCTCATTGAGTAGTATAAAATCTTAATAAGCCACTTCATAAATACATAAAATTACAAGTTATATATTTGAATTGTTATTAAAGAAATAAAGTGGAATGCATGCATTTAAATGCATGGTCTTGGAATGGGCAGGGCTTGGTACAAAATTAGGAAACCAACTAGTGAACTTGCCGGGTCCATGTTCTTGTAACCCTCCTCTCAGAAGTGAACCCAACAAACGTTGTGAAACCACAACGTTTGTTGACATAATATTGCAAGTGAAATCCTTCCTTTTCAGTGACATAAATCTTACCAAGCCCGAAAAAAAGAAATCGATGAACACGATGTCCAAACAAACTAGAATTTGAACGACCCCAGCATACACAAGTATTGACCATATCTGAATGTGTTGAATGAGCTCAGTAATCAAAGGAACCCTGAGGTCTGTGGCCCCTCCAACTACGCCTGCCGTCACATCACTCCAAAACTGTAATTTTTTTTCTAGAAGCAGAGCTTTTTCCTTGTTTTAATACTTTAAAACATGTTCTAGTTATTTAGAAACCCAATACAGTAACCAAATATTCTATATCACTATGACGTTTGAAATTAAACCAAAAAACTGGGTTAATCATAGTTTATTCATGATTTAGCAAAAAGAGAACTTTATAATTTCACACAAGAGCCAGGTTGGTTTGGATATCGTTTTCCCCTTAATGAAATCTATAAGGGTTCAAAAACACAGCAAGTAGTGTTCATGACATATTTTTCCCAAAATTTTATGTCAGGTTAGTGTATTTGGGGCAGAACTGAAGGAGGTTGTGGGGTTGATTGAGAGTATGGTGCTAACAAAGATGCTGAAGTTAAGACTGGACTGTTCCTTTGGCATGATAACCCCTTGGCACTTGACTTGAGTTACGGATTGTCTAGTTTAAAGACAGCATCATGTCTCATGTTATTAATATATACAAAAATCAGAACAGAGCGTTCTTGAGACTGAGATATTTGTTTTACAGACCTAAAAAGAAAACATCGTTTTTCTCCCATTTTTTAGACTTGCGGACCCTTTAAAAACACAATAAATTCTGTAATCTATGTTTATTTCATCCACATTTTTAAAAAGAAACAGTTTACTTTCTCTCGATCTTTTATTCCCTCTTGGATAATTTCATGACAGCATTGTTATATTTTTAAACATGTTTAATCAGGCCCATATGCTTTCTGTTTAGAGCCGCAGCAGTGGCGGAGCCAGAAAACTTTAAATGGAGTGGCCAGACTGAGGCTATTGCTCACTGGGGGGTAGCCAAAAACTGATTTTAGGTTTCTTTTGAAAGATTTTTTTTGCAGCACTAGTGGCCTTTATTTATTTATTTTTGTTATTTGAAAGTAGAGTGAAGAGAGGAGGAAAACATGCAGCACAGTTCGCTTGGGGTCAGGACTCGAACCAGAGACAGCTGTGTTGAAGACTGAAACCTCTGTATACACACCACGCTCCACACCCTTCTTTTTGTGGTTTGAACAGTTATGGTCGCAGTCTTTTGCAGATAAACATGACTAACTTTTCCTTCTCCCTCATAACTGATAAGAGAAATACACAAAACTTGTTCTAAAAAGAGCATGAATTTGAATTTGTCTTCTTTCATGTTAGTATTTCATCAATGTGGATAATTCATTCAACTTATAATAATAAAACTTCATTTTTTTCTTCTAAACAGCAGGGACACCATGAAACTGTTTACAGGTTTTTATGGAAAACACCTTAATCTCTTTAAAAAGAAAAACGAGAGAAAAGACGTCCCTCCCACTTATGTTAATTCAGAGGCTGGTTATGAGCTAACAAGCATAAACACATAACATGTTGCCCTTTCACAGTTGCAGTTGTATGTGCGGTGCACATAACACGTTAGTGAACATTTTTTCTTTCTTTTACAGGAAACCAGCCATTTTTTGCATCTTAAATTAAGATAGGAAACATTTCAAACAAAGTAAATAAAAGTCGCTGCCTTTTTAACTTAACTCATAGTCTGACCTCTTCTGCAGAAGAGGAAAATTAGAGAGAAATAGGACCATGCTCCACAAAATCCTTCTGTTGTTGCCACCTTTACTGATCTTGTGAACATGAACCAAAACTACTTCTTTTATTATAATTGTGCTGGTGGTTAACATTACATTTGAGAGCATTACTGCTGCGACCTTCGGAACTACTTGTTCCAGAGGTGCCCTCCGCGGGTCAATTAAGTCCTAAAAGGAAAAACAAATTATTTGGCTGGGGTGGCCGCAGGGGTGGCCAAAGATTGGCTTATGGTGGCCATGGCTACCCCTTTCCACACCTTGGCTCCGCCCTTGATCAGCAGTACCAGTTGAGTAGTAGTAGTAGTATTTTTCTACTGTCCTTATTTATCATCCAACTCTGTTCGTGTTTTTTCTTTACTCTGATATTTATTTATTTTTCATTTTGACCTTTGTCAATTTCCAAAGAAGCTAATTTTCTTTTTATCCATCTTACTCTTTTCCAGGAGTAATAAAATGTAAGAAAGAGCGAGGCTCCGCTGAGACATGCGCTCAGTGCTCATTTCCTCAACTTCTGAACGGAACCCAGCTGCTGGAGTTGACTACAGGGAAGCTCGTCTGTGAACGGCCAGTTCTTCGCTCCCCCCTCAAACAATGGGACAATCCGCTTTGGGCAGAGTCTGAAGCCGAGCCTGACCTCCCATACACCCGGGACTTAGAAAAACCTTTGGGTCAACTGACCATCGTTCTCTCAGACAGTCATGGAAACCGTGCTTTTGTGTCATGTGATGTACGCCATCCGGGCGATAGCTCATCCATGACTTGGACTTTAAATCCACAGTCACCCATAGAGCTATCTGTAAATGTATCACTGGTGACCATCCTGGAGTGCGAGATTGATCGAGAAACATTGCAAAATTTATGGCAACTGGTTGCCTATTATTATGAAAGCCCAGCAATTTTGGAGAGAGGTCAACAGAGAGTTAATACAAGCAGAGTTACGTATCAGTATTCTCAGGCTGTCAATGAGAACTCGCCCTATTTCACAGAATTGAAAGGATATTTAGAAGCAGAACCAGCATGGCTGCTTCAACCTAGAGTCACACTGAAGCTGAACAGGCTGCAGACAACAACGAGGAAGCTTGTCATGGATTTCACCACTTTAATCACAAAAAACATCAACAGCCATGGGAGGCAAGAGGATGACAATGACGTTACTTCTTCATGGGCATTAATCCATAGAAGGACAACTGGGAGAGTTCAAGCTGCTCTTGAGGGTTCGAAGGTTAATTTAGAGTGCAGTGTTGTTACCTCTGACCCTGAGGCAAAAGTAGAATGGATGCTTCCTGATTTATCCATTGCAGAGGAAGCGACGGATAAGGTAGAAATATCTGAAAGAGGCCAATTTGTAATTTTAAATGCCACGCTCTCTGACTCAGGCCTGTACCACTGTGTAGTCCGAAGCAAACCTGGTGTGGATTTGATGCCACTTAGACTTACAGTCAAAGAGCGATCACTAGGTCCAACAGCTTTTAATGGTCAGAAAATTATAATTGAGAAGGGGAACTCTCTCTCTCTTCCTTGTGAGGTGACCTCAGCTCAGCCCAGTCAAACCTTGTGGTACCTGCCCATAAACCAAGCTCTCCTGCCGACGCAACAGACGAGAAGGGCAGAAGTAATGGAAAATGGGACTTTGGTGGTTAGGAAGATGACACAGGAGGATGCAGGGGAATATAGCTGCTTGGCCTCCAATTTGTATGGAGTTGACATGCTCTCTCACATGGTAGAAGTCACAGAGGAAATGGCTTCAGAGAAGACCAAAGTACAGACTGACAGAGAACCCCTTATCTTGCCACTCGGTGTGGATGAAGGGGAGGGTTCAGGGGGTAATTACCAAGAAATTATTCGGCCTTTTGCCACACAGCTCCCAGAGAAGGCTGGACGACAGCACAAGAGGCCTGATGGGTTGTTTAAGAGAACTCGTATGAAAAATCTAAAGAGAAAGCCCAATAAATCTGTTAAGGAATTAGATCCAAATCGCTGGGAAGAGATATTGGCTAAAACTAAAGCTAAACCAAGTGTTCCTCTGCCTACTGAGCAGTCACTTGAAGAACCCAGTACAGTAACCATCCAAGCTAGCACAGACAAACCCACAACTACAAGCCTGAGTACAACTGCAGAGACTTTATTCTTCTTTACTACCCCTCCTTATACTAAAATCCATTCAAGATATGAGAAAATGGAGGATAGCTACAAAGTTTCTGAAATACAGCCAAATCAGCTGCTGGTTTTACACCCTACTATCCTTGGAAGTACAGTATCATCTGTACAGCAGATCTCAGAAACAGTAGAAAGTATTACACCTCCATCCAATCCCCTTGTCCAACAACCAGAAAGCAAACATACTGGCAAGGGAAGAATAAACATTGTTCCTGGTTGGTCTAACAGGAGAAGACCATTTCAAAGACATAGAAAACCCCAGATGAGAAGACTCCATCCACACAAAAACCCCTTCTACCAAACATCTAACAAGCCTCAAAGAACTGTTCCTCAAAAGACAATCACCACACCAGCAACAACAACCACCACAACCACTACTACAACTACAACTACTACTACCCCAGCCACTACTACAACAACCACCCCTGTTGAACCTACAGCAGCATACAATGAACCCCTACTTGCTGAGTATGAGATAGAAGAAGACAATGACAAATACTATGAGGAATACGATTACAAGAGTGGTGAAAGCTTTGATGCTACGGAAGATGCAATCAGCAATATCTCTCCTAACACCCATCTTCATAGTAGCATTACCCCCTCGCCACTGGACAGAGTAAGAAATCCTCAGCTGACTCAGCAAGAATTACCTAATCCAAAGACCATTCCAACTTCATGGTTGGAGACTCAAATTTTATGGACAGCTGAAGATCTTGTAAACCTTGAGAAAAGCCAGATAGAGGAAGTAGGGGTGACAGAACGAACCAAAGACACTGTCAATCACATTAAAAACAATGATAAAAGCCTTGCAAGGGTGAATGAGAATACGAATATGAACGCAATGGAGGAACAAGAAAATTTTACAAAGGCAAACGTGAGACACAAGGATAAATCGAAAATGGAGTTAGTTACTCAGAGCTACAATTCACAAGATAAATTTCAGTTAACATCCCATAGCAGACAAAGAATTTACAGTCGACCTTCACCTGATCAAAACCTACCTGCTCATCCCAAGACAGCAAAACCAACTAAAAAGCCTGAAAACCACCATCTCCAAGTTATGGAACCCCTTCACCCTTGGCTCCACCAGAACAATCAGGATAGAGTACAAACTACCAGTTCCAGAAATCCAGGAAGCCATGGTCAAGTAAATCCCAGCAGGCATTCCCAGCCTCTAAAAGTCTCTCCAACCTCCCGCTGGTCAGCACACCATCATCCTCATCAAAACTACCCCATATACCCTTCCTGGACAGGTCAAAGGCCATTTTCTCACCCAACGCAAGGTAAATACAGCTTACACTAAGATCTAAAAAAAAAACATGAGTATTTTTTGTTTGACTCAAAATTATTAGCTTTGAGTTATGAGTGGATAGGTCACTCAAAGTTACAACCCATTGTCTCTTTACAGGGCTCAAACCCACCCATCGACCGTGGCCTTTCCTTCACCCATGGGGTCACAGCTCATTCGTCACCAACCGACCAGAGATAACAGCTGACACTGTAAAACCCACTCCCACTGTCTCAGGAAGAGACAATTCCAAATTTCTACCACCCAATATCTATTATCATAATCAGCAAAATCACCACACTGATAGCAGAACCCAAACAAGAGATCATCTCTTTCTATCGAGGCTCAGAAACCGATACAGACAGGTAAAATGAGGGCTGTATTTGGGCATTTTATCTGACAGTGTAAAATAATTTTAGATGGAAAATGTTAGGTGCAACGCAAAGTATTTGTATTTCATTAACCAAGAGTTTTGCTTACATTTAATTTTATATTAAATAGAACTACAAACATCCAGTGACTCTTTCTAGAAAGTAACTGGTTGCAGCCATTGTTCAACTTGGCTAAGTACACAAGCATTTTGTGAGAAATATTGACCGACGTCCTGTTGTCGTGGCTAAGAATAAACTAAGAAAGAAAAATTTGAAAACTTCATACCTAATTTTTTAATAAGGCAGAAGTGTGAGACCCTTTTGATATTTAGCATCTACAGTGATTTTCACATTGCTTTTTTCAAAAAACTGACTCTTGTTTATTTCATTATATTGTTATATATAATATATAATATATTATATATATATAATATATATATATATACTATATATATATATATAATATATATATATACATACCTCTGTAAATGCTTAAAGACAGATTAGAATGCATAACTCTGGTTTTGATTTTTTTCAGGCCCAGCTTGATCGGATCGCTCAGCTCGGAAGGATAGCCACACCCAAACCTCGGACCATAAACAATCCGCCACCTCCAATCACACCTAAAAAAGACTCTCTGTCCCCTTATAGACCTTTAACGCTGAAACCATCAGCACCCACTGCTTTATACATTTACTCCTTGGAGCACGTGAACCCTGCTAAACCTTCATCATCATCATTCTTTGTTTTTCCCTCAACCCCTTCCTCAAGCCTAACAACCTCTTCTGCTCTGTATGGAGGTAGGTGGCCTGTTGGCTTATGAAGGAAAGTAGTACATAAAAACAAACAACATAAAATGTGTTAAATCAAACATGGATTTCTAAATATATTTTGAAGCATTTATTGTTTTGCTATGTCAAACTTCAGGAAGAATCATCTCCCAGAGTCCCACATCTGCACCTCCTTTCCCATGGCTGTTTGGAGTTAATGGGATGAAACCCCGTATAACCACAAGTACAACAGCAAGTGTGTCAGTGCTGGCAGAGGATGATGTGCTGCTGCCATGCAAAGCAGCCGGAAACCCTGAACCCAACATCGCTTGGACCAAAGTCTCGACAGGTAAAATGTAAAACAAAGTCAAGACAATATTGGTGAATTCTTGAGGGATGCCACCATATTTTATCTTGCTTTGTTATCTGTTCTACCACCAGGTGCCACTATCCCGGCCAACACCAAATATGGCTCCCGTTTTGAAGTCCTTAGAAATGGAACTTTTCTCATTAAAAACGTACAGCTTCAGGATCGAGGACAGTATCTCTGCACAGCCCACAACCGGTTTGGGTCAGATCGTACAGTAATCACCCTAGCTGTCCAGACGGAGGCCCCGCGCATCAAGCTCCCCAAGACCGCAGAAATATCAATCTACTTAGGAAAAACTGTGACATTAGACTGCGTCGCTTCTGGAAAACCACCTGCCCAGATTTCCTGGATTCTCCCAGACAGGACGTTTGTCCGAGAAGCCGGAACCATTCGCACCATCCTTTCTCCGATGTCTTTGCTTCAGAATGGGACCCTCAGAATTCACTCAGCCAATTTCTCTGGCAAAGGAGATTACAAATGTATTGCAAGCAATGCGGCTGGTGCTGATACAGTCACTTATCAACTCCATGTGTCAGCTTTGCCTCCTAGTATAAGTGAAGCAGTACAGGATACAGTAATCGTTCAGCCAGGTGAGACATGACAAACTCATCTATTACAATTACATCCTGTTTAGAGTTTGTCTTTTTGTGGCTTACAGTAGTCTGTTTACCCAGACAGGAGTGTGTATGTTCACTGCTCTGCAAAGGGCGAACCAGCGCCTGATCTTAAATGGATGCTTCCAGCAGGTGTCCGTGTCAAAGCATCACAGTTTCTGGGACGAAGGCTATTCGTCTTCCCAAACGGGACGCTGTTTGTAAAGAATATTGTGCCATCTGATGGTGGGAGGTATGACCTGTATTTCAACGTAATTTTATTGAATGAAATTAATATCCGATTCACTTTAAAAATGTCACCAGCAGTACTTTGGATTTTTATTCAAATAATTATGTCCTGCCTATAGGTGGTGGTGATGTTAATATCAATTTGCACATCAAAATAGACATGAAGAACATTACGAACTTATATGTTGATATTTCTTCTTAGACACTGACCTTATTGACCTGATTAAAAATCGAGGATAAGAAAGTCGGGTCAAATTGAGATGGAATTTTTTCAGGCACCGCAAAAATTTATAGCATAAAAGAAGAAGATGTTTTCATAGTATGGTTGCAAAGACCAGCCCATCTTTCACAAGTCAACCACTCAAGGTGTCCGCGAACTGCGACAAACAGTGTTTATATAAGTAAAGCTAACAACTAGCTAGCCATCTTGTAACAGAAGACTTGTAGCTTGCACTGCCTCCTGCCACTTTATTCCTGATCAGGAACTTGGCTCTTTGACTGCCTCTTTTCGCAGCTCAGAGGCATTTAACGAGTTGATCAACTTCACCTCCTCCATTCCCGTCAGTTGTAACATAACAGACACAAAGGCTTGTAGAACACATTTAAATTCTGACTGAAAAATATGAAAGCGGAAAAATCCCTAATCAAAAATCACTCATCTTCATAGTTTTTAGTCCTGAAAGCACTAGTGGCCATGCACCAGGTAGGCTTTCTCAGGTCTACTAAGATACTGTACATCAATACACATTTTCTAACATTACTGTTTTTTTTATCATCACAAATAAGGGCTTTTTGTTATATTAGTATTTTGTGTGTGAACCAGAACAACTAGATATTTAGAGTTATTATTGGATATAGAATTGCACAATATATTAAATCACAATCACCACTGCAATATCAGCCTATGCAATGTCACAATCAAAAAGGCCTGCAGATATGATATTTAGTAAGATATTACATTTTAAGTGCCATGCATTCACGTCCTGCACATCCATAACATATTTGACCAGATGAATAGATTCCAACTTCCCTTAATGCCAACAACGCTTTAATTCATAGGGAATGGTGGGAACAGTATGTAATGGTTAAAAAACAATAGGGTCCCTAAAAGGAGTGCTAATTGTAATCAATATCATTATCACACATTTCAGCAGTGGTATTGGTTTTAAATGTTTTCCTGAAATCGTGCAGCCGTAATTGGATGGAATGACGTGAAATTTACAGGAATATTTCCAATAGGTGTCTTTTACATAATGTCTATAAAGTGACGACATAATCATTTAAATGTTGTCCTATCAGCTGTTTAAATTTGTCTCTGTTTTTTCTTTTCCTTTAAATGACATGTTGATCTTAGAAAGTTTCTCAAATGTGGCAAATGTAGTCAACTCTATAACAGAGAAACAGAAAACTCAAAATCCCAGAACAAGATTCCTCTGGGAACTGACATCTGCTATTCTACTTAAAATATCTGTCATTTACAGCGTTCATAACTAATGTTAGAACTTGACAAGATTATCTTAGAATTATGTCAGTGCCACAAATAAAGCACATACTTAACATTGCACAGTTACATTCAAGTAAATTGGAGCCTCTTTGATAAAGGTACCAAGCCTGTAAACCTTGTCATGTTTTATAAAAAAATGCAGTCAAAGTGTTGGTAGAAATTTGATAAAGTCCCCAAACTGCCATCTTCCTGCACAGGTACGAGTGTTTGGCCACAAACGCAGTGGGTATCGCCAAGCGAACAGTCCTGCTGGAGGTGAGAGAAGATTCCTCATCTGTATTTCGTCAAGGCCCTCCTCGTCTTCCTATTCCGCCAACCCAGAGCCATGGTTCTCCATCCCATCAACATGTTGTGTCAGCTTTGTATGGTTCTGCTGTCTACCTCCATTGTCCAGAGTCCACTGATTCCTCAAGAGGGACTTTCTGGCTGCTGCCCTCCAAGATCATCCTGGAGCATCAGTACAGGCAACTGAAATACCCTTTGACTTTGTGAACAACCACAACATTAATAAAATAATTCATACACGAAAAGGTTTATGGAGCCATTCAACTGCATTATTGTAAGCCATATTTTTTTGCCTTCAGCCCAGAGAGACCAATTAAGGTTTTTCGCAATGGGACCCTGAGGATACTTCAGCTAACAGAGCTGGATGGTGGAAACTATCAGTGCATCTTTCAGCGGCCAAATGGGGAAGTCATGGAGCTCTTCCAGGTATGAACAGAAAACATAATAGCTTGAGGTTCAGCTTGTATCTTTCCACTGGGTCTCTTTTTCTATCATTTGTCTCAATTAACTTTTTTCCATAAGCAATCTTTATCTGTATGAAGAATGCCAGCTAAATTGTACATTTCCTTCAAAAGTTAATAGAATAAAATTGAAATATATTTTATTACCACAAAGTGGGGAAATTCAGGTATATCAGCAGCAAAGTAAAGGCAAATGAAAGCATGCAGATACACAAAAAAGTAAAATAAAAATATTTATGAAAAGCAAAAAAATGAATAACAGTATAGTAAGGGAAACATTTACAACCAAAGAGAAATACTGTACAGTTATTTAAAAAAGCACTCTCAGATTAAAAGAAATGTGTCACTGAATAGGGTGATTGTACAAATGTACAAAATGTGCATGTTTGCTTGACCATAAAAAACAACAGACTATTTACAATAAATGGAAAACCTGTGAAAATTGTTGATGTTTGTGGTGGTAATAAAGTCTAACAGCTGCTGGAAGGAAGGATCTGAGATAACACTCTTTTGTGCACCTAGGATGCAGCAGTCTGTCACAACAGGCGCTCTCTAGTTCTGCAACAGCTTCATGCAGGGGGCGGGACACATTGTCCAATGGTGATGTTTATGTTTGTCAGAGTCCTTCTGTCTTCAACCACCTACACTTGGTTTAGGGGGCATCCAAGGACATTGCTGGCCTTCCTGATGAGCTTATCTAACAGCTTCCTCACAGCTGTAGATAAGCTGCTGCTCATCATACTACACCACAGAAGATGGCTAATGCCACCACAGGGTGAAAAAAGGTTTTCAGGAGCAACCCCTTCACTCAAGAAGACCGCAGTTTCCTTAGCGGGTAAAGTCTGCTCTGACCCTTCCTGTAAAGAGCATCAATGTTGTGACTCCGGACCAGTTTCTTGTTTTGGTGAACACCCAGGTACTCATAAGAGTCCACTATCTCAGTATTTGTTCTTTGATGTTTTCCAGTGTTAGTGTGGTAGGTTTGTTCCTGTGGAAATCCATCACTAGCTCCTTGTTTTTTCCTGCGTTGATCAGAAAATGCTGGGACAGTGACACCAGTCTACAAAGTCCTTTGTCCACTGATGTCCTCACCTGTTGTGAGGCCGACTATGGCAAAGTCACCTGAGAACTTATGAGGATTACAGCCAGGGTAGTTAACTGAGAAGTCTACACTTTTCTTCCCACCCAAAGCACTCTTGTTCCTGAAACAGTTTGGTTTGCATGCCTTCATACGTTGGTGTTTTGTTGACCACTGATTCCCATTTCCACCAGTTTTGTGAACCAAGCATGAGCCATCAACAGTGGGCGTTACACAGCATGGCTGGCAGGGGTGGGGGAGGGGGTTGGGGGGTTTGTTGAGCTGCGTGCAGTGTTCCTGTAAAGGCAAAATGAGAGCATTACTTAAACTACAGTTAATACGGAAAAGGAGATGGCAACTCCGTGCAAGAACAATGTATGTACAATGTTTTCATTTGCATATGTTCAGCATTCCTGAGTGTAACAGAAACAAGTAGTTAAACACTGCATGTTTCGTGTGTTTTTACAAACATAAATAATGTTTATAAGGTGCGTTCTCCGTCTTCACCGCTGTACTTGCTGCTTCTATTGTATGCGGCTTCGACCTGCCTACGGGTGACGTTTCGGTTTGCGCAGAATAACCAAGTATTCTTCCGTGCCTGAGTTGAACCGGAGTTCGCACTTTGGAACCTCTTTTGGTGGAAACCGGTTCAAAATCATTTTCGGAAACTGTAAAGGGCTTACCGCATTGGGGGAAAAGGAGTAAGTGTAGAAGGTGATCAGGACTGGTGCCAGCCAAGTTCCCTGTGGGGCCCCCATCCTGTAGACCAGGACACGGCCCCTGTCCTCACATACTGTGTGCATACCTACTAAATCTTGTGGTTAGAAAATGACAAGTAAAAGTTTGCTTTAATTGGTTTTTGTCTAAAACATTCAATACATATTTACCTTAACAGGTAGACGTTTTGATGACTCCCCCTCGAATAGAACATGTAAAGTCTGCACAGACCAGAGTGACTTTTGGAGAGAATTTCCAGGTAACTGCTCAAAGATTTAATATTTTCAATCAGTTGTCAGTGGCATAATTTCAATTGTGCCTCTATAATTTTCATTATAAATTTAACAACAGATAATCCATGAGACATTGGTTGAGCCCAGGTTGTTGAGTCATACTCAATATCATACAGCTGGCTTTCTGTTTCTTTTCATCAAGTAAATGGGTTTACCTTATCACAACATCAGAATCACTATTTGTTCTTCTTTTACTCTCATTAATCAAGGTGGACTGTGTTGCAACTGGCCTACCTAACCCAGAGGTTTCCTGGAGTCTTCCAGATGGAACTTTAGTTAACAATGCCCTTCAATCTGATGACAGCGGCCTTCGCAATCGACGTTATGTGATGTATGGGAATGGAACTTTACTTCTTCAGCAGATGGGCAAAAAAGATGAAGGCAACTACACTTGCCATGCTACAAACAAACTGGGCAAAGATGAAAGACAACTCATTGTCAAAGTGGGACCAAATGGTCCACAGATTGGATTAAAATCGCAATCACTTGTGAAAGTGAAACTGGGAGAATCAGCTAAACTTAGCTGTCAGGCAACAGGGGATCCTAAACCAAGAATCACATGGATCTCACCACAAACGGATGTAATACCACTATTGTCAGAAAAATACAGAGTTACAGATGATGGAACATTAATTTTGAAGAAAGTGACACTGGCCGATGAAGGGAAGTATGCCTGTGTGGCACAGAGTTCTGCTGGTGATGATATTAAAAACATGATAGTTGAAGCTGTACTCCAGGAACCTTTCATCAACAGTAAGAAAGGGAAGACTACTACAAAGCTGTTGGCTGTTTCCTACCAAACAGCACTTCTGGATTGCAGAGTGGAGGGAAAACCTGAGCCAAAGGTCTGGTGGCTTACTCCCTATGGCCACTTACTAACAACACCTTACCTTGGTGGTCGTTTCCAAGTCCACCAAAATGGAAGCCTAGAACTGAGAGGGGTAAGGAAGACGGATGCAGGCAGGTACAAGTGTTTTGCTCAGAATTACCTAGGTGAAGCCTCCCTTTCAGTTGAATTAGAAGTGGCGTCACTTGCTGAGAAACCCAGCTTTGCTAGTCCTAACATTGAGATCTTACCAATTAAGCAAGATGGTGGTGAACTGATCCTGGAGTGCCCTGCTCGTGGCACTCCAATCCCAGAGATTTCTTGGGTGCTACCTAATGGGACAATGTTATCATCTGGAAGGAGACTTCAGCGCTTTACCCACCATTTTGGAAATGGGACTCTACGGATCTCTCAGCCAATGCCAACTGATAAAGGAATTTACAGATGCCTTGCGAGAAATGTTGCAGGACAAGCTGAGAAACGTTATTCCCTGGAGGCTGGCTGGAAACCTGTGATCAGAGGAACCACAGGTATGCTGTTGCTTCTCTATAAATTACTAATATTTATAATTTTAATTTAATTGGTAATCACTATAATGGTCCCAATTTGCTATCATGTCCAAAAGAAAGACACATTAGCCCCAAAATAAAGGTAGTGCACTTAAGATAAAGTGTTTGGCTTATCTGATATTCCCGTAGGTTAATTGCATCCATTGAGATGTTTATCTCACTGTAGAGCACAGGTCTCCACGTTTTGCACCTTTTAGATGGTTCCCTGTTTCAACACATCTGAATAAAATGAATGGCTCCTTACCAGGCTTTTGCTTTGATGACATCCTGAGCAGGCAATTTAGCAATTTGATTCAATTGTGTTGGAGCAGGGATGTTTCAAAAAGTTGCAGGACAGTAGCTCTCGAGGACTGGAGCTGGAAACCCCTCCATTAGAGTGTGCTTTGTATCAGCTCCAGATTTCAGTTAAATAGGATTAATACCACTTAAGGATTTAGAGTCATAACAGCACTAGAAAATTATGCTAAAAATTTGTTATACCAGGGTTAAGGCAACTATATAGGACAAACCTAGTTGCCTTAATCTAGTTTTGTTTGTTGTCTTTGTCAATTTCTATTCCAAATCTCATACAATTTTATTTAATCAGGTGGAATGAAGATCACTTATGGCCTCAGTCTGAACCTACCTTGCACTGTTGATAGCTGGCCACAGGCAGTGATTACATGGACCCTACCCAATGGTGTGGTTTTGGACAAACCTCAGACCATTGGCCGAATGTCTTTCCTCACCAATGGAACCCTACATGTCAGGCAGATTGCCCCTTTTGATAAGGGAACATATATTTGCAGAGCCTCAAACTCTTTTGGATCATCAACACTATCTTACCCCGTTATCGTGATGGTTTTCCCTCCCCGGATCACAAGCACAATGGCCTCCATCACAAGAGTCATTCGAGGAACCCTGGTGATGCTACGGTGTGTTGCGACAGGTATTCCAAAGCCAGATATTTCATGGACATTACCTGGGCGCACCACACTCTTACCTCACAACCGGTATACAGTGCAGGGAGGAATTCATATGACAGACGGGGGTAGTCTGGTCATACAAAATCCTGTGCTGACAAACTCTGGAATTTACAAATGCAATGCTAAAAATGCTCTTGGAACAGATTTCAAATCAACATACCTGCAAGTCATTTGAGGGAGAAAGATAATCTCATAGCATACCATGAATGTGTGAGACTGACTAACCATGATAAAGATGCTCTGCTGGCAGATGTAAAACAGCTTGACCTGTAGCTTAAAGCCTGAGATACCATCAATAACATGTTAACTGTTAGAAACTGCAGTTACAAACTGTTAGTTTGTAACTGCAGTATTTGTTTTACATTTCAAGTATTGTTCAGCTCTACAGATTTACACTGAAATATACATTCATGAAGAATCCTTTTCCATAGGAAGCTTTGACTTCTTGGCCTTCCACCCTTATAGACATTTTAAACTTCCATGGTATTGTTGTTGATTTTCTGCAATTTAATGTTATGTTTAAGGAGCTTAATATAGATGTGTGTAATCTGGTGCTTATTTCTAGAAAATGTTATCTCTGTTGTGGCAGAAATATAATTTACAGTATTTTCAGCTGTTTCTATATTCATGTCCCAAAATCTTTAAGGGTATTTTTCATACAAGATAAAATTGCTCTCAAACCCTGCTCTACATTCTACATCACAAAATGCACTGTAAGTTTAATTATCACATCTATTCTCTCAGAATGCTGGCATCATAGGAACATTGTGACATCTTTATTGAGGACAAGAAAATGTGTGCATAATTTATGAGTTAAAAAAATAAACAAGTGTGTGATGTTTTTATCAATTGCCCCAGTTTTCACTTTTGAATGTTAGCACGGCTTTATGAAATATTTAATTATGTTTTTCATTCAGAAAATTCAATTCCTTCTTTACCACAAACACGTTCCAACTAGCAGTTGTCATGTGATGTGGAACACAATGCCTTATTCACTTCCACACATAGAGGTATTAAGGACTTATTAGACAAAAAAAACTAAACTAAGCAACTAAGCGACTTCAGGTTCCAATATTATATCGCGCAATGACGTGTAATTGCGAAAAAATGTGTCAGCTGTTAAATACTTCGAATTATACTTACATACCCAGCATAGACTACCTACATAACAAAACCTTCACATGTTGTTAACAGGAGTAATTGGTGAAAAGACATTATCTACTTCCTTTGGCTGCTCCCTTTAGGGATCGACACAGTGGATCCTCTACCAACATCTAACTCATCTTAATATTCTTCTCTGTTACACTAACTGTCTTCATATGCCCCTTCACCACAATCATGGACCTTCACTGTGGTATTCCTCATTGTTTCTCCAACATATCTACCATTTGCACATGGCCAAACCTTTACCATCTTGCTTCTCTAACTTTGTCTCCAAACGACTAACCCTCAACTCTCCCTCAGATACATTAATTTCTAATCCAGTCCATTTAGGTTAATCCTAATGTAAATCTTTATATCTTAACCTCTGCCCTCTATAGCCCCTTCTCTTTTCTTTTTCTTTCTCCAAACCCTTCATCATAGTAGGTCTCGCTTAAAACTTGCAAACCTTCCCTTTAACTTTTAAAGTCATCCTTCTGTCACAGATTCTCCCTGACACTCATCTCTATCCCTTCACCCTTCCTGCATACTGGTCCTCCACTCCTTTGCTACCTGCTTGTTTCTTTGGATGAATGATCCCAAGGTAGTTAAACATGCCCACCATCAATACCTCTTCTCATTGCAGCTTCATTGTTCTGCCTGTTCACATAGGTGGTTCAACTGTTTTTCATTCCTCTTCTCTCCAGAGCATACCTCCACCTTAACATTTTTTTTTCTACCTGCTTCATACTGTTACAACAAATCACAACGTCAACTGATTATCTGCTTGCTTTATTAAGCAAATTTGGGCTTCTGATTGACACTGGGAGTAAACTTGCATGGTGCCTGCCTTGTTGTTAGGTTACAGGTACTCTATGAGAAATGCAAAAATGTCATACACGTACAGCAAATTATGTAACATAAATGTTTTTAAAAGAACTGAACTTTGACTCATACCTAGAGCTAAGAGTTATGTAAACCTGGATTGGACTGTTTCAGCAGCTGCTGAAGAGTAGCTTATGTAATTATGTTTTGCACATTCAAACCATATGAGACTTTGACACATGCATTAGCATAAAAGAACTGCTTTATTTTCATTTTAAAACAGCCACATAAATCTGACGTGCTTTACACTGCTGGCTGTAATGGTATACTGAACGACACATACACACATACTTAGGACCCAGGGCTGCCCCCAGTGCCTGTTTGAGCTGATTTTGATCATATTTCCCCCTTCTGCTAGGAAACTACAGTTATCAAGGTGCATTTAAACACACAGTTTAAGATGAATACTAAAGAACGTAGCCCTTATTCAAGGGTGGGTGGTCACATGCCCCAACGTCCATGCAGAATCAAGAAATCAGTTAATTAGAGCCTGTCTGACAACATGAAGCAAGCTAAAATATGTCAAATATCAATCACTAAAGAAATGTAAGATTAGATGAAAGCGTAATTGCTGTTCTGTATGAATGAGACAAATAAAACTCAGCAGCAGTCATTTGAACAGAAGATGTTACTTCCTCTCTTTGGTTCCCCAGATAGTTTGGTTCAATTCCCACTGTAAGCAAACTGCACCCAGGTTCACTGAGACCCATGCCTGCAGGCAGTCCAGAGTTGCCTGCCCAAATGAAGTGGACTAAGACATAACCTCTCCTCTGTCTGAAGCAGAATAAACAGTCTCATTGTTTGCAAATTAGAAAATTTAAAATCAATTTTCAAAATTGTGTTGTAAGTGTGACAAAAATAGTCCGGAAAGGTGCAAATGCTTTTTCACATCACTGTACGTGCTGATGGAACAGAAAATTAGTGCTGAGAGGTTTACAATAAGATTTGTGAAAATATTACATCATCTGTGAAAATAGAACTTCAGGGATTTGTTTGATTTATGTCACAAGATATCTACATAATATCCAAATGATTTCTGTATTTCACTGCTGGTTTGTGTTCTTCAGGACGTGAATGTCCCACTGAGCATCTTTCCAAGACAAACAGGCCTTTTACAGAGGATGAAGGGGGGCTTTGTCAGATGGAAGCCTTGGGATTGTTTAACGCTGCCAGTGTGTGTTTGCTGTGTGTCTGTATGAGAAAGCGATTATGTGGGTGTCTCAGATAGCGTTCACTTCTTCGAGGAAGAGATTGAGTGGCACGCCTGTGTTTGTGTTTGTGAAAAGAAGAAACACTGTGCAAAATCAGGACAAGTGTTTTGTCATTCTGTCCATATTTCAGTCTGATATCGACAGACAGAGAGTGTGTGTCTATGTTTCAACAAAGGTGGGTGTGTGTCTAGTAGGCGATGCTACTGCTGGGCTGAGTTAAAATGAAAGCAGAGCATCTCAAACACTCTGCAGCTGCTTGTGAAGCACCATTTAAAAAGGTAAGTCAGACTTTTCCTTCTTTGTTTTTAGCTAACCCCAAGAACAGTGGTTGCTTGTGAAATTGCTCAAAATGTTTTTGAATAAAGAATGAACCTTATAGGTTTGTTAATCAGTTTGATTCTAAATACATTTTACTCCAACAGTAAAGACAGCAGTCATGTCCCTATCAGGAGTTTTGTGCCCCCAATACCAGTCAGTTATTTAGGCACAGGGATTTGCCAGTACAGATGCCTCAATATAATCAGTGATACATTTTAGTAAAATAAGCCAGCCGAAGAGCCTTGATTTGTCACGTCAGAGAACAGGTCTTCTCTAGAAGGCTTTTATGCAGCTCCTTGTCCATGGAAACCCATTCCATGAAGCTTTCTACAAACTGTTCTAGAGTTAATCTGAGAGTCACATGACATTTGGAGCCTCAGCATCCACAGACCCTGCTCTTTGATATATGTGGCCTAACACTTTGTGACTGAGTTGCAGTTGTTCCCAGTCTTTTAAAATTTACTATAATTTACTATAAAATCACAGTTGACTGTGTAATATTTCACAACTGGACTTATTGCACAGGGGACATTTTGTCATGGTACCACATTAGATTAAACCAAGCTTACCGAAAAATCTTTTCTCCTGCTTCATAGACTAAGTGCTTTCCTTTAAACATCATAAATTTTAACTTCTGGTATTTCAGCTGCCCTCTTACACCTCTACCAGGATGCTGGGGATATCCTTGCTGCAGACGTCTAAACCATGTAATCTGAGCAAAGTATGCTGATAAGTTGACGTGACAGATGAACAGAAAGGCAGAACAGCCTGCCTTTCAGCATCAATGTCATTCAGATAAAAAACAACTATACTGTTTGCAAAAAGTCAGATTTATTAGATCAGGAAAATAATGTGCATGACCTATAATACAGCTTTGCAGGCTGTGAACGCTAACTTATGTTTCTTTTTAGCTGCTACACAAACTTTCCACACACAGCCACATGACTTGCAAGGGGTATGGCAGTGTAAAATCATAAACTCTAAAGCAACAACAGGTACTGGGACTTTCATCATCAATCATCTCTGATTACCTTTGATTTTAAAAAGCCTTGATTGGGACAAGGAGCTGGTGTGTGGGATCAGACCAGGAAATCCTTTTTAAAACAATGCCACAGTGATATTAAGCAGAAGGGCCCAATAAGGAAAACTGTTCTACTTATTAGCAATGATTAAATCTTAACTGTAATTTCAAAAAAAATAAACAATGTAAAATGTCCACTTTATAGAATGAACCATTGCTTGTTCACCTGCTAATCTAGCACACCCTTTCAGTTACTAGATCTATTGACCCTGGGGGGATGTAGTCCATTTTATTTTATTCCTACTCAGCACAAAATCCCTTAGCTCTCATAACCTAGTTACAACAAAGTTAATATAAAAATATTAATATGAAAATATTATCATAGTATTGATTTAATATGGCATCTTCACATTATGTTAATGAGTACTGGATTCTGGGAACGCTACAATCCTCAGCATCATGACCGTGTTATTTCATGGAATGTGACAAGTTTAACTGCCTGATCAAATCATGAGACTAGACGGTGTGGGAAACTTCTGAGTTATAGCTGCAGCGATATTGTAGTTTAAAAACAAATCTATTTAGAAATAATTTGATTTATGTTTCTGTGTGGTATTCAGCATGTGATTAACTTTGAAAGTCTGATCCAGAGCAAATAGATTAAATAATATGGAGTTTAATAGAGAAGATCAGTAAAATCCCACTGAATTTCTATCTTTCTTAAAGTCAAACCATGAACTGTTTAGAGCTATAGGACATTGAGGTTTTACACAGGAATGTCATAAAAACTATTTTGTGATGCAACCTTGAATGGAGCACTATTTTGTGTTTTACAGTCTAATATGGTTATATATGATTTAATGTATTCTTTCAACTTCAACTTCACAATAACAGCATATTAAATATTTACAATAAAGGGATTCGACAGTACTTTAAATTCCAATTAAATTAAAGTACTGTTCTGGTGAGACGTAAACTCATCTTGGACATGAACATCTGTTCTTTTTCCATGGGTAAAGGATTAACCACTTAACCGCATTAGGTTAAACTTCTACATACAGGGCTAAATATATCCATACATCACCACTAATATTTGATTACATACCCTTTCACCTCATCAACATGGTTTTTGATGTCATCAGCAAGCTTTTGCCATAGTTATTGTTGAATGCTTGACCACTGTTCTTGGTTGATATGACAGAGGTAATTAAAATAGTTTGTTGTTTATTAGTTTCTATGTAAATTGTTTTTTTTTTCACAAAGATCTGGCTTTTATTCAAACTTTAAGGCATATTTTCAGCAGAGATAAGGTTGACACACTGAGTTTAATGTCTCAACCTTTAATGAGCTTTCTTTATTTATTCACAAACCAGGGTTGTGTGTGTTTTGGATCCTGTTGGAACACCAAAGTTTTAATAATCCACCTCTTGATCTTAGACGATGTTGACATTTTTGTTATTCCATCCACTCTGCAATCCAATCCCATAGCATGATGCTCCCACCACCATACTTCATAGTAAACACCTTGGGTCCTTTTCATGCTAGCAGGGATAAACTATTAGGTGGAGCCAGTCATGATCGCTAAATGAACGTATATATTAAAGCCTGTATGTATAATTTGACTATAAGTAGATTAGAGAAGATCAGCAATAAATCCAAACATCTGCAATCAATTCTATTTTTTAAAAACTCGTCAAAGATGTATGTTAAAATCGGTCCATAGTGTCATGGTCTGAGGTTGTTTCGGACCAAAAACCAGACAAGAACTGGGCAGCAGCATGTTCAGAGAAGGCTAGTTTTAATAAGGCTTGAAATCAGCACTTACAATTCCGCTGGGAGAAAATACTCCGTAGCACAAAAACAGGAGAACATGAGGAGCTCGAGGAGAGACGGGACATAACACAAGGAACCAGCGAGGAACAAAGAAAACAGACCAACTAATATACAGAGAGAAATGAGTGTGGAACAAAAGGCCGGTAATCAATGGAACAGGAGACAGGTGTGACATGGCTAGCTGGGAAACTAATTACAAAACTAAACCATGGGAGAAGGGACTGAATAACAAACTCAAAGAAACAGATCTAAGAAAACTATAACAACCTGGAAAATAAGAACTAACAAAGTAACCTAAAGACCTAACTGAAAAGTAAACAAACCCCAACAAATGCTGACTGAACTAAATGGGAGGGAAGCAGAGAAAGCGATGACCTAGAATCAACGCAAACCAAAACGTAAACAATTAGTTGAACTAAGTATAACGGCAAACAATAACTAAAAGCTAACCTATCAGAAGGAACTGAAACAATAGAGACTAACACGGGGAACTAAACTAGGGATAAGGCTAGGAAGAACTACAAATATAAAGGGAACGAACACTGAGTAAATAATAACTGAAGGGGAACTAATGACAAGAGGAGGAACAGGTAAAAGAAACTAATAAACTAGAAGAGTGCAGCAAGAACAAATAACCTAACAATAAACAAGCACAGAAACACTAAGCGGGAAACTAAACTAGAAAGCCCAAAGAAGCAAAAAGAACTGTAATAATAATAATAACAATAATAATATAATAATCAGAGGAGAAAACCATTCTAAGTAATAAATAAATGAGAAAGCAACAACCAAGGGAACTATGAGCGAGGGAGAAAGAACTACAAAAACTAGGGGGCAGGAGAGAGAACAAAACTATCAAGGAACAGAAGGAATAAACAAACATAACTACTAAACCCAAAGGAATAGAAACATCTAGCTGAAAAGTAAACAAACACTAAACCACAACAAAGTCCAAAATGGAAGATCTTGACACATAGTGGGAAAAACGATTCAGATAAATTACTAAAAGCCCCAAATTATAATAATGACAGTCATGTCGATGTATAAACGTATCCCTTAGAGAAAGTGCTGTGCTTCAGGCTTAAATCAGTCATTGTTTTGTTAAATCCATGATGTTTCTTCTCCCTTTAAGGCTTCCGTCACTTGCTGAAAGACAGCACCCAGGTCATTGTTGCATCTCTGGTCCCCTCCTCCCTTTCTCTTCCACTCTGCTCTCAATCCGCCCACCTCCTCTGCTCTCCACACACGCATCCCGACTTGCGCATCGCCTCCTCCGGCAATAATGACCAAGGATTCCCCGGAGGAGGAGACCCGAGCTCCGGGTGGCGGCGGAGGAGGAGGAGGCGCAGGAAAAGGGACATCCAGAAGAAACGTAGCGGACGACAATGTGACCATCCTGACATCATCCATGGATTTCTACAGAGCCGGCCGGAGCCGAGCAAGCAGCAGCAGCGACGCCGCCCCAAGCCTCACCTCCTCCGTTGACCTGAGCACCTCCTCCCTGGACACGAGCATTCAGACGCGGATCTTCAAGATCATCGTCATTGGCGACTCCAACGTGGGGAAGACGTGCCTTACCTTTCGCTTCACGGGGGGCAGCTTCCCCGACAAGACGGAGGCCACGATCGGCGTGGACTTCAGGGAGAAGGCGGTGGAGATCGAAGGGGAGACCATCAAGGTAAAGGCAGCAGTGGAGCTGGAGGCTGATGAGCGGCGTCTCCCCTCCTCCCCCAGCTCAGAGGCTGCCAGAGGATGCCAGGGCCTATTCTCTCATTTATCTCAAAACTGCCAAAGCACAGTTAGCCTAATCAGCTTTATTAAATATATTTAGGGCTGTTTTACATTAATGAAATTAAGGCAGAAATCCACAATAACTTGAAGGGTTTGTCTCTCATTGTTTTAGAAAACAAAGCAAGGCAATACGGTATGTGTTTGGATGGCTAACTAGACGTAGATTGTTCTTGAATTGAAAAGAAAATTGAAAATACATTTACATGATTAATTATAGTACCCTCCTTACTTTTCTACCTTTTCCACCATAAACCTCAGTGCTTCATTTGGATTTTATGTGGCAGACAAAATGTAGTGCATCATTATGAATTGGAAGGAAAAGGACGTTTGTTTCTAAAAATAAAACCCTGAAATGTATTCATCCCCCTTTCCTCTGGTACCTCTACATAAACTCAAAGAGCAACCAATTGCCTCCAGAAGCCAGCTAACTTACCTGTGTGTAATTTAATCTTGGTATAAATACAGCTGCACTTTGACAGTCTCAGACGTTTGGTAGAGATCATTACTAAGCAAACAGCATCACGAAGACCAAGGAACACTGCCGACGGGTCAGGGAGAAAGTTGTGGAGACATTCAAAGGAGGGTTTGGTTCAAAACAATATCAATTGCTGAAGTATTGACTCAGTGGGGCTAATTACACACAGCTCACTTTTAGACTTTTATTTGTAAAAATAATTGGGATTCTGTGTATCATATCCACTCGACTTTACAGTTATGCCATAGTTTGCGCTGGTCTATCACATAAAATCTTAAAAAATCTCATTGAAGTTTGTGGTTATAAACTTACATGCATAAGGTTAACAGTACTCATACCCATTCTAGGGGTTGACATGTGTCTTATGATGAACAGGGTGCCTGCAACCTCCAGATGACCCCTAATGCTAACCCACAAACACACACATGCATTATCTGTGGGGCCAGCATGTCTTAATCACTGAACCTCCACCGGAAAACACCTCCTCCACACAAATGTCTTGCACTGTAGGATTGTGTGTAAGTGTTAATATCAATCCCTTGTAATCAAACCACCTTGGGATAAATGGAGGATTATACTTATATGTTTGCAGCCCTCTAGAATTATTATTGATTATGAGAAATCATTGTATTTTTATTACTATATTGTCCTTCCCCTGTCCTTCTGTTATGTTGCATCCCTGTGTTACCACAGCAACCACCACATGCACAAACCAAACTCAGGCCCTGCATCAGCTCTTTTGTTTTTGGTGGTTCTGCATTAGTTCGTGCCCCCATTTTGTATCCATGTGTTTAGTTCCCAGCTACTGCTATTGTAGACAAACTATCCTATACAAATGAAATGAATCAATTGTGTATCATGTCATTTGTCTTTGTAGCTATATTAGGTTCTAATGATTCCTATTGCACCTAGCTTCCATTGATAAGGATTCTGATCCCTGTTTGGGCAAGGCAGCTCAAATTAGAGCTACTGACCCCTGATCACTGACAGACATACTGCTGTCGGTATCATTTACTGGAGGCATATAGCTACATTTCCTTTCAGCAGACTAAGAATAGATTACAGGAAATTAATATATATTAAGAGGTATGAAACACCCACCCCCCCCTATAGCTGTTAAATGGAGTCATATCGCAAATGACTCTTATTTATATCAGAAAAAGTGAAGCATAAAGAAGAACATTACTCCAAAAGCACAAAATAACTAAGGAGCCAAAATGTCCAGTTTTTTTTCCCTTTTTTATGCTGTAACTGCAGTTTCGGGGTTTGGGCAAAGGTTGCAATGGTTTCCACTCTGTGCCACCAGATGTTGCTGCATATGACCTATTATTTTATTAACCTGCTGCATGGTTAATGTAGAATAAAAGGGAATAGTTATTTAACAGTTTCAGAAAGTACTTCGGTACATTAATTCTAACATTTAGTAACCAACATGCAAAGAAAAAAACATGTCTGCTAGGATTAACATACAATTTAAATTTGTTGAAATTATAAACTGTGTGAGGATTTAGCTTGATTTTCTGACTATAGAGAGTAGATAGGTTTAATATTACCAAATGTACTATCTGTTTTCAGACATGCAATTCCGCCTAAAAAACTTTTAAAGATTTATCAAAAGCAAGGCACATTTATTATAAGGGAAGTCTCATAATAATGCACCTAATTTCACCATTAAGTGAATATAATTTTCTCAAGTTATTATTTTAGAGGGCACACTTGGTTTTTGACACCGAGCACTGACGGTCTGCAGAGTATTAATGCAGCTTTGATGGGGAACTGACGGCTGCGTCTTTCTAATGGCCAAACAGGATCATTCACCAGGCCGGTGCTAGGTGGCCCAGTTTATATGCAGAACCCTTCTGATCACACATTCTGGGCCAGCACCCATCAAGCTGATATGACAGTTGACACCATGTAACCTTGATCATTTTAGATTTTTCATGCTGCTGAGAGAAAGTAAAGCCTAATTTACTGCTGTTCTTAGAGTGAAACCTGCACCTTATTCTGAGGTATACAGTGCTTTTCACTTTGCCTACTATAAACACTGCTTGTCATTTGTATTAATGATTATGAGGATAATCCTATCATGCCCCCCTGAGAATGTGTAAGAATATCCTCACAATGCTTCCTGTTGACTTGGTACAAGGCCCAGTACTGTAATGTTGTTGTATTTCGGGTTTATAAGCTGCTTGTCAAAGGACTTTCTTTTAGGACAGAATGAAACGGAAATGGCCTTTGAGGGTTCTATTTTATTTGAGTCTAATTTCAGTTGTACAGACACATACAACAGATTCTTCACTGACAGCATTTATTATATAAAGATGAAGCCAAAATGTAAAAGTTGTAGATACTTGCTTGTTCCTTAAGATTTAAAAGGGAATATTTCAACCAGGTGCTGCTAATTAAATTCACTGGATTAGCTGATCATCAGTCAGTGTGACCGCCTCTGTATAGAGGAGTTTTTGGCTGTGTTCTGGTTCGAAGCATTTAGGTGTGTGTTAACATGACGGAAAGGAGGAGATGCCAGCACAGACCTCAGAGAAGCAATGATGGCTTCCCATCAATCTATGAAGGGTTATGTACCAGATAGATATTGATAGATATAGAAATAAATGTCTCATCGGTGAAAGATCATTAACCACAGCAAGAGATAAACCCCTCAATTTAGTGTTTGTGTCAAAAATCACATTATTCTCATAAAATAAACTAAAAAAAGTTTTTTTTAATCATTGCTGTCAAATCAATCAAATATCTGTTTGTCTGTAGGGTTAATTATTTTGTCAGGCATCTAGTCACTGAATGTATACATAACCAACCTATTAGTAATCACATTATTGTATTTGAAAATACATTATTGAGACAACATTAAATCAAACTAATTAAAGGGAATTCTGAGGGGAAACTGAGAAAGAATGATTAGCTCATCTTTAGCTTATTAAAGATTTAATCTAATCAAGATGAGGGATGCGGCCAATATCGATATCCGATATTAATATTGCTGTTATGGCCGATAATTGATATTTACCGATATTATCTATGTAATATATACTGAAAAAATGACCACACCACTGACATTGCGTCTCTGCTTCAGTTAAAACCCCACAGTCCTTTGCTCCATCACTGTCACATGCCCAAACAAATAGCACATAGCTAGCCCCCTCCCTTCCCCCTCCTGAAACACAGACACAAACAGCAACAAGATGGAAATAAACATTGGTTATTAATATCACCCTAGTTTTACTTATGAGGCCGGTACCAAGATGATAAAAATTGACAAACATCGGCCGATACCGATGTTAAAGCTGATACATCGTGCATCCCTAATCAAGACGGCTATTAATCTCTCTGTCTCTCTTTGATAGGCTGAACTAAAGGTTTTCCCACATGATTTGGATTTTCTAAATACGTGTCTTAACCATTGAAATGTTTGCAAAGGGATGAGGATTTCAAAAGAGGAAAACCTTGAGGTCTAGTATGTCCCGATACCAATCAGTGTTATTATCATTGGATATAAAGAGGAGTACCTCCAGTTAGGTCACACACTGTTTACTTTCGGGGAAAACCGACTTGTCTTCTGTCCGGGGAATCGTTGTGAAACGTCAGCAGCCTTGGCTCACAGCTGTTCTGTCTGCCCGGAGAGGTTTTTTTGTTTGGCACGAATACTCTTTGGAATTCAGAACAGAATAGTTAGCTGTTCAAAAAACTGTCTTGCTAGAAGATTCGATCACTACAAGGAATAACAAAGAAGTCGGAGGAGTGTTTTACCACGTCTACTTAGATAGCCCTTAGGAAAGTAGATTCTATTTTTCAAAACCTGATGTTAAATTTTCAGAGGAGAGTAGTGTTCGAAAATAAATGATGAAAAATACAGGGGTTGGACGATGAAACTGAAACACCTGGTTTTAGACCACAATAATTTATTAGTATGGTGTAGGGCCTCCTTTTGCGGCCAATACAGCGTCAATTCGTCTTGGGAATGACATATACAAGTCCTGCACAGTGGTCAGAGGGATTTTAAGCCATTCTTCTTGCAGGATAGTGGCCAGGTCACTACGTGATACTGGTGGAGGAAAACGTTTCCTGACTCCCTCCTCCAAAACACCCCAAAGTGGCTCAATAATATTCAGATCTGGTGACTGTGCAGGCCATTGGAGATGTTCAACTTCACTTTCATGTTCATCAAACCAATCTTTCACCAGTCTTGCTGTGTGTATTGGTGCATTGTCATCCTGATACACGGCACCGCCTTCAGGATACAATGTTTGAACCATTGGATGCACGTGGTCCTCAAGAATGGTTCGGTAGTCCTTGGCACTGACGCCCCCATCTAGCACAAGTACTGGGCCAAGGGAATGCCATGATATGGCAGCCCAAACCATCACTGATCCACCCCCATGCTTCACTCTGGGCATGCAACAGTCTGGGTGGTACGCTTCTTCGGGGGCTTCTCCACACCGTAACTCTCCCGGATGTGGGGAAAACAGTAAAGGTGGACTCATTAGAGAACAATACATGTTTCACATTGTCCACAGCCCAAGATTTACGCTCCTTGCACCATTGAAACCGACGTTTGGCATTGGCATGAGTGACCAAAGGTTTGGCTATAGCAGCCCAGCCGTGTATATTGACCCTGTGGAGCTCCCGACGGACAGTTCTGGTGGAAACAGGAGAGTTGAGGTGCACATTTAATTCTGCCGTGATTTGGGCAGCCGTGGTTTTATGTTTTTTGGATACAATCCGGGTTAGCACCCGAACATCCCTTTCAGACAGCTTCCTCTTGCGTCCACAGTTAATCCTGTTGGATGTGGTTCGTCCTTCTTGGTGGTATGCTGACATTGCCCTGGATACCGTGGCTCTTGATACATCACAAAGACTTGCTGTCTTGGTCACAGATGCGCCAGCAAGACGTGCACCAACAATTTGTCCTCTTTTGAACTCTGGTATGTCACCCATAATGTTGTGTGCATTTCAGTATTTTGAGCAAAACTGTGGTCTTACCCTGCTAATTGAACCTTCACACTCTGCTCTTACTGGTGCAATGTGCAATCAATGAAGACTGGCCACCAGGCTGGTCCAATTTAGCCATGAAACCTCCCACACTACAATGACAGGTGTTTCAGTTTCATTGTCCAACCCCTGTAGCTGGAAGCAGACTTCAAGGTCTCAGAGTGCACTGATGTATTCTTAGCAGAGGAAAAGACATGTTTGCATTCAGTTTACTGAGTTTTAAGCAAGCAGAAAAACATTCTTACTCAGAGCAGTATTTCTTCATGCATGCACATAAACAGTTTATCGTAAAGGCATCATAATCTTAACTCTTGAACAATCTCAGGAGCATAGTATGTAGAATACAAGATTATTAGATAACAGTAATGCCCCCTGAAGGCCTTTTGCACACTCTTGAAGTAAAGTGTGTGCCTCTGTGTGTGCATAAATAGATTTAAGGTCAGTTTTGTTGTGCATTTCTTAACACCATACCAATAAGGCCTTTTGCAAACTTTGGGTACTTTATTATTTTGCAGAGTGGGAGACCTTCAAAGGGTGTAAAAAGTTTAAGCATTATTCCTAAAAGTGGATGACCCTGCAATTTAACCTCAAGGTCAGACCAGGCGATGCTCAGAGAAAATCTAAAAAACCCAAAAGCTCCATGTCAGACTCTACATGCTTCAACATGCTAACATTAATGTCAGTACAACTGCAAAACAACTGAACAAGTATGGCTTGTTTAGAAGGGCTGTCAGCAGAGAGTCTCTTCCTACTGAAAAAAACTATGGTTTGCAAAGTTGAATCGAAATGAGCCACAAGACATGTAGAGCAATGTCCTTTGGATAGATGAGACCAAAGTGAAGATGTTTGGTCTAAACTCACAGATTAATATTTGTTGAAACCAAAAACAGGATTTCAGCCATATACCAGCGGTGAAGCACAGTGGTGAAGGACTTATGATCTGGGCTTGTTTTGCAGCTACAGTACCTTGGCACCTTGTGGTTATAACAGTGGTGTCCAAACGTTTCACTCTGTGGGCCAAAATGGGCAAATAGAAATTACTCACTGACCATGCTTTTCTTTTTACCCCAGTTAAAACCAAAAAATAATTTTTTTGTGAATTCTTTCACTTTTACCTACTTTTTCCTACACTGCATTAAATTGAACACCCAATGGCTAAAGAGTCTCTGATGTTTTCCTTAAAAAATAGAGTTGTATAGTTTCCAAACCTTTTCTATTTTGTTGGTTCAGAAAATGTTTTTCCCAGTAACAAAAATTAGAAGTTTCTTCAAAAACCCTTGCTGTATTTAAACAAGTTCAATGAATGGGTGTGCCCAAGTCTGTTTTGGAATGAATTGGAATGATATTGGGCTGAATGGTTTTGGTCCTACCTACCACAATAAAATGAAAGCAAAAAAAGTTTTCAATGGCCCCCGGGTTGCAAGTGGGAAACCCCTGGGTTATAGAGTTGACAATTACAGGGGTTGGACAATGAAACTGAAACACCTGTCATTTTAGTGTGGGAGGTTTCATGGCTAAATTGGACCAGCCTGGTAGCCAGTCTTCATTGATTGCACATTGCACCAGTAAGAGGAGAGTGTGAAGGTTCAATTAGCAGGGTAAGAGCACAGTTTTGCTCAAAATATTGAAATGCACACAACATTATGGGTGACATACCAGAGTTCAAAAGAGGACAAATTGTTGGTGCACGTCTTGCTGGCGCATCTGTGACCAAGACAGCAAGTCTTTGTGATGTATCAAGAGCCACGGTATCCAGGGTAATGTCAGCATACCACCGAGAAGGACGAACCACATCCAACAGGATTAACTGTGGACGCAAGAGGAAGCTGTCTGAAAGGGATGTTCGGGTGCTAACCCGGATTGTATCCAAAAAACATAAAACCACGGCTGAATTAAATGTGCACCTCAACTCTCCTGTTTCCACCAGAACTGTCTGTCGGGAGCTCCACAGGGTCAATATACATGGCCGGGCTGCTATAGCCAAACCTTTGGTCACTCATGCCAATGCCAAACGTCGGTTTCAATGGTGCAAGGAGCGCAAATCTTGGGCTGTGGACAATGTGAAACATGTATTGTTCTCTGATGAGTCCACCTTTACTGTTTTCCCCACATCCGGGAGAGTTACGGAGTGGAGAAGCCCCAAAGAAGCATACCGTCCAGACTGTTGCATGCCCAGAGTGAAGCATGGGGGTGGATCAGTGATGGTTTGGGCTGCCATATCATGGCATTCCCTTGGCCCAGTACTTGTGCTAGATGGGGGCGTCAGTGCCAAGGACTACCGAACCATTCTTGAGGACCACGTGCATCCAATGGTTCAAACATTGTATCCTGAAGGCGGTGCCGTGTATCAGGATGACAATGCACCAATACACACAGCAAGACTGGTGAAAGATTGGTTTGATGAACATGAAAGTGAAGTTGAACATCTCCAATGGCCTGCACAGTCACCAGATCTGAATATTATTGAGCCACTTTGGGGTGTTTTGGAGGAGGGAGTCAGGAAACGTTTTCCTCCACCAGTATCACGTAGTGACCTGGCCACTATCCTGCAAGAAGAATGGCTTAAAATCCCTCTGACCACTGTGCAGGACTTGTATATGTCATTCCCAAGATGAATTGACGCTGTATTGGCCGCAAAAGGAGGCCCTACACCGTACTAATAAATTATTGTGGTCTAAAACCAGGTGTTTCAGTTTCATTGTCCAACCCCTGTAACTCCGCTGTATGAGAGCTATGCAGAAACATATGTCTGGAAACCTTAAATAAGTGAAGCAACCTTAGAAATAGTAGTGAACCAAAATTACTCCACATGGATGTAAGAAACTGATAACATTTGTATGCTTTAAGACGTTGCTGCTTAAGGTGGTTCTAAAGCTACTGAATCAGAGGGTCTACCAAACTGTTCCCAGCAAACTTCTCCTTGTTGGCTTCTTTGTTTCATAAACACAGAAAGTGTGGAAAATAATGTATTGCTTGCACATCTGAGGTTAGAAACTAGAACATGCATATTATGTTCTAATGCAACACTAGAACTGAAGGAGGGTGTACTTTCTTTTAAGACATCTATAGACACACCTACCCAGTTTATATCTCTAGCTATTGGTAAACATAGCTGAAAAGTTGCAATGAAACCTGCAAGTCTGAACTTTGTCGTTCTAGATGGGAGCTATCATGTATCAAACTGACAAAAGAAAGATCAAATGTATTAAATAATAAAATGTTTTCTGTCTGTCTCCACAGGTACAGGTGTGGGACACAGCAGGCCAGGAGCGCTTTCGCAAATCTATGGTGGAACATTATTATCGTAACGTTCACGCAGTGGTGTTTGTTTATGATGTAACCAAGATGGCTTCCTTCCGCAACCTACAGACATGGATAGAGGTTGGCAGTAAATCGTAAAATAAAAAACTTGACACTGTTTTAAGAGCAGAATGACAAACTCTTAGCTTTTGTCGTACTAAATACTTACTGTATGTTCTTCATTGACACAATTAGCTTTATGGAACTGATTTATATAGTTATTATAATGGTTGCTTGGGACTTGGGACTTGGTTGCTTGCACTTGAAAGCAAATATCACACACACTGTATAAAAAGTCACAAACCTTTTCTTCTCACTGTCTGACAATAAATCAAGCTTTTCCTGTTTTATGCCAGTTAGGATTATTAAAGTTATTTCTGTTTGCTAAATGCCTAAAAAATTGAGAGAGAGATTGAAATCCAGACGTTTACGTACTTAATTTTCTCTGGTATCGGTAGAACAGCCTTTAAACTTTATGACTTGGGTCAAACGTCTTGGGGTACCCTTCCACAAGTTTCTCATAATAGTTTGTTAGAACTTCGGCCCATTCCTCCTGAGAGAAAAAGTTGAACCGAGTCAGGTTTGCATCTTCCACTTCTTCAGCTATCTCCACAATTCTTTTTATTGGATTGGGATCAGGGCCTTGTGATAACCAATCCAGAACACTGACTTTGTTGTTCTTAATGCACATTGAAATTTTGCAGTGTGCATGGGTTTATTGTCCAGTTGAAAGATCCATTTGTGCCCAAGTATTAACTTGCTGGCTAATGTTGCTTCAGTATTTCCCCATAATGCTCTTTCCTTATCTGGTGTTATCTGGCCATGTAAGGTTCCCCCTTTTTCCTCCAAACACAACGATGGTCATTATGGTCAAACACTTCACATTTAGTTTAACCAGACCACAGTAAATGTCTCCAAAGTAAAGATCTTTTTCCTTGAGTGCATTTGCAAACTGTAATCTTGACCTTCATGTTGCCTTTGTAGTAATGGCTTTTTCTTCTCTGAAGGGACTTTCAGACCATGTTGGTACAAGTCTTGGGTAATAACACTCTCTTACAAGCTTCAGGCAGCAGCTTTGAATTATCTTTTGCTTTTTTCATGGGTTAGTACTACATTTGTTCCCCAAAACATGAACGTTAGGATGACTGGCCACTCCGATGCATATAATTGTTTCAACAGCTGAATGTGGCAGCTTTAGACATCTTGAAATTGCACCCATGGATAACTATAATCATGGAGTACCACAATGATCTTCCTGATATCTTGGCTGATTTCTTTGGGGGTCCCATGATGTCACACAAGGAAGCAGTTTGTTTAATGTGTTGCTCTAAAACACATCCACAGTTGTGCCACCACCTAACACAAATTTTGTAAATTATCCTATCAGAAGGTTATGATGTCACGAAATCATTGCTTTACTTTATTGAAATACAGTAATCTTAGTTAATGTTCTGTCAGTTTTGGTCTTCTAACCTTAAGTTGAGTTAAATTACTGAAATTGTTGCTTCTATCCACCATATCTCCATCTATGGCTTTTCATACTAGCACTGTATCTTTGATATTTCATGACATTAAGTCTCAGTTGTGGGTTTAGCACTTAAAGGTTTTAAACAAAGGCAAATAAACCGTCTTCAACAGATAGAAGCAGTGATACTTGTTACAGGCCGTGAGTAGAACTGGATATTTAGATGGAAGTAAGAGAAAAATCTAACTGGTTAACTTGAATGGAGAAAGAACTTATCTAGTAAAAGTGATTCTCGATGTTATGTCAAATTGTCAAATAATTTTTGTTACACTAATATTAAAGTTATAGATACATTAAAGAAAGTAGGATTAAGCCAATAATTTTGGTACACAAGTGATCAATGCTGTATTTCTGTTGCACCCTATGGGGTAAAGGTCACCGTATACAGTTAAATATCGTCTGATTCAATCTATTTTGAAACGTTTTTACTAAGTTTTCATTCGTCAAGCACATATTGCTCTAAAAACCAAACCCACTATCATTTAGACTGCTTGACATCACCAGTGACATTACAGTAAGTGGTGTACCTCTGCTGCTAAACAGTAATAATTCCATTCAATCAGTTATTTGTGCGCTCATGGAAGAAAACATTTCAAGTTAACTGTAGTAGTAGTCTTTAGGGTTTGCCATTGTTTTTATTGGGAGTTTATAGTTATTACAAAATGACTAATTTTAATGATGGCCATTGTTTTTCTTATGTATGTCGTAAACAGTACGATTTTGGCCATGACTACTTTCTAGATCCACTTCTAATAGATGACTGATGAGTTAAAGAAGACGTAAGCAATAATAGAACATATTCAGTCAGTGTCAGATTTTCAGTTCCACTGATGGAAATTGTGGCTTTGCTAACATGCAGCAGTTCTTCGGTCAAATAGGGTTTTTTGTTCATTAAAGCAGTAGGCCTACCGTTGCTATGCCGGGGCTGGTGGTAGAAGTGGCCCTTAACTAGTTGTACAAAAGGCAGCAAAGAACCGGTGTGGTTTTCCAATGTTAGAATGTCAGCTCTGAGTCTCGTCATTCTATCACAAAAAAACTTCTCTTCCAGTAAATGCTTGATCCTCTCTTAGACATAAATCACATGATTTATCTTAGCATCCTTACAACTAGATGTCTTAAATTAGGCAGATCAAAGCTAAATTAGCTCCCAAGTTTAAGACACGGTGCAAACAATAATTTGACTGGTTGACAGTCTCTTTATTGCTTAGTGCTCTTTATTTTCCTAGTAGCTATTGTGACCTACTTGTTCAAGGCAATGTTGAATGAAAAAGTAGACCAAATAAGAGACAGTGGACTGCTAAGTTAACCTTTTATTGATGTTAAAGTGTGTTGTTTTTGTTTTTAATCATAAATTAGGTATATCAAAAGTCAAAATACCTTGGGAGTTTTAAACTTGGTGCTCAGAACATTTTGAGTGTTTTTTGTTCGCCATGAGCCTAACCTCCAGCTCCTGATGAAAATGGATCTTTCCTCTAGCCCAGCAAAGACGAGGTGCCAGTCATTGGCCTGATCCAGGAGTCCAATGACCAGTTGACAGGAGGTGGATCGACTGGTCAACTGGTGCGGTCAGAAACACCTCGAGCTTAACCCGTTTAAGATTGTGGACATGATGGTGGACCTCTGTGGAAAATATTGGGTTTACATACACATACATGTACATATTGTTCTTTTTATCTTTTATTTTATTTCCTCCAAAGTTTATATATTTATACTTAATGTCTGTATGCTGTGAGCATGTGAAACCGAAGTCAAATTCCTTGTTTGTGCACACTTCTTGGTCCATAAATGTGATTCTGATTCTTGTGTTCCAATCTGTTGCAGGAGTGTAATGGCCATCGGGTGTCAGCGTCAGTGCCTCGAGTTCTAGTGGGAAATAAATGTGACCTTGTGGATCAAATCCAGGTTGGTGAACGCAAGCAAACGTTGCACATGGTTTTATTTGTACCTGAACTTCAAACGTTACTTATACACCGCTGCTTTCCACAGGTCCCCTCCAACATGGCATTGAAGTTCGCCGACTCTCACAACATGCTGCTGTTCGAGACGTCAGCGAAGGACCCAAAGGAGAGTCAGAACGTCGACTCCATCTTCATGTCGCTGGCCTGCCGCCTAAAGGCCCAGAAATCCCTGCTGTACAGAGACGTGGAGCGAGAGGACGGGAGAGTGAGGCTCACACAGGAGGCGGAAACAAAGACAAATTGTCTGTGTTGAGGAAGAAGAGGAGAGGAGGGCATTCTTGAAAGGAGATGAGAGGAGTTACTTACTTATAAGGGAGGAATGGGATATGGGTACGTTTCTGGTTTAAGATGACAGGGAAGGATTATGCTGATGCTAGTAGCGCTGTGCTTTCAGCGACTGGGGGTGAAGGACGACTGAAAGATGTGTTAGAACTGAGTGATCAACAGTGTTCTTGTTCTTGAACAGAAACAAGGGACTGGGGAGTGGCATATAATAACGATGCTGCCTTTTAGACCATAATAGTGTGAACATTTTCTCACTGACTTTCCCAATAATGCTGTATGGTTTCATTCTTATCATGTACCATAGGTTAGCTGTTATTCCAACTGAAAACAGGATGTCTCAGCCTTTTTTCTACTGCTTTAATAACTATAACGCTTCCTGACTCATAACCTTCACAAACCAGGAGTAAGGGCAGCATAGAGGCGACAGCTAAATGTTTAGACATCCTGTTTCAGTGGATTGTTTCTTGGAGGACAATACTCAAGGCGGGCCTGGGCAGAAGCACCTTGACAAGGTTTTCTAAAATAGACCCGTAATGGGTTCCCCTGTAGCGAATCACCTATTGATTTCAGAGATCCGCTTACACATATGTGCTTTCTAACAGAGTGAAAGCAAGCATCCTCTTTCTCTACTCTTGATAGAAAAATATCCTCTCTATGTTTTTGCCTCTGAGGAGTGGGCTTAGCCTGCTCTCCCTTTGTGTGCAAATGCAGAAAGATTCAGTCTTCAGTTTATCAAGCCAGTTTTCTTCCATTCTCCCTCTTCTGTTTTCTCTGGTGCCTTGCAAAAGTACTCATGCTCCTTCAACATTTACTCATTTTGCCACGTTACAACCGCAGACTTTGGTGTATTTTACTAGGGTTATGTGACAGTCCCACACAAAGTAGCATGTAATTGTGAAGCAGAATGAAAATGAAAAAATGGTTTTCAAAACCCTTTGCACATCAAAAGGTGTGGCTTGCTTATGTTTTAGCCCCATTTACAGGGATAGCTCTAAATTAAATCCAGTGCGATCAAATGCCTTCAGAAGCCATGTTAATAGTAAATAAAGTCAAATTGTTTGTGATTTAATTTCAGCATAAAAACACACAAGGAAACTATTCATCAGAGAAACAGTAAAAAGGTAGAACTTGGCTTCATGCTGAGGAGGCTTTTCATTAATTTAAGGCAGGCATGTTGGACCGGAGACACATCTAAAGGTTGCAGGATACTGGGCCTTGAGGACTAGAGTTCGCCATCCCTGGTTGAGATCAAAGCATATTCATAAGGCCTTTTATAATGTAGAACTGGCTTTAAATGCTTTCACAAGGCACTGTGTTTCCAAGGTAGAGTCCATTTCGGCGTCCCTAGATAACATGCTGACTCCCCGTCAGCATCACCACCACAGAAAACTGTGACCCCTCGTAGCACGAGTTAAACCCAGTGTAAATGAATATATCCAGGAGGATCACACTGCATGAAATGATCCACTTAGTCATATTGATTATTTACTGTGCACAGCAAGACGGTATGCTTTAAACTAAGAAAGCTTCTCACTAGGTTGGAGGTGGAGGAACACAATGTACATAACTCAGTTTTAAGGCCTTGGCCTAATAGAGCATCAAATACTCCGGCAGGCAAATGTGTCGCTCTTTGTATTTTATCACTATGATCTACTTTACACCAAACACTAACAAAACAGATCAGTGAACATTTAAATAAGGGGTGAGGTAGAGGAGGTCTTTCCTCAAGGCTGATGGTTTGATTAACTTATTCATTAAAGGCACTGATTCATTTAAGTGCTGCCTTCTATTTGTTTCAGAGGTCAGAACTCGGATATAAAAAGACATCACACCACTCTTACCTGTATTGGAGTTAAAGCAGGAAAAGCAGTGGGCTTCACTAATGGCTAACACCAATGCAGTTTTATAGATAACACAAAAGGACCATGATTACAATTAGACATCTAATATTATTGGGCTGATATTACTGTACAATATAACAGTAATATTGCTGTTATGGCCGATAACCAATATTTATGGGGACCTTACAGGAAAAATATTTAAGTACCCTTTCGACACTCTGAAAAAATGACCACACAACTAAATTGCTTCTGTTCTTCAAATATACAACCCATAATCCAGCGCTGGATCACTATCACATGCCCAAACAAATACCACGTGGCAAAATAAACATTGCTTGTTAATAAAGGCCATGTTTTATTATGGAATCGATACCGATCTATTAAAAAATGACTAAGATCGGCCAATACTGATATTAATGATTAATTCATCCCTAACTAGAAAGGCACTCAGAGAGTGCATACCTCCGCTAAGGCCACTGCATGTCAGCTGCTGACAGGATGAAGAACCATGTGGGAATTCAAAGCGGCCGACCATGGTCTGCTAATGATAAGGAATCCGCATCACCACCAAAATCGAATAGTCTGTTCCTTGTCCTAATACGCAACTTATCTGAAAATGTCATCCAGATCCGTAAATAACTTTTTGAGATATTTTGCGAACAAACAGACAAACAAATACTGACAAAAACATAACCTTTTTGGTGGAGGTAATTAGTGTAACAAATTAATTGGGACACACACAGTCAGATATGCAAAAGTTCATTTCTCCAACTTATATCATGTTTTATTTTGTAGCAAGTAAGAAGTCATTTATATTTGTAATTACATATTCACTCACTGGCCACCTAGTAATGTACACGGTAGAGCATTTAACCAGATTTATGTTATCTTTGTGAATTTCATGTTATTTTGCTGTGAAGCACCTTGTAATTTTTATCTCAAAAGGTGCTATAAAAGTACACTTAACTTACTTGCTAACACCTGTTTATTCACTTGCCAGGACAAATAGTAAATCAGCCAATAGCATGGCAGCAACTCAATGCATTTAGGCATTATGACGTAGTAAGGATGATCTGTTGATTTTCAAACCAAGCATCAGAATGGGGAAAATTTGTGTTTTAACTTAAACAGCATGGTTGTTGATGCAGATGGTCTGGTCTGAGTATGTCAGAAACTGATATACTGAGATCTTCAACAAAAATCATCTCACTGGTTTAAAGGCAATGGTATCAAAAACAGAAAAAGATTCTGTAGTGTGGATGAAAATTTGTTGTTGAGGTCAGAGGAGAATGGGTCAGAATTTGCTAGAAACAAGAATAAAGCATAATCCCATCCTGCTTTGTAGGATGGAGGCCAGTGGTGGTGGTGAAATGGTGTGGGAGATATTTCCTTGGAACACACTGGGCCCCTTTGTACCAACCGAGCATCGTTCAAGCACCACATTCTACCTGCGTATTGTTGCTGACCATGTTGATCCATTTATTACCACACTGGAACCATCTTCTGATTGACTACTTCCAGCAGAATAACGGATCATGTGACTACTCTCGAATCATCTTCAAGGAAACTAGTTTCCTTTACATGAGAGTGAGTTCCTTGTACTCCATTAATCAGCAGACCTCAGTCTAAGGGAGCAGCTTTGGAATGTGGTCGAACAGGATGTGAGGCCAAAAAATCTTTAGACACCATATAATACTATCATGTTGATATCTACCAAAATCTCTGAGGAAAGTTTCTGACATTGCTGTTAAATATGTGCCACAAAGAATTAGGGCAGTTCTGAAAACTTACAGAAGCATATTGGCTCTGTAGTATACCCAGCTAGATTTAGAAATGTTGCTATGAAGATAATCAGAAACAAAAACACAGCAGTCTCCTACTTGTGGGTGGACATGCTCGAGTGTGTTCTCCCAGCTGTAAATATTTCATCTTGTTATACAAGAGACAAGCAATGGCAGAAAAAACTGTGATTTAGTTTGTTCCTCCAAATCAGCTCTAAGTCGTGAGAAGCTGAAGGCTCTGCTTCCCAGGCTTTGTCTCCCAAGCACACCACATTTAGTGCATCCGCACTTGGTCAATATAGTAGTCATCCATGCTGCTCCTCCACTATAACCAAAGGTCCATCATCCTCTACTCTATAACATAGGCCATCCTTATCTCCACTGAAATCCTAAAAACCCTTTTATTGTAGCGCACAGAGCCTAAATTAAACATAGCAAATGGAGTCTACAAATGGAACACGCCAAACACTGTGCAAATCCAGAGATCATAAGCTCTGTTTATGTTTTGTGATGAATGTTTTTCATTCCTAAAGTACATGCTTCTAGAAGCCTTCTAAGTGAATTGCATGAAATCGTTGTATGATACCACACAGAGCTTCATGTGTTCAGTGCTACAACCCAGAGCCAAGCCGCAGAAGTAATTGCAAAGGAACATGGGAAGACTGGATCATGTTAAATTATCTAATTTATTTTGTTTGACGATGAGGCTGGCTGGAAGATATAGGAGAATGTACTCCACAGTTCTAAGTTCTTTATAGATATGTGTGCAATATAATATATTTGCCTTCCTTTATCTCTCTTATACCTAGTTTTACAAATTAAAGTGTCTTTTTTGCTCCTTCTAATTGATTTATGTATTTTTAAATGTATGTTTGCTCTTAAATGGATGGATGGCAAGACATTTGAAAATTTTTGTGTAATATTATATCTGCATTCATATATATTACCATCTCAGAATACATGTGAATCTTTGAACAACAAGAAGCTGTTATTAAGCTGAACGCACTGGACTGTTTGACTACAGTAGAGTCCTGTAGAGTATAGGAAACGGCATTTTTTAAATGAGCTTTCTCTATAGTTCTTTACCCTAACCCAGGGCAGTGTGTGCCGGTGATTGAGATGTGGCTTCACTTTGGTGGAGGGGCTGGCCAGCCTGCTTGGTGTGGCAGGGTATACCTGGGAGTGTGTGCGGCCGGCATACTGGGGCACCTCTGGGGTTGACGTGTGGAGTTGGCGGGGTGCCCGGTGGTCATGGTGGTGGGCTGGAGGGTGGTGCAGAGCAGTTGCAGCGTATGGGTGGTTGTGTCCTCTTTCTGGATGTGTGGTCACTGGCATTTGGATCGGCTGAGCGGTGACAGTAGAGCTGAGCTGGTTGGTGTTTCTCTCTGGGCTCTCATTGCAGTGGCGGTTATGTGGTGTGTTTGTGTGGTTGTGGGGGCATGGTGAGGGTTCAGTGGGCCCCAGGTGCGTGCCGGTGGCCGGGGACCTTTTGCCGGGTGAGTTTGTCCTGTCTTGGTGTGGCGTCAGGGGGTCCGCATGTGAAGGGAGGCTGGGGTGGCTTGGCGCGAGGCCCTTGCCTTGCCGTGTGTTTTGCAAAGCAGGGTGTGGCGAGGGTGCTTGGAGCAGGGTAGTGTGTGCCACTTGCTCTGTGTGTCTTACACAGCTTTTCAGGTGTGGAGCTCATCTGTGGGGGTTTGCCTCTGTAGGATGGGGATTCATGGCATTTGGGTTCGGGGGCATGTGTTCGATATCTGTGTCCTGGTTGAGGGTGACCTTGTGAGGAAATTTATGTTGGGGTAGGGAGCTCATGGGGTTGAGATCGGAATTCATTGGGGGGTTGGGACTGTTTCGTCCTGGGACAGCTCTGGCTTGTTTGGACCAGGTAGATCCCTCTTTTTGCTTGTGGCCCCCTTTCCGGATGGGGACGGGGGTCGTTGGGGGCTGGGGTTGGAGCGGGAGTCGGGTTCTGGGCTGGGGTCGTTCGGGTTTGGATGGTGCCGGCACTAATCTGGGCTGGTGCTGGGGCGGTCTGCTGGTCTCCACCCCGGAATGAAAGGGAACACCTCCTGGGTCCGGGGGCTGGTTGCCCCTTTGGGGTATCGATACCTGGACCTGGGAGTACGACGTCCATTTTTGTGTGTCTTTACGTTGGGGTTGTGGGTGTGAGTGTTTTTATGTGTACGCATGAAGGTGGGAATGTGTAATTGTGACTGTGTGTGCCTGTTTTTGTGTCAGGTTAGGTCTCTATTTCTTCTCTGCCACACTCGGTGTCTACGTGCACTGGGGCTGGGTGGTTTAGTGTGTGCCAGTTCACTCCCGGTGGTTGCCTGCTGGGGCCTGGGCCCCCTGGCTCTGTCAGGCCTCTGCTTGGAAAGAGCTAAAACATGCCGTCTGGAAAAGGCACCCTTCAAACCTGAGACAACTGGAGCAGTTTGCTCATAAGGAGTGGGCCAAAATACCTGCTGAGAGGTGCAGAAGTTTCATTGACAGTTAAAGGAATCGTTTGATTGCAGTGATTGCCTCAAAAGGTTGTGCAACAAAATATTAAGTTATGGGTATCATCATTTTTGTCCAGGCCTGTTTCATGAGTTTATTTTTTAAAATAATTCTGTTGAAGCATGTTTGAAAAACAATGTCTGACTTTCATTTGTTCATTTTCATAGAATTCTTATTCATTATTGCCTTTGTCAGATTCAAGTTATTTCTGTGACCATTGTGGTTTTTTTCTTTCATTAACCGAAGGGTACCAACTATTTTGTCCATGTGTGTAACTGTTAGCTGGAGGTTGGGGGTTTCAGTTTTCCTTAATCAAATATTTCCCCTGGAATCGAAGCTGTAGTTTTTCATATTACAGAAGGCCTAGTTTGACTACTTTGTCAATGATTTGTCATTTCACACCATTTATCCCAATAAAGTGATAATATTTGAAAACATTCACATGCGAGCTGCTACCCTCATGGTTAGCAACAGTCTTTTGTATAGGTTGTAGGGACTGAAACAAAACTCATTTCTAAGTGTCATCTTAACATTCCGAAAGTGCTGTAAAATAAAAATGTACTGTTGTTCTTTTAACAAAAGCCTTCACATTGGTTTTACCTTATTTTATGATTACCTTATTCAGACTAATAAACCAGAGGTTACATTGTTGTTGCTTGTAGGTTTTCGTGTTTCGGGAGTGCATCCATCTTTTGTTCTTCATATGTGTCTCCTTCTGTAATACTGTTACAATCTCACAACATGACTTCAGATAAAAATGCTAAGAAAACTTTATCTGTTTCGACTTCCTTTTTTGAGTTCAGGCATTCCAACCATCCATTCATCCTATTCTGGTTTCTGCTTGGTCAGCGACGTCTCTTTCCCCAGCCGATGCTAAGGCTTCATTGGACTGTCAGCTCTACTCATGTGGCCTGCTGGATTCAGGAGCGTTGCTATGGTGCCAGTCAAGGAAAGCATTTCTAGATGAAACAAATTGCGAAAGACTATGGAATTATTTATCCTTTAACTTTACCTTTTTTCATTGAAAGTTAAAACTGTATCAGGTCATAGAGTTTCTCCTGCATCCTAAAGATGAGTTTTAAACAGATGAAAAATAGCCTAGGTCTTTTAGAAATACTGCAGGGTTTTATGCCCTAATGTTACTTACATAAATTATGCACATAACTATAGGCAGACCATCCTCTAAAAGCAGTAAATCAGCCTTTCAGTGTTGAATTGCCATCATGTCTATTGAAACTAATATTCTCATTTTAAATTCTATTAAATATTTTATAACAAAATAAAAATCTGAATCAGCAACCTTGAAGATGACTGTACATTTCTGCAAGGGCTTGAAAAGATCAAATTCAAATAAACTGCTGTCCTAGTTTCTGAAAACTTATTGGTGACTGTTAAAAGCAAAGAAAAGACAGTCATTTGTAACAGATTGCCATTTATATGCGATTGCACAAGGAGGTCATGGCAAAGTGAGGTTAGAGAAAATACAAATTACCATACAGAGCAAAATGGAGTAAAACTGTGGTTCTCAAACTTTTTAGAAAAAGGAACAAGTTGTAGTGCTATTAAGATAGCGCCACAACAGGACTTTTCCGTGTGTTATATTTTGTCAGATAAAAGAGTAGAAAAATTATATTCTTATTCATTTTGCACTGCATATTTGAAGTAAGTGAGCCCCAAATTGGGAAAACAAACAGGAAGGTGTCATATTGTTGGCTTTACCGACTCTGGTTGTGGGTGTAGACACAATTATGGAGACTGAACAGCAGTTTTAACAGTTTATTTGTAATATGTGCAAAGGTTGAATATTTACTGGCTCCGCAGGATGGATCTGGACTGGCATTGAGGAGAAGAGGAGAGATGTTATTGTTTGTTGGGTGGAGGCTATGGAGAGAATGTGGGATAAGAGCGTGGTCAGCTTACTGTTGGTGGATGATGGTTCGTTGGAGGTGGTAAGTCTTTCCCACAGCGAGTTAGGCAGGAGAAGTGGCTCAGTGGTTTTCGGAACTGGTGTTCTCTCCTTGTGTTTCCTGAGTAGTTGTGGCTCAGCAGAGCAGACTGTGTTGGAGTGTGGACAGGCAGGTAAGCAAAGGGATGGTGCTCCCACGAGGAGTTCTCAGAGAAGCAGGGCTGGAGAAAGGAGTGGAAGGGAGACTCACAGCTGGAGAGGAAAGGAGTTGTTCCAGGTACTGGCTTAAACATGACACAGACCGCAGGCTTAAGGAATCCAGGACACAGTCACCAGAATGTTCAGATCTGCAAGGCAAGGTAAGAAACTCAGATAGAGCAAGTCTAAGGAGCAAGTGTAGAACTGCAGAACACAGTCAGGTTACCACACTGGTAGCAACAACAGACTGATGCCTTCTAGCTCCTTATGAAGCCCCTACTGACTAGGCTCAAGGAGAAGCACCTGTACCTGTCAGTCACACCTTGTAGGAGGAGAGAAACACAGCACAGACACAGAAACCTGCACACACAGCCACTCTTTTGGATTAAGAGCCATAAACAAACAAAATCTTCCATCTTGCTGAGGGACAAAAAAAATCTTGGTTGGTGTGTCAAGTGGTCAGAGGTGCATCCATTTCTTTCTGTCTTTGACTCAGCTCTCACAAACACATAGAAGAGTTTCTGCATTGTCTACATTAGATAGCTGTTGGGAAATTTGGATTCAACTGTTTTTAAACATTTTTTTAATTTATTTATTGTTTTACTCCTCCAGAGAACAGACTATTTCAATACATGTTAAGAATAACACTGTCTGCACCCAATATTATAATTCAGGGTCTCGCATGCGCTAAGATATTCTCAGAAAGGGGGGAAAAGACAAAATTTCAATCTATTGAGCGTTTTAACCCTAGCAGATGAAGATGATTACTTTAAAGAACATTATTTTTGACATGTATTCACGTGCATTTAAATTTTACTAAGGTATTTTAAACCTTTTATCATGAATTCACATATTTTGGACAATGTTAAGTGCAGTGTTAAGTTATTTTAGAGCTGTGCAGATCTTTCAAATACAGTATCTGAATGAAGCAAATATCAATGTGGTGTGTTTTTTTTTTTTTTTGCTTATTAGTTCTGCACGACATATAATTAGCTTTTTATTTGCCTTGCAAATGGGTGATACACACATTTACTCTGACTACCACAAAAGAGAATTAAAGTACCACCAGAGGTACTTGTATCACAGTTTGAAACTATGGCAGTAAAATATGCTTCATCTCTTAAAGTATTATTTGTTTACTTCAATATAAAACTGGTGGTAAACAGCAGAAAATGTTTCACATATTTTCATTCATTTGTCATCTGTATTAGATGTATTTCTCCTTATTACCCGCGGAGAGCAGTGAGAGGCAAAGCTTTATGGCGAGCAGCCTCTGATGGTAGCCGAGGAAGAATGCGGATACGTCACATGATGGAGAGGCGCAACCAGCCAGCAGTAGCTGCTTCCCCACTAATCACAAAACATTAACATAAACCAGCTACAACAGAGGCTAACTTGGACAGCCATCTGCCTTTCATCCTCCTTCCGAATTAAAACGCCGAGAAGAGGAGACGCAGAGTTCATAGGCGGTGCAAAACGGAGAACAAGATCACCGTCACACACGGTTATCGTAGCCCCTTGTTGCATCCAGCTGGCACCATCATTTGGAAAAGCGGCGAAGCCCACGGTTGGGAACTCCACCTTGGCTAGCAGCGGGCTAGCCAGCTTGCTAGCTGCTAACTTTGCTAACGGTAGTTAGCTAGCTAGCGAGCTGTAATAAGTTGCGTCATGGAGGAGCTGGTTCTGGAGGTGAGAGGGACAAGTGGAGCCTTTTATAAGGTAAGTAGCATACATTAAATCGTGCTTCATCACAGTTGCAACACTTTGTTCAAATGTAAAGCTAACTAAGAAAAAAATAACCGCGCCGAGGTAGCCCTGCGATGGCTGCTGGTGGACGTGGGCCTCTGTGTGTGGCCAGCCTCCACCTAGATCGGTTGGTTGGTGTTATAATAAACCAGTTAACAAAACTAGCGCTTTATTTGTGTTACCTCCGTACTACGACCTCTAGCACTATTCTGACCCTGTCACTGCTAAACCTGAGCTGTTATTTACAGGCTACTGTCTACGCAATTGTTTCCTTTTAAGTGATGGACTTTAGGTTTTACGGATGCTCACAACTGTTACATATAATATATATATAAAATATATTATATATATTATATATATATTATATATATATATATATATAATAAAATCAGTTTATAAAATAAATGCTTTTCGATGTATCTAAAATTAGACCTTATGATTTTCCACAACACTACTTGAGTTTTTCTAGACCTAGTTGATCATTTTAGTTGTTTGTGACTAAATCAAATTAGACATTACACAGGAACAGAGAAATGTCATATTTTTGGCTGCGAGAATAAGATGTCATTTTTATAGTTAATATGGTGACTTTTTTATCTACATTTCAGCGTTAATGTATGAAGCTCTTGAAAAAGGTTTGTAGTAAAACTAAATAGAAAAAAAGTTATCAGGAGCCTTCTTGAAATTGAAGAAATATGTCTGTGAATTAACTGGTCGGACTGGGTTGTACCTGTTGCATGTCGTGGATCAGGAAATGTCTCTTAACTGAAGACATCAGTTCCGTGAACTCAGTTGAAGACAGACATCCACAGGGACTTCCATTTGACAAAACATTAAATATACAGAGACATGCTGTACTCCACAGAAGGCATGTTACTGAAGCAGTTGTTTCATTTTCTGCTTCTTCACAAGATCAAGAAAACTACACCTTATGTTGTAACCTTTAATACAAGTGTGGTTCTGGTAAATAACAAATCACACAGATGATCCTGAAATACACAACCGCATATGCTCCAGTGTTAAAAGCAGCCAGCATCGTTCTGATAAGCAGATGTGACCAGTTTCCAGGGTGGTAATATGGAGGAGGGCGTGCGGTTAAAAGTAGAGACGCTGGTGCCTCTGTCCCCAGTGTTGATTTTGGAGTTCGCTTCATATTTGGTCTCGGCATTGCAACAAGATTAAATGCACTAAAATCTCTGTTTTGGGCA